>CP130732.1:7698382-7927513 GCA_030553155.1 Nippostrongylus brasiliensis
AGCGAAATCTACGTGAATTCGTTCCCAAACTTCTTGTGGTGTCTTCCACGTTTGCAGGGGTACTTTTGCCGGTGATTTTGAGTGTAGTTGGCATTCGGCACAACTCTTCACAGTCTGTTCGCAATCTTCATCGATTTTCGGCCAATAAACGTAGCTTCGCGCTAATCCCTTCATCCTTACGATTCCAGGGTGACCTCTATGTAGTTCACTGAGAACGTCCTTCCTCAGTAACTCTGGTACGACTACTCTGTCTCCTACCATAATACAACCTTGAACAATCGATAATAATTCACGTTGGTTATAGAAGTGCTTTACGTTTCCTTCCATAACTTTTGGCCATTTTCCACTATCGATGAAATTCTTGAGCTTCCGCAAAAGAACATCCATTTCGGTGTATTCACGGATACGATTTGCTGTCACAGGTAATTTCCGTATAGCGTCTGTAAGCACTCGATTAACGTCCTTCTCCACCGAGGCTATAACACAGTCTTCCTTTGTGAGAGGATGTCTTTGTATGAGTCTTGATAGTCCATCCGCCTGACCAAACGAGTCTGTCTTGATATACTCGATTTCGAAGTTATAACCTATAAGCATTGTCGCCCAACGTATTAAACGGTTGGCTGAATGGATTGGTACGCCTTTCTTGCTACCAAATATGGCTAGCAATGGTTTGTGATCAGTTCGCAGAGTGAAATGTCTTCCATATACATACTTATGGAACTTCTTGATTGCTTCGACGAGAGCCAGTGCCTCTTTTTCAATCTGAGCGTAGTTTTTCTCCGCGACTGTTAGTGATCTGGAGCCATGGGCGATTGGTTTCTCTGTCCCATCAACCATCTGATGCGAAATTACATATCCAATTCCATATTCGCAAGCGTCGGCGGCAACTATTAGTTTCTTCTTCGGGTCATAATGCGTCAAATTCAAATCTGACGCTAACATCTTCTTCAGATTTTGGAACGCTGTTTCGTGTGTGTGTTTCCATGTCCACTTTGCATCCTTCTGCAACAGGGCGTCTAATGGTCCACGCCTCTCTTTCATGTTTCGAATGAAGGGCGAATAATATGTGACCATTCCTAAGAATGCACGTAATTGAGTCACGTTCTCCGGCGTAGGCATGTTGATTATAGCAGCAATCTTCTCGGGATTTGGGCGACGACCATCACGATCTATGATGAATCCGAGGAAATGAATCTCTGGTTTCGCGAATGAGCATTTCTCCAGTTTGACTCGAAATCCGTACTCAGCTATGCGCTCGAATAATGCAAAAAGATTCTTCCTGTGTTCTTCGAGAGTTGTTCCCATCACTATGAGGTCATCCAAATAAGCTGCTACTCCTTCAAGACCGGATATCATCTTGTTCATAACACTCTGGAATATGCCAGGAGCGGTCTTGATTCCAAATGGCATTCTTTTGTATCGGTATAGGCCCTTATGCGTATTGATAACGACCAACTCTTTGGCCTCGTCGGTCAACTCAATTTGAAGGTAGGCATCCGAGAAATCGATCTGCGAGAAGAACCTTCCACCATTCAACCGTGCGAAGATGTCTTCGGGAATGGGAATGGGATACTCGTACGCTTCTAAGGACTTATTTAGACCAGTTGAAAAGTCGGCACAAACTCGTATGTTGCCATTTGCTTTCCGCACACATACGATCGGAGCTGCCCATTCACTGTGGGTTATTGGTTCGATGACATCCATTTCCACCAAACGCTCGATCTCCTTTCCGACTATCTCCAGGGATGCGTGTGCGACAGGTCTTTTCATCTTGAACACAGGTTTTGCGCCTTCCAATAACTTTAATGAGGCTTTCTCCTTCGTGCACTTGCCTAGACCTTTTTGAAACACACTTCCGAATTTCTTCTTCAGTTCTGGTAGTAATTCGGTATTATCGGTGGTACTTACGTAAGCTACCATTCGTTCCATGTGATATGCCATATCAGCGTTCTGACGTATCCAATCGAGACCAATTAGGCTCTTGTGTGGGGTCACGTAGCAAGTACCCTCACCAATGGCGCCTTTCAGTTTGAACTGACATCTCAGTTCTCCTTTAATCTTCATGCGATTCCCACTAGCATCCTTCACGATTAAGCTAGTGTTTCTGAGTTTCGGACTGCCCAGTCGCTTCCATGCGTCAACGTTTAACATCGTGATATCTGAGCCAGTGTCCAGTTGAAACTCCACTTGGTGTCCTTGCACCTCCGCGGTTATATACTCTCGAATTGCGTTCACTCCAGCTTCTGCGCTTCCTGCTAGGGCGATCTGCTTGCAGTGCCTCTTCTGGTGTCTCTTCTCAGTCCTCGACTTGGATCTGTTTCGGTATTGTGTTGCTTTCACGCAGTACTTCTCTTTATGCCCATTTTGTTTGCACGAGTTACAAGTCCATTGTTTCTTGCGGCACTCTCGACTTGTGTGACCACTTTTGCCGCAGTTCCAGCATTCTATAGCTCGTGTAGGATTCTTAGATCCAGCTTCTATGTCGTTGACTTGTGTTGGGTTATCCTCTATCATCCTTGATGTTCTTAATAGCGTGTTGATCCGATCGCATTCTTTATACAACTCGTGTAGTGTCGGTCGTCGATTTTCTTTTGCTTCCTTATCCAAAAAGGCAAGCAATCTCGGTCGAATTTCTCGGTCCTTGTGTGATTTGAGGCCATAAATCCACAACAAGGACTTCAATCCTTCAGTGTCCAGCTCATTGAAGTTGGCATGTTCACACATTTCGTTCACTCTTCCAGTGTATTCCATGAAATCTTCTGATTCATGTTTCTCGACTTTGAGGCATTGATATCTTATTGTGAACAAAGATTTCCTGCTATCGAACATTTCTTTGAGGATATTTATCATCTCGCTGAATGGAATGTCTGATGGAGTTTTGGGAAGGATTTGACGTTTGTAGCGTTCAAACACTTCGACATTTAATTTTCCTAACAGTAGACGGGACCTTGCGTCATCCGAAAGAGAGGCTCCATCCTTACTCAAAACATCCATATGGCGGTCAAACCAGCGAGTGAAGCAATGGTCCATGTCGGGGTCAAATGAAAATGTTGTCATCCGACCATGTAATTCAGACATTAATGTTGACTGACCTGGTCCAGCTTCATACTTCGGGCTTAATTCTCGTTCTCTCGTTATGGTGGCGACCATTTGTTGTAGTAGTTCCATTTGCTGGGCGTTTTGATGTTTCATCAGTTCCAGTTGTTGCGCACTTTGCTCCAGTAGTCGTTGAACCATGTTTGGATCCATGTCGATTTCGGCTTCGTCCGCGTAGATGATTGATCGCCAATTGTAGTGTACCTCCAGTACAGTAGAGAAGAGGAGGCCTTTATCCGAGCAGATCCAACCTAACCGGGCTGACCGGTTTTTATACTTCCACAACACTTTGATAACCGTTGAGTGATAGTGATGCGGACAACCTATTGCGTTGATTACTTTCAAGTGATAGTGGTACATACAACACAACATGCAGCTTGATGATTGAAGTGCGTTCTGTACTCGGGACTTTTTAGAAGTGCAGGTGTACTGGTGATGGAAGAAATATTACCTGTGATGTCGAGAAAGAACGCGCGATGATTGCAAAGCACAAAAATTTTTGCGCTAGGGCCTTCAAAGGACTTTTAATCCACACAAAAATGGTGTGTCCGGACTTTTGCCGCACCCTGTAGAAGACGAGAGCGTGGCACGTCCTTTGGGACCGCCAATCACTTATTCTTTTCGTTTTTTATCCAGTAAAAGAAACTTTTCAGGGTGTATTTCCGATGGTTATCATTTGGTACGTATTTTTCGCTGTCGCGCTTCAAATCCACGGATTTGCTATGTATTTCTCATATCATCTATCGGCTGCTTGGACTCCTGTCAAACGGGATTAACCCACGCCAAGGAAGTGGTTAATCGGTCAACGCCAATATTAGTGTAATTCTTATTTCTTCCGCCAAATAACGTGTAACTGAACGTTCAAAGTTGTGAAACTTTCTAATAATTTCTTCTTTTCGTCCCTTTCCACGATTTTTTTTCAATCAATTCTTGTTAAATTCCCATCTGTCGGGGTAGTTTTTTAACAAAAGTTGTCCCTATCATTGTGCCTTGTTCCAGCTCTTCAGCGACCTCACCGGCTCGCTTAGTATCGCTAGTTCAGCGCAGAGGTTTTGTCCAAGTGCGCAAAACTAGCGACTGAATTTTTATTTATTGCTAGAGATGCTATAATTCTTTTGCTTCCCTATCGATGTTGTTTCCAGTGTTCTTTTTGGTTGAAGCGGTGTTCTATTTGCTGTTAAAAAACACCTCTTCACGTGACTAATAGTACGCTTTCTTCAATAAATTTTCTATATAATGTTCTATTGTATTCGAATACTTGGATATCCGTTCATTATATTTGCCATTTGCCAAAGGAAGATCGATTTTTGTTCTATTTGCTTTTATAATTCACTTAGACAAAATGTGGGGTTGCGGGTTCGACGAGCACGATGAGGAGACGGCCGACATCGCTGTCATCAAGCAGCAGTTCCTGCACGAACCTGTCCCGAGCTCATTCGCATTTCCTCAGCCTCCATTGGGCATTCAGGTGGGTAACGTTTACCCAAGATTCAAGAGTTTACCCTTTTACTATATATCGATATTTAAGGCCAAGGATTTCGTTGCAACCCATTTTGGCAAGGACGCGAAAAACATGCAGTTCCGAAAGGGTACCACCACGCTCGGTTTCATTTATGAACCGGCGACGTCAAACGACAAAGGAGGAATCATTATCGCTGTCGATTCTCGTGCTTCCTCTGGAGAATATATTTGTAAGTTCTAATTGTGGCCCTTTTCGAATTTTTATGTAGAAATTTTAAAAGTTATGTTTAAGCGTCGAAATCTGTAATGAAGATTTTGGACATTGGTGATCATATGGTCGCTACAATGGCCGGCGGAGCTGCTGACTGTCAGTTCTGGACCCGAACTGTGGCAAAGTACTGCAAGTAGGTGTCTTGTTTCCTTTTTGGTACTCTTTTAATTGAAAATTGCTGATTGTCATTGTTACCCAGCTTGTTCGAACTTCGAGAGAAGACTCAGATAACTGTCAGTGCCGCTAGCAAATATTTCGCGAATGTCCTCTATGGATATCGCGGTATGGGACTTTCTGTGGTACGTATTTTTGTTAATACATCCTTATTTTTTAAGAGGATTTTTTCGCTCCAAGGCGGTTCGATATGCTCTCAATTTCCTACTTTTCTAAACCTTGGCATCGAGTAGAATGGTGTCTAAATTTTCATGTCTGGTGAGGTGATTGAGTTGAAACTTCTTTCAGGACGTCTCGAAAACTCAATAAAACTCTTCAATCGATTTTTGCCTGATTGATTCATTAAATTTTAAATGCACCTAAAAACCTTGTATTTAATATCACTCATCTTATTACCTTTCGAGGTTATTCCACCTCTGGTAAAGTTCTATCTGTAGTAAAATGGCTCGCTTAATACTTCATCGTTGTGAAATTCCTTTTCGATCGATACGTATGGAACATATTATATTTTACTATTGATTTTTTGTGAATACTTTTAAATTGAAATGAGATGGTAATAGCTAATTTTGTAGTTACTTTGCTCAAACTGTATTTTCTGATGTTCATGACTTTAGGGCTCAATGATTGCCGGCTACGATAAGAGGGGACCTCAGATTTTCAAGGTTTGATTTTAATAGCTTTTTGAATGTTAATTTCTTAGGAAGTTTTTCTCTCATCGGTGCAGCAGCGTCTTGTATTTTTTTATGATTACAAAAATGTTAAGGTGGACAGCGACGGTGATCGTAGTCAGATGAAGATCTGTAGTGTTGGTTCTGGATCGTTGAATGCCTACGGTATTCTCGATACCCATTATAAACCGAAGATGACCGATGAGGAGGCGATGAAACTCGGACGTCGAGCCATTATGCATGCGACTTACAGGGATTCTGGCTCCGGAGGAGTGTGTAATTGTAAGTTGTATTATAGGCAATATTTAGCGATACAGGGCCGCGTAGTATAGTGGTAAGAAGCGCTACTGACACCGGCACGGTCGAGCGATCTATCCCGGCTCAGGCTGGCCAAGCCTTCAATCCCTCCGGGGTCGCGGGAAGTGATACGATGCCAGGCTAGTGTGGGAAGGTAAAGTGGTTAGAAGCGCTACTGACACCGGCACGTCGTTAAAACACAATAAACAACATATTTTTCACAACTCGAACAGCGCGTATCGACCCTCCTAACCATTTTCTTTGCAACATCTCTCCCCAAGCTATTGCTCAGCCTTTTGTAACATCCTGCACAGTTTTTTTGGACTCTTCCTGAATTTGGAATCTTCCTGAACACACATGGGTGGATACGCGCGCGCGTGATCAACACCGGCACCTTTATGTTTAATTGACAGCATCTAATTTCAGTGGTCCACATCACACCCAAGGAGAAGATTCGCTATCCTTCTGTTGACGTAAGCAAGCTGTGGTATGAGTTCGCTGACGAACTTGGCCGTGATATCGCATATGATCCTCGTGATGATTAACTTTACCCAAGAAGAACAGCTAAGTGTTGCACCGTAGACTGGCGTCTGTCTGTTTGTCTATTCATGTATGGTTTTCCGGCTGTTTTGTATTCTTTTTCTATAACTTAACGTGTAATAAATTATTTTGATTCGTTTCGTTTTTTCCTTTGGAGTGTTCAACACCACTGCGCAAAATACTGGACATTATTCAGCTCAGTGTTGTTTTGATAACTCAGTAGACTTTTTTGTAAAGCTCCTGGCCTTGTAGACAAGAATGGACGAATTCCTATCGCTGTGCGAGGCAGAGGAGGGTGAGGAAAGCTTGGTTGAAGCATCTGACTCTTATGTGACAGCACCGTCTGAATGCTCGATGAATAGGTTAGTTTTTTGGGCTAATTGCCTGTTGGGTTTATGGGCCTTGTTGTCATCATTTATTGCAGTAGTTTTCTGTTCCAAGCAAATTTGTTGTTATTAGCTTTGGAAGGTATGAATGAGGCCATAGTAGACGTTGTAGTGATGGTGCTAGGATCATCTCAATACTGGAGGCTACGGTGGGATTCGAACCCCGGTATCTCCGGCTTATGCGGGTACCGTGATGTTAGACAACTACACATTTGATTTTCCCCATGATCCTAGCACCATCATTACAATATCTACATCAACTTCTATGTACTTAGTAATAATCCGCTAAAACGCGGTAAAGAAACTAGAATTTTACGAAACTTCCGATCTTCATTGTACGGTAAGCAATTCAAGAAAACAAGTTTTATTCCATGATTTTTGTTGACAATTACCGATGGTCGTCCATTATTGATCGCACTAGGAATGATTGCACAGAAATCAGCTCACATAAATTTGAGAGATTCGGACAGTCAAATTCGAGTCCTTTAGACATTTTCGAAACATTCACATTTCCGGATCGATCTGAATCGATTGGGAAAAGTAGGAGTTCGAAGGTGCCTTTTCTGGGTAGTTAAAAGGTAAAAGGAAAGGATAACGGCGTTGATCCGTTCCGGAAGGACACGTTTATTCGAGTTTCATTCAGAATCGTAGAGGCGTTTTTGGCTTCCATTGAGGTGTGGGGGTCAGCTGATGTACAAGTCAGTGTCTATACCTTCCCAGATAAGTATGGTACCAATTTACCCGACCCGGGAAGGATGGATGGCTAGGTTAGCCAGGGCCGGGATCGATCGCTCGACCGTGTGAGCCTGGGTACTAAGGTAGACAGTGAGATATTGCGGATGATCTCTATGAGCTTTATTCAATATATGTAAACAGTGGAAACTTGAAATCATAAACTGCAAGCTAAAAAAGCAGTGAATAATTGGAAAAAATCAAAGCTCATGCTCACAATTCGTAGTTCGAAAGTCTAATTCCTAACTTTTCGACCTAAATTAAACAAAGGACGATCGGGGAGCGCTTTCTAGACTCAGAAATTCAATCTTCTAGGACCGAAGACCTGGACTCGTTCATGTCGGCACAATCCATCCTTTTGACCCCATCAGGCGGGTCGGCTAACGTTTCTGGTGTCTCATCTCATCATGATAAAACACTAACGGAGATGTCAATACAAGGTACGAGCGGTCGCTTTTCGTTGTTCTTCGAGTTCACTGATACGGATTAGGCTGTTTAGAAAGAATTCAACAGCTGGAAGAAGAAAAGAACAGACTAATCCAACAAGCTCGTGAAACTGTTTTTGGTTCGAGCCCACAGGGCGACACAAGCAAGGAAAAACCTGTTGACAACAGCTCCCCAAAAAGTGATGGAGCAGTGCAACGGACTGGTTGGTTTCAAATTCGATTTTCTTACTTTTCACAGCTTAGAATTATCCTATCAAGTGTGGTCTAGAAAGCAAACCAGTGAGTGCGCTGGGTTAAAGGTAAAGGTGCTGGTGCAGATGGTTTTGTTTCGCCACGCTTTCCATATTTCTCTCGTCGAGATTTTCTTTTCCCTAGGTTCCATTGCAGAATTGTTTTCTTTCATTTTGTGATCAGGATATCAAAAACAAAGTGTGCGTATGAAATGTATTCTGAACACTTTTCGTCAGTGAGCCGTCCTTGGCCGCTCACCTGTACCCTGACCATGCCCATCAGCGCACTTCCTCCCAGAAATCCCCATAAAACTGTCCCAACCATAGCGTGGCTATTTATTTTCATGTATATTCGTAATGTTTCATGTCAGTATCACAATTGTGGTGGCGTTGATCAGTCTCCCAAGGACGCGCTACGGGCTCGTTCTTCATTCAGAATCGTAGAGGGAAGGTGAATACGTCTTTGGCATATACAGTGACTTATGGGGGCCAGCCGCTACCGCCAAGTCAGTGTATTTACCTTCCCAGGCAAGACTGGTACCAATCTTACTCGACACCGGAGGGATGCAAGGGTGGTTAACCCGGGCAGGGGTCGAACACTCGAGTGTCGTCATTAGCGCTTCTTGTAACTGTACCACTAGCGTCGGGTTGCCAGCGATTGTTATCGGAAAAGAATGCGCTTGTCATATGAAGTACCAATAGTGAGCTTGCAAAGTGATTTTGATGTTCTCACTGACTTTGTACACCAGATCCTAACAATAAGCTTTGAGAGAATATGAGTAATGTTTGGTAATGTAAAAAAACCTGTTGAAAACGTACTTTTTCCTCATCTTTTTACGTGAATTTGCGTGCAGTGAGTGAAGGCAGACTTGCTACTAAATAAGTTGTGAATTTAGGTTTTCAACTAACCCAATTGGACTTTGAATCGGCTCCGGCAACAAATGAACCAAGCACGTCTAAACCTTCGATTGATTTGGGTTCCGATAGCGACGATGAAATGATGGATCATAAAAGGCTGGTTATTGTGATTTGTTGTAGAATTTTCCTTGTTTGGTAAATTTTACTCAGCCTTTTTAGGGACCTGAGCGAATCAGGCAAACATCTACAGAAACAATTGCAAAAACAAGAACGAGAACGCGCTACACCATGGGAAACATTACCATCAAGCGGTGCAGCTGATGTATGTAGTTTTTTGTGGGTTTTGTTAGTTTTTTTTTGATCACTCGTTTTCAGACGACTAAGAAGAAACCGAAAGAAAATGTGCTGACTGGTGTTAGTAAAAAGCCTAAAGAATCCGTCGCGCCTACACTTTTCGATAACTTCTTCCGTTTCAATATAAGGTTGGTCTATTTTATCATCGTTTATCATCATCATTTTATCATCGTCATCGGAAAGCGTCCTATCCTTGTGATCAGAACGATTCAGATTTTCTTGTGATTCAGAAATCCCAAGATCTCCTCGTCGACGTTCGAGTGTTACACCGATGGGCACAAGCGTGTTCGACTGTCTGATGTCAGATCAACTACAGTACCTTCAGGTCAGACCTACGAGTACTATAAAGTACTGGCTCTATCTTATAATGTATGACTCACGTGTGGTAAAATGGTAAGTGGCACCACTAACACTCATACGGTCGAGCGATCGATCCTGGCCGAGGCTAACCGAGCCTTCGTTAATATGGGGCTGGGTAGATTGATACCAGACTGCTCTAGGAAGGTGGTGGCATTGACTTTCACAGCGCTTTGCTTCCGCAAGTCATTGTATAGATCAAATGCGCATTCTTTATGGCTCTACGATTCCAAGGACGAGCGCATGGCACGTCGTTAGATCAACGCCTATCACTTGACCTTTGTATAAGCTCTAGATAGATTAATACCTATAAACCGATTTTTGGTCCATCCGTCATTATCGAAGGGACAGTTACATTTTTTCATGATACTATGGTGCTTTTACTAAAATTGTTGAAAACGTTTGGGTTTTTGTAAAACCTAACGGTGAGTTACGTGATCGATTGATCAATGCTTTTTATTGTTCGTATTGTAAGACACAGTTTTTATTCCGTTTTGCGAATTTTAGCTGATAGCTGGGTTACTGGTGGTGTGGTCGTGGCTCGTGACGTACGGAAGAGTGCCAACGGAAAAGACTATCTCATCTGGAAGCTGCATGACCTTAAGGTGCACTTTATTTATTTATTTATTTATTTGGTTATTTATTTATTTATTTATTAACGTTATTTGTTTATTCAAGATGTGGGCTAATGTGATACAAGCACAAATTGATGTGTGATTGTTAAATTGTTCGTCATTGTTGTGTTAGTTTAGTTTTTTAATGCGAAGCGTGTATTCTATGTTATGAAATCTGAGTCATCAGGGAATTAGACCCAAAAAGATGCTTCTCCACCGGAAAGGGGTTTATCCAGAATTCACTATTTGTTTCGAGTTGATTGATAGTTTGATTACCGCGCGACTCTGAAAAATTACCTCTCCTAGAGAGCTTCTCCAGCTTTTCTGAGGAATTTTTTTATTTTATGGTAAGAACCCCTGGGGCCCGCGTGGTGCAGTGTTAAGAGGCGCCACTGACACGGTGAAGCGATCGACCTCCGCCCGGGCTAACTAAGCCTTCCATTTCTCCGCGGTCGGGTAAATTGGTACCAGGCTTGTCTGGGAAGGCAAAGGCACTGGTAGCCTCGCAAGTATAGGCTAACGCATTGAGCATCCTTCCATGATTCTGAATGCAACACAAGTACGTGGCGCAACCCTCCTCCTCCAGAAGACTAATCAGCGCCGATCCTTTACTTTAACCTTTGCCGTTAAATTTATGGCAGTTGGTAAAGTTGGCAATTTTATTCCAGGACTGTCAGCAGCCGCCCGTCACTCTGTTGCTATTCGGAGAGGCATTCAAAGAGTACTGGAAACTACAGGCTGGAATATGCGTGGCTCTTATGTCTCCTCAGCTTGCCGATACCGAGAAAAATGCTGGTCCAGATAAATTTAAACCAAAATGTACGCTTTAATTTCTTCTCGAGTTTTTTTTTTGCTGCCAAAATAGTTAAGGAGTGATAGTTTCAGCATCGAAAGTCACGTTGAAAGTCTTCAAACCCGCCCAGGTTGTTGAGCTTGGCTACTCGTCCGATTTGGGCACTTGTAAGGTTGGTTGCAAAGTTTCGATAGAGGATTAAGTTTTTTCATGAAAATTCTATTTTGAGGGTGTAAAATTGGATGGACAGCGCTGCAGCAACTTTGTTAACACGTCGCTGTCGGAATTTTGCGTTCATCATGTCATGAAAGAGGTGCGCAAACTCGCAGCTAATAGAGGTGAATTTTATCGTACCTTTAATTGATTTTGGGTTCTCACCTTCTTAGCTTTCATTTCTGCCATCAATAAAATCGATACTATCAATATTGATTTACTGTCGCCTATTGAGGAACATTCAACAGTCTCACATCGCTTCCTCCACTCAAAAAACCGGTAAATCGACTGCATAACACTACCAAGTGAGATCAATTCTTCAGATTTGTTTACAGAGTTTTTATTGATTTTTGGGAAAATATGGATTCAGATCCGGTTTACCAGCCACTTCCTGTTCGAAACTTGACGAGTACCATCCGCCCTACTCAGGCCAACCAGATAGCCGCGTCGTCAACTCTGAAGCCGACCACAAGGAGCGAAGAGAACGAGACTTTGAAGGAAATCATGAGTTCGAGAGTAAGTACATGGAATCCCGGCTTTGGCTTGTTGTTTCTTCTTTACTGACAGCTGTCTGGCATTGAAAATTTCGTTTACAAAGATTATAAATTTATGTGGTTCTTCACCATAATATAGTTTTTATGGGTGTTATGTATTGTCGGAACACCTCGAACTTTCGTGATATTCACTTGTTGATATCAGCTTTAATAGTATTTTGGCAAAAAAAAATACAGTCAAAATTTCCTTTTTCTTCATACTTTTATTGGGCGCATGCGATGCAGCGCTGAGAGGCGCTACTGGCACGTGAACGGTTAAGCGATCGATCTAGGCTCGGGCTAAACAAGCTTTCCATTCTTCTGTTATCGGGTAAATTGGTACCATACTTGTCTGTAAGGTAAAGACACTGACTTGATATAGCGGCTGGCACTGCAAGTAATTGTATACGCCAGATACGCATTCACCGTGCCTCTGCAATTTGGATGAAACACGAATGCATGGCGTGTTCTTAGGGGACTGATCAACGCCGGCACCTTTACCTTACTATAATTGTATTATGAAACCTTGTTGATGTCTGTTGAAGGCAAAATTTCAATGTATGGATTTTAGTTGCATATTTATTCAGGCACATACACTTGGCGCTCGAAATATGATGTCTCTGGCTGAGTTGAAGAAAGGCGGCGGCAAAGAATCCGTGTCAGCCGAAGTGAAAGGTTCCATGGCGGACTTTATCAAGGGTCAAATCGTAAGTTTTCGTTTCAAAAGAAACGCGAGGAATTCTTTGTTAGAAGCTCTCAAAATACTCATTAATTTAATTTTTCATTGTAAATGAAATATTAAATTCCATTCCATTACAGTCCTCCTCCAGCACTTCTGCTGTGCGGCCTGCTCCTACTTTGCACGCTCCTCAACTAGGATTTGGTCTAAATGGTGCGAAAAACATCACCCTCGATGTGAACACTACGACAAAGCCGACACCGTCGTCTCACGATCCGGCAAAGGTTTGTTTACGAGAAAAATGAAACAGTAAAAATAATATCCTTAGGTGGTGCAGTGGTAAGAGGCGCTGCTGACACCCGTGAGGGACGTTTCGCACGAAACCCTAATTGCCAACTTATGGCGCGCGCAAGGTGACAGTACCTGCGGACCATTGGCGAGTTCACCGCGCGCACCTGCATCCTGGCCCTCGCCGCACGCGATCTTGGCCATGGCCGAGTTCCTCGTTAAAGCGATGGTGACCCGACCAAAGAGAGGAGTCACCAGATTGACCAGATTGGGAGCGAGAGCTATCGCTCGCCGAAACATAGGGCGCATAAGGGGCTGTAAGGAGTCAAACATGGACACCACCTACACATGCCTGTATCAGAATTTCGAGCTCTATTTAGTGAGCTCAATCGCATTAGGTGAACACTGTTGAGAACAGAATGCTGTGCCATAATTACATGAAAAAACACCGCCAGAAAATCTATGTTTTGGATGCGCTGAAGGCAGCACAACTCTGAACTCAAAAAATTCTAATTTTTAATTTAAAAAAGATAAAATTTATAACCTTTGCAGCTCGTTGAAAAATCCACTAGAATGTGACCACCCGATTTGACCACTCTCATTAAAGCTTAAGAGTTCTTAACCTCAAAGCAAACTGCACGTTGCAACGGAAAATAACGGGGAAAAATTTGCAGACCATTAACTTCATAGAAACCGTTTTTGCAGAATTTTGAAACAAGATGTCGAGGCACAGGGAGTGCAGTATGAACTAGATATCGTCATTATTTCTCTATCCGATTCCAATTATTCAATTAAGAAAATCCTAATTGAAACCCGTATGCAATTTCGGCGCAGAATTGTGTTCTCAACGGTTCCCCCTAAATGCGATTGAGCTTATTGAATAGAGCTCAAAATTCTCATATAGGCATGTGTAGGTGTTGTGCATGTTCGACACCTTACAGTGCTTTATGCGCCCTCTGCATCGGCGAGCCACAGCTCTCGCTCCCGATCTGGTCGATCTGGTGGGTCCTCTCGTCCATTGGGTCACCATCGCCTTAACGAGGAACTCGGCCACGGCCAAGATCGCGTGCGGCGAGGGCCAGCGTGGAGGTACACGCGGTGAACTCGCCAATGGTCCGCTGGTACTGTCACCTTGCGCGCGCCATAAGTTGGCAATTAGGGTTTCGTGCGAAACGTCCCCCTCCCCACCCGTACGGTCGAGCGATCAAACCTTTCATCACTCGTGGGTCGGGAAATTTGGTACCAAACTTGTTTGGGAAGGTAGAGACACTGTTTTGGTATAGCGACTGGCCCACGCAAGTAGGCCAGATACGCATTCACTACGTTTCTGCGGTTTTGAATGGAACACAAGCACGTGGCGCATCCTTATGGACTGATTGGCGTCGACCGCTTTGCCTTCGTCTTACCTTTGATAATGGTCTCAATCTTTGAACTCTGCTAGAATCTCGCCTAGTAACAGGCCGAGCGCGAAGCTGATTATCAGTTACAGATAAAATTTATTACTTTTAGTGTATTTATTTATTTACTGACCTATTCGTTAACCATGGAAACCCTATAAAACGTTTAAAGATGTAGAATAAAGTAAAAAAAAAAACGACACTGTTTTCAGCTTCGCGCCATTTCCATCTTGAAAAGAAGTAAGGAACATTCTGGCAGTAACGTGAAGACAACGAAGCGCCGAAATGGTAAACTGTTATACTCGGTTACCTCCGATGTTTTCTGTGTAAGGTTCTGGTTTAGTGTCCGAAGACCAAGCGGAAACAGGTGCTAAGCGGTCTAAACTCGGCGCCCTGGACAATAAAGTCGACCTTGACGCACTGATGAAGCGGAAAAGCATCCACGACTCGGAGGCGAACAAAGTCAGTGGTTTATTTCTTTCTATTGACGTCATGGACTTTTCTTATTCAACCTCATCTTCTAGGCCCAAGGAATTATGGTCCAACAACATCTCGATGGTTTGGAAGCCAGAGAAAAAGTGGAAACATTCGTAACAGAGTGCATGTCGGTCAAGGATGTGAAAGTAGTGAGCTGCAAAAAGGTTAGTTACTCGTATATTCCAAGCTTGGACCGTGGTACAGTGGTAAGAGGCGTTGCTTCCACCCTGACTGTCAGGAGATCGATCCTCGCCCGGCTGACCGAGCCTTCTGTCGTTCCGGAGTCGGGTAAATTGGTACCAGGCTTGTGTGGGAATGTAAAGACACTGACTCGGTATAGCGACTGGCCCCGTAAGTCATTGTATAGGCCAAATACGCATTCACCATGCCTCTACAATTCTGAATGTGAGACGAATGCGTGGCGCGTCTTTAGGTGAGTGGTCAACGTTTTTCTTTAAGTTTTAATCGTTTAGTGTGGATATACCGCTCCACGACAAAGCGAACTCTGTATGCGTGAAGGTCACGCTGTGAAGCGAAGCACCGCGGAGAAGCGATTCTTCAAATGCGGCTCATGTAAGAAACGCACCGTTGTCTACAGCATGATGCCGACGAAACCTTGTCAGGTAACTTATAATTATAAATTAATAATAATATTATCACATCGGTGATAGCTGCTTAGACTTTGAAATGTTGTTCCTTGAATTCGCATGCCTTTCGAGGTTTATATTTGGAACTCCATTGAAACGGATAGACGTTTCAAGTTTCTTGTCGTCTTCAGACCTACTTTTTACATCTACCGATGAGATTGTTGCTTAAACTCTAATTTTATCATCAGGGGCCAGGTTTATCATTGGTAAACCCCCGATAACCCCCGAGATATACCCCGAACGGCGCGCAAACCGAGATTCATGAACGCGCGCCGGGGTTTAATCGCGGTTTATCGTGTGTCTCTTACACTTCGCGATGAGGCAGGGTTTGGGAGGCCTCGACGATATCGAGCGGGTCTAGGGTATCGGAGACCGCTCGTCCGTTCATGA
Organism: Nippostrongylus brasiliensis; assembly: GCA_030553155.1. Taxonomy (NCBI): domain Eukaryota; kingdom Metazoa; phylum Nematoda; class Chromadorea; order Rhabditida; family Heligmosomidae; genus Nippostrongylus; species Nippostrongylus brasiliensis. The sequence goes on from CP130732.1 coordinate 7,714,284, forward strand.
ATCTGGGCCCAGGTGTTTCCTAGTTATCCCGTTTATAGTAGAACTAAATATTCTGATAACGTTAAGTTTTTCGCAAAAATTGTGACTCAGACGGTAGATGAACTCGCATCTTGATTCTTAAGAGGCATTACTGATAGATAGGCCGCTAAATCACGAAAAGGCGAATGAATGGCCGGCTCATAAGAGGAGGAAGGTGTCTGGTATTGGTGGTGTAGCATCATAATCCCATGGTAGAGTCCCAGGTTCAAAGCCCGTCTGGGCCGCGATTTTTGCGATAAACGAGGTGTCATCGGAAACTTGAGAGGGGGTGAAATTTCAAATTCAAAATTTTCAATTTAAAATTTTAAAGTTTTTTCAAGTGTTAAATTTTTTTAAAGTTCGAAGCTCAAAAATATATTGGGATAAGGTAAACTTTGGAAATCGGAGCTCTTCTTGGTCATGTGCGGTTTGATGCTCACCGGTGTTGTCTGGACGGTTTCTCGAGAAGAACTTAGGCGTTATTTATTTATTTATTTACTTACTTACTTATTTGCTTATTACGTTACGTCATTTAGCACTGTGAAGCGAACGAATGGATTCGAGTCGCCATGAAAGATGAGCGTAAGGTCGTTCTGGAGAATGAAAGGCTTATGGTTCGCGGAGAAGAGCGAAAATTTGTGAATACTTGATTCTGTGATGTCGTTGTCATGTTTTATTTTTCATTCATTTTTTTGTTATTTTTCCGTCATTCCTCAGCCTCATCCTTGCCTCTTGCTGATCGTCCTTCATTTTTTGTTTTCACTTACTCAATCAGGATCGGATATTTGGTCTCGGTAACTAACTGGTTTTCGGTGTCTACCTTTACATGAATTGTGAATTATCATCTCACTGGAAGTTGCATCACTTACGTGTTCTTGTAAATACGCTGATTCAAAATCAATAAATCAATTGAACATCGCGCACATGTGCTCTTCCTGTGTATTGATTCGAATACTTACATCAAGATGCCACCCGCACGGTCGAGCGATCGATCACGGCCCAGGCTAACCAAGCCTTTCTTCCTTCCATACTCGGGTAAATTGGCAGCAGATCTGGGGGGTAAGACACTGACTTGGTATAGCGGCTGTCCCCGCTAGTCATTGTATTCACTAATGTCACTGCGATTCTGAATGAAAGACGAATGCATGGCGTGACCTTGTGGATTGATCGATTGCCTACCTTTGCACTATTGTACACACAACAAATGTAATATTATTATATTTTATTACCCGTATTCCTATACTAGTGAAGATCTGCGTCGAGATGAACCGGTTCCCGCGAAATCCAAAGAGCACGAGGCAAGCAGGTTTTGCCCAGTCCAACAACGAAGTCACATGAAAGCCAGTTTTAATCATTTGCTGTGATCAATTGATCATGTTGGCATAATCCTAAAGTGAAACTGTTTGGGTTGATCATTTTTCCTAGTATGCGCCATGCATTCGCCTGCCATTCAGAATCGTAGAGGCATGGTGAATCTGTATATGGCTTATATATTTGAGGTCAATCAGTGAACGAAACAGTGTCTCCACCTACCAAGCTAGGTCTGGCACCGGGTTAATCAATCTCGGAGGGATGGAAGGCCTAGTTAGCCTGGACGAGGACCGATCGCTTGACTGTGCAGGTGAAAGCGGGGCCTCTTTCCGCTACACCATGTGCGCCTTTCCGCAAGTCGTACAATCAGCGGTTTCTCTCAACTTCCCAAAGATTTTAGCAGTATCTCTTCTTTTCCCTCGAGAATTGTGGGACTAGAATATAAGTAGCATCGTAGCGATCTCTTACGTAGGTATTAATCGTAAGCAAAACCTCTGCAATCCTCCAAAGTCCCTCTTAGCTCCATAATCCAAGATATCGATTAACACTGATTATTTCTAGCAAGACACGTCCGTTTTGATGTCGTCAGTAAACAAGCAATCGTTGTTACCGGTGACCTGTTCGTTAAATATTTGTTTGTCAGAACTTCGTGATGTGTAAGCACAATCAGTGAGGCTTCGCCCTCTGAAGACGAAATCCACCTCCATTTCCAATTTTTAGTTCTAATTTGTATGAACTCTCTCATTATTTCCATAACTAACATCAGCGTGGCCCCATGAAGATGTACCGTACCAGTCTTAAACGATAAAACAGCACATCAGCCTACCAGCAATAAAATTGATAAGCCTCAATAAACTCCTCCCATATTCCGACGGAGACGTCAAACGTTCGTATCGCCCGTGATTACACCATAGACGCCTACTTCACGCGCTGATTGCTAAGCCCTTGGCTTAACGATATTATTGGAGTAAACTTATTAGCTCTCGGCAATTCTGGAATCAATAGAACATTTCACGTGAACCGAGGAACGTCTTCATTTTCATCTCATCGATTCTGTGGTAATATCAATATTTTTTTACATCAAGGTTCACCTTGTCTGTAGTTCTTCTTGTTTACTTTTTTTATTTTTCTCGAGTGTAATCTGTTGTTTGGTTAACCGCTGTAGTTGAAAAATCCGTTTCTGAAAAGGCGACTTGGGGCGAAAGAGTCTAAAAAATTCCCGTTGAAACTTCGTCCATGGGTTTTTTATTGCTGACCATATCTAGCGGCGCGGCATCAGAGGTTCCACTAAAAAATTAAACCCATTTGGAATAACTGGTGTATTCAGCCTACTTCGACTTACTCAGGAATACCCAGCTACCGTGGATATCGGATTGCTTTTATGGTGCTACGTCTTGAAATGTCTGTCACAATTTCGAGTGAAATTCAAGTGCGTGGTGCAACCACAGTTGCCCTAGAAACGGAACGACGGTGCTCAGTGTTCACTCTCTTGGGTGGATGAATGTTCAGAGTTTTTTTCGCTCTTATCGTTGCATGGATTTCTATTTGTCTACTAACTTTTGCTTTATAATTGGCGTCTCCTCATGTGGCGTGGAAAAAATAAAAAATAATACGTGAAACGCCCATTTCCTCACTTTTGACATCTTTCAGCAATTATGTAGAAACATTTTCAACAGTTACATTTATCGGTGGAAGAAGTTGGTTGTGACATTTTTCGAGCTGCGGATAATTGTTATTTCACGTTTCAAACACATGAAATTAAATTTCTCTTCAAATAGCAGTTACTTGGGTATTTAGATATAAAAGCTGAAATATTGGCACTATGCAACTTAACGTACACCAGTGCTCGATTTTTTTCAGTCGTTGAAATTAGCTGAAACTTCGCATAAGGGGGCAAGCGAGGGCGCTGATCACGAGTCTGCTGTCCGTTTTCTCTCGAGGATGGTCTCGGACCACTCAAATCGCTACTTGGTTGGTTCAGTCAGGATCACCGATTCCGCTGAACTCTGCTGATGGGGTTATTTGGGGTCCTGAACACGATGGTGAAGTCCGTTTTCCAAACGAGGGCCGAGTACGGTAGTTATAGGTAGAGTTCAGCGAAATCTGTGATCCTGACTGGACCACCCAAGTGGTCGATATGGGTGGTCCGAGACCACCCACGTGAAAACGGACAGCAGAATGGTGTTCTGGACCCCAAATAACCCACATAAGCAAAGTTTCAGCGAATTTCTACGACTGAAACAAAAATCGAGTACTGGTGTCCGCTAAGTGCCCAATTATTTTATATTTCATGCCTATTGAAGTGCAACCCAAGCAAGTGCTATGTTCTTCCATTCACGTGCATGTATGTTCATGAGGTGTTTACTTATTCATCCAACGTTTTACGATTTCGTATTTCTTGTTTTCTTCGCCATCTTCTACTGAATATTGTGCACTAATTTATCTAAATGATTGTTTAGGAACTGGTGCAGCTGCATTAACGATGCGAAATTCGTTAAAATGGCTGGATGTGATGTATCCTGTCGAGCGTGTCGACCAATCTCCACCACTTCGAGACGTTCCGAACGCGGCGCGAGACTCTCTTCGAGCTCTACTTCTTCTCACACTTTTCGCCCTCACATTCGCATCAGCAATGGCACGTATGCGCTGGCTGCTTCCTCTTCATTTCCTTTGAAAGTCACTATTTAATCGATTTCATTTGATTTTCAGCTGGCAACCGTGCTACGAGGTGAATGGGCTCGCAGTCATATTTCATCGTTCGTTGCATGCGTAGGTGGCGGTGTTTTCCTGGCCACTTGCATGCTGGATCTGTTACCTGGTAGGTTAAGCATGAATTCAACTTCTTTTTCTGTATTACCGTTTTTTTCGTTCTTGTTTCTATGTAGGGACGGCTTTTAAATGGTGTATTTTCATATGCCATCGAGTCATTCGAAAAGACAAAGATCGAGTCGTCATTTCCCGTCGCCGAGGCAGCTGTTGCACTTGGGCTGCTACTAGTCTTGAGCATTGAGCAGGTGTGTTTTTTCCAGTGTTCTCTAGGGCAGCTGATTTGAAGTGAGAGTTCTATAATTATACTAGCAGGGCTTCAGTGAAGATGTCTAAGAGATTGTAGGGTTCTCTATTCGATCAGATTGTAGATTCATGAACGGACGAGCGGTTCTGCCGTCGGCGATAAACTATCGCGACTTTTGATCAAGATTCGTTTGGGTAAATGTCATTCATTATCAGCCTTGATCAGTCAAAAAGCTGGATAGCCCAGATTCATCTTTGGCAAACCCCTTGCGAGCGATAAACCTGAGCACGCGACGCAGCACGCACGCGAAATACAGCAATGCGCGAGGTGATCACCTTTGTCTACTTATCCTAAACTTCACCACGCCAGCGTAATAACTTGCAAACGTTCTCATCGACTGAATGGACGAGTTACGCCGTTTAACAAGGGCCTAATGGTAGCTGTTATTTTTATTTCGACATTGATGAACTCCGAAAACGCAATTATTCTGTAAGGTTCTACTTTTCGAAGTCCATTGTCCGTTTATGAAGTCTGTTCGTCAAATTTGACAGATAAATTTCACTGTTTTCAAGACGCAAACTGCACAACAGAAGAGATCATCAAATTCAAATAAGCAGTGTGAACATCCACAATTTACGCAATCTCTCATCGGCTCTGTCGTCTGGCTCGAGCAGCCATCTCGTCGAGGTCTACAAACTTGCGCGCGTCCATTTTTGATGTTCGGGGTAACGGGGTATACCGCGCCGATACCTGTCGTGAATCCGGGCCTTGGATAAATAAGAGGAAGATAGATCCAAACAAATAACTTAAACACCCACTCCAAGTTTTTTTTTCTATTCAACCTTGCAACGTTTTGGTCTTAACGAGGCTCTGCCGTTCTCGCAATGCAGGAACGTGGATGGCTGAGTTCGAGCCACGTTCATCTTCACAATGAACCCGAGAGCTCGCGTGAATTTGTACGTTTATTATGCGTAATCGTTGTGGTTATTTTTTGTTGGTTCAGTCATTTTTCCAACAAATTTTTAGGCGCGTCCCATGACACCATCGGATGAATCTGACCACGATCCGAACTCCATGTTGGGCGCCTGTCTATTAGTACTCGCATTGTCTTTGCATGCTCTTTTCGAGGGTCTCTCGTTAGCTGTCATAAGCGACGCTTCTAAACTGCTCGAGGTTAGGCTCCACGAGAATATTTGTTTGTTGGTTTTTTTTTCATTTTGAATCTTTCAGGTCTTCGCCGCGCTTATTTTGCACAAATGTATCATTGGATTTAGCCTGGGGGTGCGTCTTGTCCAAAGTGGCATGCGTACGCCGTGGGTTGCTCTTTGTGCTTGCATATTCAGTATTCAGGTATTCTGACTTTCACATAATTCCGTTTTTCTCCACCAGTTTCCCATAGTGGTTCAGAATGTTGCGTTCTCGTAACGACTTCCATTTTTTCATTTTTTAAAATAATTTTTCAGGTGTTGATTGGTGGTCTAGGAGGGATGGAAATCATGTCGTTGCTATCAGGTGGTGATCGGGAAACCGCTGCTCTAGTGTCTTGTATTCTTCAAGGTATGCAGCTCAGACGTATATTAACTTTTTCTGTCTTAGAACCGATGAAATGCATGTGGTGAAGCTGAGGTCAAATTTGTAGTGTTCTGGCTACGAAGGTATGCGTAAAAGCGTCGCCGTTAATCAGTCCCCTAAGACGCGCCACGCATTCGTGTTCCATTCAGAATCATAGAGGCATGGTGAACGCGTTTTTGGCCTATACAATGACTTGAAGGGTCAGATCTAACGATAAGTCAGTGTTTCTACCTTCTCAGACAAGTCTGGTACCAATTTACCCCACCCCAGAGGGATACTGGGCTGGGTAGGCCCGCGCCTAGATTGATCGCTGTGTCAGCAGCGGCTGTAAGTAGCGCCTCATTTCTTTGTCGGAATAGAATTTAAACTTTTCATTAGGAGACGTGCTGAACCGATCCTCTTTTTTTTACTGCGCCGACAATACTTTTGTCTGTTTTTTTTTTCAAGTTTGTGCTTGTGAGGCTGTTAGGTGGAATTTTGGATTTAATCGATTAATCTTGAACAGTTTGATTGCTAGCACGCCTTTAGATGCTGAGAAATAAATAAATAACAAATATAAACACAAACACCGATATCAATGTCGAGGTTTAATGATAAGAGTACTAGAGACCCAATTTTGTTCAGGTTTTAAGTTTTGTATCTGGACACTGCTATTAAATAAAAATATGACTTAACAATTGTGCTAAAGTTTCGTGATTGTGCCTGGTTTTCAGGTATCGCGTGTGGAACCTTCCTCTACATAACGACATTTGAAGTTCTTCCACATGAACTGGACAAGGCCGGTAACCGAATGTCAAAACTATTCTTTCTATTTATCGGCGTTGCAATCGTCATTTCCTTCATGCTTCTTTTCCCGGAAGCAGAATGATGCCCTATTTTGCAATATTGATCCTTATGGTGCTTGATACTTTGTGACGTGCGAGAATATTGTGCTTACTGGTGATCGTGCGAGTAGAATTGTTTACGTTGTGTTCGCTTTATTTTTTCGCGCTCATTTTTTCTCTTGATTTTTGTGCCTTCATTTTTGCATTCCACCTCGTTGAGGATGAGAGGATTCGGGGTATGGTGTGACGGTGGGTTTGAGGGTGAGGGCTATGTAAAGAAATGGCCACCTATTAAAAATGTTTTGATGAAAAATTTGGATTGTATTTTGCTTAATTTCGTTTAGGTAAGTCCAAACATAGTAGAAGTTGGGCTTTCCTTTCTTCCTTCGGCCCATCTCTGTTACAGCCGAAAACCCCAATCCTCCTTCCGTATATTTTTGCATCCTTTGTAAATAATTATATGAATATTTTTCAGTTGTACATCCGGTTTTCTTACCTGTTTTGTTGTACTCGTGAGCTTTGCCCAGATCACTTCAGCTCGTATGTCATCTAGTCTTCAGGTAGTTATTTGACGCTGGGATGTTTGATTTTTGTTAGAAAATTTTGTTTCGAGGAAGCAATTCACTTCTCTTTTTGCCATTTTCTATAACCGATTCCGCGTTTTTGAAACCGTGAAACTCAATAACTCAGGTTTCGTCCAGAATGTGTTTCCTTTTCCAGATCATATCAATTCACGTTGATCAATCGAATCGGTATCACATTTTCAGCTTCATTTGTACTTGCCACTTGGTTCACACCCTTTCCATAGGCTTTCATTGTCTCGATGAATTGGCTCACAGCGTTTGACCTAACATACGTGTTTTACAAGAGTCCCTTTGATTTGCGGATTTCTTCTCTACTTTATCTGTATGTATGTAATTACTTTGCGCAGCAGTAAACTTATGTACATGGAATGAAGAGTTCCGTATATTTGGGGATTGTGTGAAATTATTGTATGTATTTCAGTGAGTACCTATTTCGAGATGCATAACTTTTATTTTGTGCTAAGTGCGTCAGGTTTTTGTCGGTTATCGATATTCTATTCGTTTCGTAACAACCACCATAGCACAGTATACTTGGTTTTAATTCTTTGTTTCGCTGAAAACAAAGGAGACCTTCGTACTTCTGAATGATAACAATATACATATGTTTACTACGATTCTAGAAGTCTATTTCTGACGGAGTTACTTAATTTTCGACCTTAATTCTATTGAATGCGTGTCAATGTCGTTTTTAACGGAAAAGTCGGCTCTTTGACCCTCTTCAACGACGTTTACGTTCGGACTAAGAGGGAATACCACCTGGGGACTTTTCCAGTGCAGTTCCTTTCCTAATTTGTGAGCATATGATTGTTTCTGTTGCCGCGCGTGGCATAGTAGAAAGAGGCGCCATTAACACTCGCAAGGCCGGGAGATCGCTCCTCCTCGGGATAACGAAGCTTTGCTTCACTCTGGGGTCGGGTAAATTGGTACCAGACTTGTCTGGGAAGGTTAAACTTGCTATAGCGGCTCGTCCCCGCAAATCATTTTATTGGCGAAATAGGTGTTCGCCGTGCATCTACGATTCTGAATGGAAGCCGAATGTGGTGCGTCGTTATGGTGCTGATCAACGCCGACATCTTTACCTTTACTTTTTACTTCTATATTTCTCTCTACTGCTAGAGTCTTAGTAAATCTGAACAGGGATCGATCCCTGGACGTGTTAATGTTACTAGCGCCTCTTACTACAGTGCCACGTCCGTCCTATTCAACAGTATGTTAATTTTTTTCGTAGGAAGATTCATTTTGACCTATCTGTTAACCCATTGACGACCGCGCACTCCCTGCGTGTCTGGCACGTGGGACCGCGAGCACGTGCAGTGATGAGAGTGCCTCAGTGGCATTAATTGTTTTCAAAATGATCATAAGAATAATTTTTCTGTGTATATTGTTGATTTTGAAACTTCCTCAAGTAATCATTAGAAGTAGACGATTTTTTCCTTTTTCGACCCTTTTTGAGCTTGTTGAAGGGTCGTTCACTTGATGAATATCTTGAAGCGTTGATAAAATGGAAATACAGAATGGGTAGTAACTTTGCCTAAATGGACACTCCTATCCACAGTGTCTCTCAAGAGGGAGGAAGCGTAGCCCATAAGGTGTGTCCCACCGGCGGCACACACGGTCCACCGCGGACCAAAAGATGTGTCCCGCCGGCGGGACACGCGGTCGTCAATGGGTTATGTGAAACGATAATTCCGGCCTAGTCGGGAATTCGCACAGGTGTCAAAGAATGGGCGCGTTCTGCATTCGCAAAGCCAATCTCGCTGTGGCGCGGTGTGACGGGAGATGGATCGTCATAAGGGATCCAAACGAGCCCCGGGACGTATAAGGATGGCTCAGATAGCGGGAGTGACTGTAGCATATGGCTCGGAGGTTCGGATCCTTTCTGCCCCACAGTTTTGCAATGCTCAATTTAAGGTTCAACCGACGCCCTGCTCTCAGTCGTTATCCTTTATACCCTCCATTTGCAGGAAACTAGTGATTCACCCACCCCGAAGTTCCTTCCTTAGCACGTGCTTGGGTAAATTACGCTTAGGTTTATATTTAGGCTAAGGCTTGGCGTAGAGTGATATGGCTTGATTGTTAAGTGCCCGGGTTAGGGTCTCCCCATCTACTGAATATGTATAACACACAGCGAACCCCCAGCAACTGTTGTACGACTACAGAACGCGCGCCGACGCCTGTGCGAATTCCCGACCAGGCCGGAATTATCGCGCTAGTAATGGGTTATCTAACAAGTTCAAAATTTCATCCTCGAATATTGGACACTAGTAGACGCTTCTCGCGTGTTTTTCTTCTGAAATTATTCATTTTTTTCCAGAACACCACATGCTGACGGCACCATGAATCATGTTCTTGTTTTTGATAGCGTTTTCAGCTGTCATTTGGATATCATTTCGGTACATTTTTGAAGTTGATTTCTTTTGATACTCTAGCTATATATTCGTTTAATTCTTTTAGATATCTCGGCGTATTCCTGTCGTGGGTACTGTCGGTGTTGATCCGTTGCCCACTTGAAGTCGGGAGTGTCGGTTGGTGCCGGTTGAGCGACGTTCGCGTCAAGCTTCCAACTGGACTCACTGTCCATGTTGATGTTTGTCAACTGCAATTATTCTCCGTTCTAGTCAGGTGTGTTTTTTTGCTAGTTTTTCGGTTATTTAGTAGAATTTGTAAAAGGTGCACTTAGTGCAGTGGTAAGAGGCGCCACTGACACCCGCATGGCCAAGCGATCGATCCTCGCCCGTTTAAACCAATCCTTCTATCCCTCCTGGTTCGGGTGAATTTGTATCAGGCTTGTCTGGGAAGCTAAAAACACTGGCGTGGTATGGCGGCTGGCCCGTGCAATTCATTGTATAGGCCAAATACACATTCACCAGTCCTCTACGATTATGAATGGAACCCGAATGCGGCGGTGCGTCCTTTGGGGACTGATCAATGCCGATACCTTAACCTTTACCTTTTACCCTTATTTTTATAAGGTTAGGAGGCCAATTGTGGTTTTCTTTGCTGTGTTGCGCATATGCCTTTTTTCAGTAAACCCATTTTATTGTCGTTATGTGACGTGAGGATAGAGGGTGATGCTCAGTCGATCGCCCAAGCATCGAAGAATCGGGCTCCTAAGCCGAGTGCAACTGTTGGAGGTAAACCGTCACTGTTTACCCGGGCAACACAAATGCTCCAGGTTAGTCTCCATGAAAGGCTTCTAGTATATTTTCTTATAAGTTTTAATATTTCTAGTACTGTGGTCTCTATGTCAGTCGAGGTCATCTAGTACTCTTGGATGCGCTTCCCGGATGCATGATTCATGTTACTGTGGACGAACTGCTTTTGGAAGCTTTCAGAAGTCGAGATGGGTCGGTTATATAGGTTTATATTTTAGTTTCGGGCGGTTCAAGAGATTTTTTTCTTATTTACCTTTTTTGTGGTTTTCAGCTGGCAGCTGGAGACCTCTTGCATGTTGGCCCGTGCGAAGGCCATACGTCGACAGGTCACCATGGGTCATTCTCTGCTGGATCTCGGCCTTCAATTCAGACTTTCGATCGATATTGCCGGTGGTCATCTGAAGAATGTCAGTTTTCGAATACAGGACCCGACTGTTGAACTGTCGAGCGGTAAGTCCAACATACTATTCCGAACTGAATTTGTTCTGAACGAAAAAAAAGGAAAAAATCCTCCTAGGGAGCTTGTTATGTAGGTTTTGCCGAAAGTTCCGTTGCAATTATAATCCGTTACTTTCATTTCTGGATCCGTACTCGTAAATGTTCCCGGCGTAAATCGCGAAGAATACGTCCAGTGATCTGCAAACCCTGATTCATCAACGTGCAGCGGAATTTAATCATGGTTTACTTGGGATTTACTCGAGGTTTAATACCTCACAGCCGCTGTGAAAGCTTGGAGATCCTGAAGTAGTGACCCCAGTAAACCCTGAATAAACTCAGCGGGGTGCGATGATGAATCACTCTTTGCCCACCATTTGGGACATCCTCGAGCCGCTAGTAACTTGTGACAGACCTCGTATAATTCCCTAGCAAACTCCAGGTTGTCCTCGCTGTGCACGTTAACGAATCAGGGTTTGCGCGCTCTTTGGGGTATATTCCAGAGAATAAAGCAGATGCTCATGAATCCAGGCCTTGGTTTGAATGCAAAAGAAATATATTCACTAATAATGAATCTTTGTTATTTTTTTTCTTGGATGATTAGTATCCTTCTTATGAATCACAAAAATAGTAGCGACTTGTTCAGGTGTGTTTGACGACGTTTTTGAATCGTTGTGGGCTTCGAAAGAAGACGAAAGAGCACCTGAGATGGCCGTTGCACCGAATGAAAAGCAACGGTTTTCCATTGATCACCGTTCCGATCTATGCATTGAAACTAACAACTGTTTAGTAAAATACCGTAGTTCAGTAGGTGAAGAGAGGTTAGTTATTTTTGAACAGCCTATTTTAATATCTTTTTCCGCAATCCTTGATTTTCACATTTCAGTAGGATACTAACGTTGTCTCTGCGTGGCTTGTCAGTTATGAAAGACAGCGGAAAAACGCATACTCGAATCGTTGGTCTAACAATAGAAGATCAACGACAACGTCTGGCTCTTCGTACAAGTCTCCTGGTGCTTTGTCATGAGGTGACTTACGGTTACCCTGTTTAGGTTTCGCTGGCTGGAAACTTAGGACTTTTATGTTGATCTTCTTTAGAAACGCGAAGATGGCGTCGGCATACAGATGACCTCAGATAGTGTACAGACGTCGCTTTCCATTCAAGATGTTGCATGGTGGAAAATGCATATCGATTCCGTTCTTCCACAAATAACAAAAGCTATAGTACGTGATTAATTTCCTCTTTCTCATTTTTTGATTCGCGCATGGCACACTGTTAAGAGGCGCTACTGACATCCGCGTGATCGTGCGATCGATCCGGGCCGGGGCTAACCAATCAACAAAGCAACGAAGGTTATAATAACTAATGTTAAAAAATGGAAAGTGGGAGAAATAAGTAAATATTGCAGAATGAATGATAAATGAAATAAGAATGCTAATTAATAAAGAGAATAAAAGAAAATTATATAAAAAGGTCAATAGAAATACTATTAAGCTGCTAGTAAGTATGTAGAGGCTTGATGAATGCGTATTTGGCCTATACAATGACCTGCGGGGGCCAGCCGTTTTACCAGGTCAGTGTATTTACCTTCCCAGACAAGTCTGGCACCAATTTACCCGACCCTGGAGGGATGGAAGGCTTGGTTAGCCCGGCCGGGATCGATCGCTCGACCGTGCGTGTGACAGCAGCGCTTCTTACCACTCTACCACGCGGGCTCAAGAGAACAGTAGTATGAAGGAATATAAATAACGATACTAAATGAAACATATAAAATACTATTACTAATATAATAAATACATAGTAATAGTAAAAGAAACAAATACTAGTAAAAGATATAAGTCCGTTTTGACCCTACCCTTGAACGGACATAAAAAAAGATATATAAGGTCAGGTCCGGGCCTCATCAGTAAGGAGACCTGGCCTCATGAGATTAAAAAGGAACTAACCTCCGATGTAGAAGAATATGGGACAAAACCACAAACCACGAAAGAATCCAATTCGTATATATTGTCAGTATCTCAAACTTGGGTAATTAAACAAGCCAGCCTGCTATCTCTTCGGGGTAGGGTAAATTGGTACCAGACTTGTCTGAGAACATAGGGACGCCAACTTTGTTTAAGGGCTGACCCCGCTAGTCATTGTATAGGCCAAATACACATTCATACAAGCCTCCACAATTCTAACCCGATTGCGGCGGTGCGTCTTTGAGGAGCTGATCATCGTCGGCACTTTTACTTTTACCTTTTACGTTTTTGTTTTCGGGAAAGGTTTGTCATTTTGTGCTCGTTTTAGCGGCCTTCCAAGAAGACTACTGTGCCGTCACGATCTCGTGTTCCGTTGTCGCTTTCTGTCGAGGTGGCATCTATTTTCTGTGATCTCGTCGACGCTGACGCTTTCCAGTCAACGTTGTCTGTGCAGTTTTTCACCATTACAAAGGTAGGTTTTTTTCTGTAGATTATAAGGTCTACTTGCAGGTGTTGATGTTTGTGTGTCAGGGTATCACTACATTCTCCTCAGTTAATCTACTATTCATCGATCGCATTTACTGATCCCTTTGCTCCAAAATTGTTCTACTTTTGGTCTAAAAGTACCACCCATCAAAGCGTCCAGATTTCGCGTTATAATTTCTGCTCCTGACACCCGCACGGTCGAGGGATCGATTGCGGCCCAGGCTAACCAAGCCTTCCATCCTTCCGGGGTCGGATAAATTGGTACCAGACGTTTGGAAAGGTATGGACACTGACGTGGTATAGAGGCTCCACATCAAGTCACTGTACAGGCCAAGCACATCTTCACTATGCCTCTACGCTTGAATGGAAGGCGCGTCCTCAGGGGCTGTTCAATTCCGACACATTTACCGTTACCTAACCTTTACTATCGTTTAGGGAACAACAATATAAGAGATACCTAGAAGATACCTTAATCGTCTCTTAGCTCACTTTGCCCTAACGCTATGAGGTATTTTCTCGCTATTCTCCCTTAGGGGATTCAAGCGTATGGGCGACAGGATTAGAGGTAGTATAGCTTAGGTTAAGTGGGAAAAATCTGTAAATTCAACCAGTTTTTCGAGAACTTTTGAGATCACGGAGAATTTGAAACGTTGTGCCAACAAGAAATGATTATATTCGTGGTCAAAAGCTGAAGTACTGATTGATGGATTGGACTCCCGAGAAAATGGACTTCCTAGGTCGATATCTTTTGTCGCTCTACGATTGGTATAGATTTGTGAAAATTTGAAATGGTCCTTGTTGCTGTTGACATTGTAGTACCTTTCTTCTCCAAATTGTGAAAAAATACGATTTACTTCTAGGGAGACCGCTTTCTGGAGGTCGGTGTGGACTGCTTTTGTATAGCGGCTCCAAGTGTTGGCACAGTAGACGCAACATTCGAACGGCACCAATGGGGTCATTCGGTTGGTTCATTTTGCCGAAAGGTTTTCGTGTTTTTTTTTCAGCTGGGAATGAAGTATCCGGCTTTAGGCGAGTTATTTTTTTCGGCAGGTTATTTTTTTTGTTTGCAGGTATATGTGGGAGCTGCTCTATTGCAGCGAAATTTAGTCAATTCAGACGTGCTCGTAGGCATCGATGACTGCAAAATCGAATGGAGCGATAATCTGGCTAACCAGGTACGGAAATGTCAAGAAGATATTGGTGTTCGATATCTTTCAGTATAATTATTTCAGGTGTCCAAGTTGCTGAGCGTTTTTGCCACCAAAAATGTTCGCGAAACGAGGAGTTCGGTGCCGGAACCTCCTTTCAACGTTAAACTGCAAATGAAAAGGTTGGTGACAATTTCGAATTCCTTTTTGTTGCCCTACAGAACACGCAATCCGGCTCATCGTGTAGCTCATAATCCACGGCATCAGTCCTCCTATTTCTTACTTCTTCCTCTTATTTTCTTTATTTTTCCTCTCTAGGCCTCCTAGAAGATTAGCAGTCCGATCTATGGTCTATGTATGTATCTATATTGATTTGGTTTCTTTTGTTTGTTTTTCGACTAGACCATGTAGCCCTTAGCGGTATAAAGTTCATAGGTATCAATAAATATGAACATAAATCCGTATATTCTAGGGCAGCCCTGTTTTCGTTGGCAAAGGAGACGTCTTATATTGTTTTCCTATGTGACGAATTAGCTGCAGAAAGCACTAGTCCACGCGATTTCGTCGTTTCGGCGCAGAAGATTCGGCTAATTGTTTGTTTTTATTCAATTATTGATTGATTTTCGAATCTACGTCCTTTGATACCGTACCATTACTTTCAGTCTGGTGTGATATGTGACCGATCTGTCAGTCTGCTCGATCTGTACGGCATTGAAAAATATGTTCCGGAGTCGGTGGAAGACGTTGATCAGGCATATAGGTGTTGGAATCAGTCGGAAAACGATGCGTGAGTCTCTCTATTTGCAATAAACGTTACAAATTTCTAATTTGAAGTGAAATTTTAGCCGTAAAAATCGCAAACGAACAGCATTCAATGAGAAACGAGCCAGACAGCCGCAACTGGTAAGTCCTATTTGTGAAAGTTCTTGAATGAACAATTTTTTATAAATATTTTTTGAATTATTTTAGTGCGGCGAAACGACTATTCTATGCGTATCATTTGAGCATCTGACTCCTTCAATTCGAAATCTGACATTCTCGTCAGGTACACAGCTCTATTTAGTGTGGTCGCCCCTACTCCACCGCGTTCTTTATCACATGATCAAGGTTGCCAGAAGGTAAGCGGTAGAGTTTGGTATTTCGTATTGCGACTTGTTTTTGTGCATATTCAGAAGTTTTATTTTTCTATTTTTTAATATTTATTATTCAAGTTTATCTCCTTACTTTCGACTAAGCGCTCAGGTTTATTGATTCATTCATTTTTAGTCCCCATAACGGGGAGTCTGCAGTCAAACAATGGAAATTGAACTAATATCTAAGAACCTTCCTTCAAAAATCGGTTTCAAAATCCCTATTTTGAGTTTCAAAAGAGAAAACATGTGAAAGCGAGAAAGAGTATCCAAAATTTACTCGAAATGTACCGAATGGCGCGCATGTCGTGATTCATCAACAGCTGGAGCGAGGCTTATTCAGAGTGTATGCGTGGAATGAACCTTGCGCAAACCGTGATTCATCAATGCGCGGGATTTATTTGGGACTTATACGGAGTATAACACACGTCACTGGCATAACGAAGGTTCGGAAACCTCGAGTTAGTAACGACGTATAAGCGGAAAAACAAACCGCTTGTAAACCCAGAACGTGTTGATTTATAAGGGTTCACGCGCCACTCGCAATATCTGAACCTTGCTGTGCAATGTGTTTCGTCTTACCTCTTATAATCCCGAGTAAATCCTGAATAAACCTCAGAGCATGTTGATGAATCTGGGCTCGTGCGCCATTCTAGGTATATTTCGGGTTTGTTGCATATTCAGGGTTTTTATTCATTTGTGGTATATATGTGACATTCATTTCGGGCATATCGTTATGATTCGGGTCTAGGTAAAATCGAGTGAAATTATTTTTTGTTTTTTCGAAAATTTTGTACTTTTTTCCATGATAAAGGTTGGTTGATAGATTTACGTCTTCACGATTTTTTCTTATATATTTTTGCTAGCTGTAAACAGCAGTCGGTATATAGCCACGTTTCCGTCAAATGATTGTAGATATATTTTCTCTCTTCTTTTCATCTGTCGAATTGTTTTCCTTTTAGCACATTTGCGCAGCCGGCTACCGATCGAAAGCCGTCAGAATCTAAGGAGCTTCAGTTCAGAATGTTGACGAACCACCCGATTGAACTGGTTATGGAGCTACCTCGTCATCATAGGTAGATTCTGTAAAGTAATCAACTTCTTTCGACTTTTTATCAACCAAAATGAAGTCGTCGCTCTTGCTTAAGGATGGTTTGGACGATTCCGTCGCTGACGTTTGACTACTCATTGGGTCGACTCACAGCGGTTTCTCCCAATTTGGTGATCAATATGGATGGATTCGACATAGTCACTGCCATTGTAGGTTTTTTAGTGGAGAGTTTGTACCGTCTGAAACCATTATTTCAAATGAATTTCACACAATTTTCTAGGATGTATGTATTACTCGTCGGGTTTCCGATACTCAAATGGACAGCTTCCGTCGAGGGTTTGATAATTGTGTTACCCTCGCGAATAAGGTATAGAGCGTGCCTCTCCCTTATTTTTGGTATTACCTAAAATATACTGTATTTGCAGGTTTGGACTTGGTCGGCCGCTTCGTTTATATTTTACCTTCCATTCGAATTCAATTTCGCTCAGGTTTTCGACGAGGTAAGCTCTTAGTATATTTTAGGTTAGGTTTTATTGCATTGTAGGTGCCATTGTTGGTGTGTTTCAGTTTATTAACTGCATAAAGTGGATAAAGCTGGTCCATGGCTTGAAAAAGGAGCCATTCACGCAAGGTGCACCATTGCCGGCAGACTTTCGCCTGGTATTCAAGGTTGGTTTGATTAACCTCATTCATAGAAAGGATATATTGGTGACTGAAATCTAGCGCTAGTTTTCCAGGAAGCCCGAATAGAGCTTGAAGACGACTACTTTGAAAATCTGCTACAAATGAGTCACGAGCTCAAGGAGGATGAGGTACGGGTTCATTTTTCTATTTTGTAAAAAAGTTAAAATTTTGGTGCTATTCAGTCCCGTAAGATATGGTAGAAGCATGATAAAGACGTATTTGGCCTACACAACAATTTTCGCGTCCCAGCCGCTGTTCCAGTCAGCGTCTTAACCTTCCCGAACAAGTTTGGTATCAATTTACCCTCCCACAGGGTGGAAATTTTGGTTAGCTCGGAAGAAGACCGGTCGCTCTACCATCCAGGTGTCAGTAGCGGCTCCCACCTCTGCATCGCGCCAGCCTATCTGATTTATATTTTGAAGTATGAGGTAAAAGGTAAAGGTATCCATGTCGGTGAAGGTATCTGCGTTGGTCCCCTAAGGACGCGCCGGCACGTTCTTTTTAAATTCAGAATCGTAGAAGCATGGTAAATGCATATTTGGCCTATACAACGACTAGCGGGAGCCGGCCGCTACATCACGTCGGTGTTTTCACCTTCCCAGACAAGTCTGGTACCATTTACCCGACCCAGTAGGGATGGAAGGCTTGGTTAGCCCGTTCCGGGATCGATCGCCTGATCATGCGGGTGTCAGCAGCGGCTCTTACCTTGGCACCTTTGTCTTCTTTGTGTTCAAAGATACTGATTTAATAGTAATTTCACTGAGAATTCGTGAGTATGTCTTCCATTGCAGGTTTACGAATGCGAACGACGTCGTCAAATGTTATCCGATCGCCTTCTGGCCTTAAGGAAAGCCAATCCACTCCTGCCGCGTAAGCCCTGCCCATTGACTACTTTTTATGGATAGAATGTTTTTTCGAACTTCTTCATTTCAAGAGACCAGAATTGACGAGCTGTTTGCTCTGCTGCTGGAGAAGAACAGTGCCATATACGTCGAGCGCTGGAACAAGGCAGGCAGCGCGAAAAGGTTGGCCCTCAAAGCTTTTACTTCTATTTTCTTCACTTTTTTGAGAATACGATAGCTTTACTTTTGTGAATTTTTCTTATTTTTCTCTCGTTTAAGGCCACTATTCGTATCGAAATGGACGGATTGGGATCTGCGTGCGTTCGCCGATGAGTCATTCCATAGTTCTAGGAAATGTGTAGATCTAATGCGCGAGTTGGATCCTTCGAGGTGATGTTTTACAGTTTTTGATTTCTTTATTGATTTGTTTATTTCCTGATTTATTGAGATACCCTATTTATTATTTGTTTTTTCGCCTCAGGAAGAGCTTTTCATAGTTTTTTTAGAAACTTGTCATTTTTCAGTTCGACGATTTTTTAATGTGACTCCATTTCGTTTTCTTGTTGGGTTTATTTTTGTGGATGACGTGATCGACCCTCCGGCGATGTGTTTTTTGTAGTTACACTCTATAAAGTGCGAAGAAAATAAACGCCGTGGATCAATAAAATCAGTGAATCTTCTGTTCATTTCAGCTCCTACCCAGCCGAAGGACTTCAGTTTTCCACCCTTTGGGGCAGGGCGGTTGAACTTGATATGGGCGAATGGTGTGTGAATTTCAAGGACTACCCGATTCCGTATCTCCTCACCAAGGATATCCACTTCTTTGGTATTCTGGTCGGTGCTGAAGAGTTTGAGGGTTCGTTTATCATTTTACCAGCCGTTCAGCGGCCTAACGGCCGCCGTACGGCTTTAAGGGGGGGGGGGCTTCGCCCCCCCCTCATCACTCTCGAAATTTTTAAATGTGAACACAGGAAAAATATGGTTTGATTTGATTTGATTTATTACACGAACACAGTCGTGCGTAGTAAAAGTATAAAACAACACTCCGAAGAAATATATGGGAGGTACATCACAATAGAGGTAACAACCAGACGAGAACTAGAACAAAACAAAAAAACAGAAGTACGGGAGGAAAAGTAAACAGAGACGAACAAATACAGCTAAGGCGGAAGTAGTTAAGGCATCGGAAAACTATGGGCTTAAGTGACGCTGAAGAAACTTTTTGAATGCTGGAAGGCGGACAGGAATGTTGCCTCTGGTTCGAAGCTTATGGTATAAAGGTGCTGCTCTACATGAGAAGAAGTAACGTCTACAGTTGAGCTTGGCTCTACCAGGATCATATTTAACACAACCGGCTCTGGTAGAGTTTGACCTCACAGCCATTAATTCTGAAGGCTTAATTCCGCTCATATGATGTATAATTTTATGGTAAAAAATGGCATCATTCCGCTTCCTCCTATGTTCCAATGTTTCCAAACCAAAATTGATGTTTCTCTCCATACCACAAGGTATCTGGTAATAAGCAAAACCCAGTTGCTTAACCATAAGTCTTCTTGTAAAGTTCTTCTGGACTCGCTCAAGCACTTCACTGTTCTTCTTGAGGTAGGGATTGAACACGGGTGTTCCGTACTCACGACACCATTCTACAGTACATCAGTCATTTCTCAGTTTTGTTTCACAAACGATTACTCTATTAGTGACTGATTTTACATAAAGGTTTTGCTACATCTTCTTTGCCATAGATGGAGTTCGAAGTTCTCTATTTTCAACCATATTTTTCGGCACTATTCAACTTAACGGACTCCAGTCCTCGATTTTTTTCGAAATTCGAAATTCGCTGAAACTTTGCATAGGGGGGTAATTGAGGGCGCTGATCTCGAATCTGCTGTCCGTTTTTCACGTGGGTGGTCTCGGACCACCCATATTCACTACTTGGGTGGTCCAGTCAGGATCACCGATTTCGCTGAAACTTGTCTATGGGGGTTCTCTGGAGTCCTAGGCACGATGGTGAAGTCCATTTTTGAAATGGCGGCCGAATACGGTAGTTATATGTGGGTACCTACCGACCTTACCTGGTGAGACTCACCTATAACTACCCTACTCGGCCGCCATTTGGAAAACGGACTTCACCATCGTGTTCAGGACGCCAGAGAGCCCGCATAGGCAAAGTTTCAGCAAAATCGGTGATCCTGACTGGACCACCCATGTAGCGATTTGGGTGGTCCGAGACCACCCACGCGGAAAACGGACAACAGATTCGTGTTCTGGACCCTAAATAACCCCCATAGACAAAGTTCAGCGGAATCGGTGATCCTGCCTGGACCACCCAAGTAGAGCTTTGGGTGGTCCGAGACCACCCACGTGAAAAACAGATAGCAAATTCGTGATCAGCGTCCTCAATTACCCCCCCCCTATGCAAAGTTTCCGACATAGGAAGTTTCGGATAGTTGTCCGTTTCCCGCGTGGGTGGTCCGAGACCACCCACGCGGAAAACGGATAACAGATTCGTGTTCTGGACCCCAAATAACCCCCATAGACAAAGTTCAGCGGGATCGGTGATCCTGCCTGGACCACCCAAGTAGAGCTTTGGGTGGTCCGAGACCACCCACGTGAAAAACAGATAGCAGATTCGTGATCAGCGTCCTCAATTACCCCCCCCCCCCCCTATGCAAAGTTTCAGCGAGTTTCGACAACTGAAAAAAAATCGAGGACTGGAGTCCGTTGTAACAAACAAACAAACATACATACAAAGGCTGGGTCTCGCTTATTATATAGTAGGATATAAGAGTTCAGCTCGTTGAGCACATCACTTTGGCACTGTTCGCTGAGAAACAAAAATTTTCACTTGAACCGGTGTGTCTGTAGATGATCTTCATGGGTCTGCCCATGGAGAAGATGTTCTGTAGGAGACTGTCCACGAAGGTCAGCTCAGAAGGAGAGCACATCACTTTGGCACTGCTCGCTAAGAAACAAAAATTTTCACTTGAACCGGTGAGTCTGTAGATGATCTTCATGTTCATGGGTCTGCCCATGGAGGAGATGTTCTGTAGGAGACTGTCCACGAAGTTCAGCTCGTTGAGCACATCACTTTGGCACTGTTCGCTGAGAAACAAAAATTTTCACTTGAACCGGTGAGTCTGTAGATGATCTTCATGTTCATGGGTCTGCCCATGGAGGAGATGTTCTGTAGGAGACTGTCCACGAAGTTCAGCTCGTCGAGCACATCACTTTGGCACTGCTCGCTAAGAAACAAAAATTTTCACTTGAACCGGTGTGTCTGTAGATGATCTTCATGGGTCTGCGCATAAAGAAGATGTTCTGTAGGAGACTGTCCACGAAGTTCAGCTCGTCGAGCACATCACTTTGGCACTGTTCGCTGAGAAACAAAAATTTTCACTTGAACCGGTGTGTCTGTAGATTATCTTCATGGGTCTGCCCATGGAGAAGATGTTCTGTAGGAGACCACTAAAGAAGCTCAAGGAGTTCACCTATGCTAGTAGCACATCACCTTGGTATGGGTCCCAGGTGCTCGCTAAGAAACAAAAATTTTCACTTGAACCGGTGTGTCCGTAGATGATCTTCATGGGTCTGCCCATGAAGAAGATGTTCTGTAGGAGACTGTCCACGAAGTTCAGCTCGTCGAGCACATCACTTTGGCACTGTTCGCTGAGAAACAAAAATTTTCACTTGAACCGGTGTGTCTGTAGATTATCTTCATGGGTCTGCCCATGGAGAAGATGTTCTGTAGGAGACCACTAAAGAAGCTCAAGGAGTTCACCTATGCTAGTAGCACATCACCTTGGTATGGGTCCCAGGTGCTCGCTAAGAAACAAAAATTTTCACTTGAACCGGTGTGTCCGTAGATGATCTTCATGGGTCTGCCCATGAAGAAGATGTTCTGTAGGAGACTGTCCACGAAGGTCAGCTCGTTGAGCACATCACTTTGGCACTGCTCGCTAAGAAACAAAAATTTTCACTTGAACCGGTGAGTCTGTAGATGATCTTCATGTTCATGGGTCTGCCCATGGAGGAGATGTTCTGTAGGAGACTGTCCACGAAGTTCAGCTCGTCGAGCACATCACTTTGGCACTGTTCGCTGAGAAACAAAAATTTTCACTTGAACCGGTGTGTCTGTAGATGATCTTCATGGGTCTGCCCATGGAGAAGATGTTCTGTAGGAGACTGTCCACGAAGGTCAGCTCGTTGAGCACATCACTTTGGCACTGCTCGCTAAGAAACAAAAATTTTCACTTGAACCGGTGTGTCTGTAGATGATCTTCATGGGTCTGCCCATGTTGAAGATGTTCTGTAGGAGACTGTCCACGAAGGTCAGCTCGTTGAGCACATCACTTTGGCACTGCTCGCTAAGAAACAAAAATTTTCACTTGAACCGGTGTGTCCGTAGATGATCTTCATGGGTCTGCCCATGAAGAAGATGTTCTGTAGGAGACTGTCCACGAAGGTCAGCTCGTTGAGCACATCACTTTGGCACTGCTCGCTAAGAAACAAAAATTTTCACTTGAACCGGTGAGTCTGTAGATGATCTTCATGTTCATGGGTCTGCCCATGGAGAAGATGTTCTGTAGGAGACTGTCCACGAAGTTCAGCTCGTCGAGCACATCACTTTGGCACTGTTCGCTGAGAAACAAAAATTTTCACTTGAACCGGTGTGTCTGTAGATGATCTTCATGGGTCTGCCCATGGAGAAGATGTTCTGTAGGAGACTGTCCACGAAGGTCAGCTCGTTGAGCACATCACTTTGGCACTGCTCGCTAAGAAACAAAAATTTTCACTTGAACCGGTGTGTCTGTAGATGATCTTCATGGGTCTGCCCATGGAGAAGATGTTCTGTAGGAGACTGTCCACGAAGTTCAGCTCGTCGAGCACATCACTTTGGCACTGTTCGCTGAGAAACAAAAATTTTCACTTGAACCGGTGTGTCTGTAGATGATCTTCATGGGTCTGCCCATGGAGAAGATGTTCTGTAGGAGACTGTCCACGAAGGTCAGCTCGTTGAGCACATCACTTTGGCACTGCTCGCTAAGAAACAAAAATTTTCACTTGAACCGGTGTGTCCGTAGATGATCTTCATGGGTCTGCCCATGAAGAAGATGTTCTGTAGGAGACTGTCCACGAAGGTCAGCTCGTTGAGCACATCACTTTGGCACTGCTCGCTAAGAAACAAAAATTTTCACTTGAACCGGTGAGTCTGTAGATGATCTTCATGGGTCTGCCCATGGAGAAGATGTTCTGTAGGAGACTGTCCACGAAGGTCAGCTCGTTGAGCACATCACTTTGGCACTGCTCGCTAAGAAACAAAAATTTTCACTTGAACCGGTGTGTCCGTAGATGATCTTCATGGGTCTGCCCATGAAGAAGATGTTCTGTAGGAGACTGTCCACGAAGGTCAGCTCGTTGAGCACATCACTTTGGCACTGCTCGCTAAGAAACAAAAATTTTCACTTGAACCGGTGAGTCTGTAGATGATCTTCATGGGTCTGCCCATGGAGAAGATGTTCTGTAGGAGACTGTCCACGAAGGTCAGCTCGTTGAGCACATCACTTTGGCACTGCTCGCTAAGAAACAAAAATTTTCACTTGAACCGGTGTGTCTGTAGATGATCTTCATGGGTCTGCCCATGGAGAAGATGTTCTGTAGGAGACTGTCCACGAAGGTCAGCTCGTTGAGCACATCACTTTGGCACTGCTCGCTAAGAAACAAAAATTTTCACTTGAACCGGTGAGTCTGTAGATGATCTTCATGTTCATGGGTCTGCCCATGGAGAAGATGTTCTGTAGGAGACTGTCCACGAAGTTCAGCTCGTCGAGCACATCACTTTGGCACTGTTCGCTGAGAAACAAAAATTTTCACTTGAACCGGTGTGTCTGTAGATGATCTTCATGGGTCTGCCCATGGAGAAGATGTTCTGTAGGAGACTGTCCACGAAGTTCAGCTCGTCGAGCACATCACTTTGGCACTGCTCGCTAAGAAACAAAAATTTTCACTTGAACCGGTGTGTCCGTAGATGATCTTCATGGGTCTGCCCATGGAGAAGATGTTCTGTAGGAGACTGTCCACGAAGGTCAGCTCGTTGAGCACATCACTTTGGCACTGCTCGCTAAGAAACAAAAATTTTCACTTGAACCGGTGTGTCCGTAGATGATCTTCATGGGTCTGCCCATGAAGAAGATGTTCTGTAGGAGACTGTCCACGAAGGTCAGCTCGTTGAGCACATCACTTTGGCACTGCTCGCTAAGAAACAAAAATTTTCACTTGAACCGGTGAGTCTGTAGATGATCTTCATGTTCATGGGTCTGCCCATGGAGAAGATGTTCTGTAGGAGACTGTCCACGAAGTTCAGCTCGTCGAGCACATCACTTTGGCACTGTTCGCTGAGAAACAAAAATTTTCACTTGAACCGGTGTGTCTGTAGATGATCTTCATGGGTCTGCCCATGGAGAAGATGTTCTGTAGGAGACTGTCCACGAAGTTCAGCTCGTCGAGCACATCACTTTGGCACTGTTCGCTAAGAAACAAAAATTTTCACTTGAACCGGTGTGTCTGTAGATGATCTTCATGGGTCTGCCCATGGAGAAGATGTTCTGTAGGAGACTGTCCACGAAGGTCAGCTCGTTGAGCACATCACTTTGGCACTGCTCGCTAAGAAACAAAAATTTTCACTTGAACCGGTGTGTCTGTAGATGATCTTCATGGGTCTGCCCATGGAGAAGATGTTCTGTAGGAGACTGTCCACGAAGGTCAGCTCGTTGAGCACATCACTTTGGCACTGCTCGCTAAGAAGCAAAAATTTTCACTTGAACCGGTGTGTCTGTAGATGATCTTCATGGGTCTGCCCATGGAGAAGATGTTCTGTAGGAAACTGTCCACGAAGGTCAGCTCGTTGAGCACATCACTTTGGCACTGCTCGCTAAGAAACAAAAATTTTCACTTGAACCGGTGTGTCCGTAGATGATCTTCATGGGTCTGCCCATGAAGAAGATGTTCTGTAGGAGACTGTCCACGAAGTTCAGCTCGTCGAGCACATCACTTTGGCACTGTTCGCTGAGAAACAAAAATTTTCACTTGAACCGGTGTGTCTGTAGATGATCTTCATGGGTCTGCCCATGGAGAAGATGTTCTGTAGGAGACTGTCCACGAAGGTCAGCTCGTTGAGCACATCACTTTGGCACTGCTCGCTAAGAAACAAAAATTTTCACTTGAACCGGTGTGTCCGTAGATGATCTTCATGGGTCTGCCCATGGAGAAGATGTTCTGTAGGAGACTGTCCACGAAGGTCAGCTCGTTGAGCACATCACTTTGGCACTGCTCGCTAAGAAACAAAAATTTTCACTTGAACCGGTGAGTCTGTAGATGATCTTCATGTTCATGGGTCTGCCCATGGAGAAGATGTTCTGTAGGAGACTGTCCACGAAGTTCAGCTCGTCGAGCACATCACTTTGGCACTGTTCGCTGAGAAACAAAAATTTTCACTTGAACCGGTGTGTCCGTAGATGATCTTCATGGGTCTGCCCATGGAGAAGATGTTCTGTAGGAGACTGTCCACGAAGGTCAGCTCGTTGAGCACATCACTTTGGCACTGCTCGCTAAGAAACAAAAATTTTCACTTGAACCGGTGAGTCTGTAGATGATCTTCATGTTCATGGGTCTGCCCATGGAGAAGATGTTCTGTAGGAGACTGTCCACGAAGTTCAGCTCGTCGAGCACATCACTTTGGCACTGTTCGCTGAGAAACAAAAATTTTCACTTGAACCGGTGTGTCCGTAGATGATCTTCATGGGTCTGCCCATGGAGAAGATGTTCTGTAGGAGACTGTCCACGAAGGTCAGCTCGTTGAGCACATCACTTTGGCACTGCTCGCTAAGAAACAAAAATTTTCACTTGAACCGGTGTGTCCGTAGATGATCTTCATGGGTCTGCCCATGGAGAAGATGTTCTGTAGGAGACTGTCCACGAAGGTCAGCTCGTTGAGCACATCACTTTGGCACTGCTCGCTAAGAAACAAAAATTTTCACTTGAACCGGTGTGTCCGTAGATGATCTTCATGGGTCTGCCCATGGAGAAGATGTTCTGTAGGAGACTGTCCACGAAGGTCAGCTCGTTGAGCACATCACTTTGGCACTGCTCGCTAAGAAACAAAAATTTTCACTTGAACCGGTGAGTCTGTAGATGATCTTCATGTTCATGGGTCTGCCCATGGAGAAGATGTTCTGTAGGAGACTGTCCACGAAGTTCAGCTCGTCGAGCACATCACTTTGGCACTGTTCGCTGAGAAACAAAAATTTTCACTTGAACCGGTGTGTCTGTAGATGATCTTCATGGGTCTGCCCATGGAGAAGATGTTCTGTAGGAGACTGTCCACGAAGGTCAGCTCGTTGAGCACATCACTTTGGCACTGCTCGCTAAGAAACAAAAATTTTCACTTGAACCGGTGTGTCTGTAGATGATCTTCATGGGTCTGCCCATGGAGAAGATGTTCTGTAGGAGACTGTCCACGAAGGTCAGCTCGTTGAGCACATCACTTTGGCACTGCTCGCTAAGAAACAAAAATTTTCACTTGAACCGGTGTGTCTGTAGATGATCTTCATGGGTCTGCCCATGGAGAAGATGTTCTGTAGGAGACTGTCCACGAAGGTCAGCTCGTTGAGCACATCACTTTGGCACTGCTCGCTAAGAAACAAAAATTTTCACTTGAACCGGTGTGTCCGTAGATGATCTTCATGGGTCTGCCCATGAAGAAGATGTTCTGTAGGAGACTGTCCACGAAGGTCAGCTCGTTGAGCACATCACTTTGGCACTGCTCGCTAAGAAACAAAAATTTTCACTTGAACCGGTGTGTCTGTAGATGATCTTCATGGGTCTGCGCATAAAGAAGATGTTCTGTAGGAGACCACTAAAGAAGCTCAAGGAGTTCACCTATGCTAGTAGCACATCACCTTGGTATGGGTCCCAGGTGCTCGCTAAGAAACAAAAATTTTCACTTGAACCGGTGTGTCCGTAGATGATCTTCATGGGTCTGCCCATGGAGATGTTCTGTAGGAGACTGTCCACGAAGTTCAGCTCGTTGAGCACATCACTTTGGCACTGCTCGCTAAGAAACAAAAATTTTCACTTGAACCGGTGAGTCTGTAGATGATCTTCATGTTCATGGGTCTGCCCATGGAGGAGATGTTCTGTAGGAGACTGTCCACGAAGTTCAGCTCGTCGAGCACATCACTTTGGCACTGTTCGCTGAGAAACAAAAATTTTCACTTGAACCGGTGTGTCTGTAGATTATCTTCATGGGTCTGCCCATGGAGAAGATGTTCTGTAGGAGACTGTCCACGAAATTCAGCTCGTTGAGCACATCACTTTGGCACTGCTCGCTAAGAAACAAAAATTTTCACTTGAACCGGTGTGTCTGTAGATGATCTTCATGGGTCTGCGCATAAAGAAGATGTTCTGTAGGAGACCACTAAAGAAGCTCAAGGAGTTCACCTATGCTAGTAGCACATCACCTTGGTATGGGTCCCAGGTGCTCGCTAAGAAACAAAAATTTTCACTTGAACCGGTGTGTCCGTAGATGATCTTCATGGGTCTGCCCATGAAGAAGATGTTCTGTAGGAGACCACTAAAGAAGCTCAAGGAGTTCACCTATGCTAGTAGCACATCACCTTGGTATGGGTCCCAGGGAAAGCGTCCTTTGCGGAGTGCGTCCTATCCGTGGACCGCACACCGGGCGGACGGACGGACAAACAAACAAACAAACATCTCTTGGTTTCGCTTATATATAGTAAGGATAAGGATCTTTGCTGCTGATTTTCAATTTCTTTTAGTTCCGAAAAGAATTTTGGTGATTCAGAAGGTGGTCGCTCCCTCCGTGAATGTGAAGTGCCACTGCCTTTCCCATGGGAGACACATACTGTAAAGCGGAACATGGCGCCTTTGAAATTTTACTACGACATGCAGTGTGGTGAGTGTTCGATTCTTTACCTGTTCAAGGTGCTGGGGGTGGTACAGTGGTAAGAGGCGCTACTGACAGCCGCACGGTCGAGCGATCGATCACCACCCGGGCTAACCAAACCTTCCATCCCACTGGGTCGGGTAAATTAGTTCCAGATTTGTCTGGGTAGGTGAATATACTGACTTGGTCTGATCAACGCCAACACCTTTACCCTATCCTTTTACTTTTATTTAAGGTAATAGTTTAGGAAAATATTTCAAAGATAACATTTTCAGAGAGCGCCGACTATCAGGCGACTTACGGTCCTTGTTGGGAGCCGTGCCTCTCCATGGTTAGTTTGATGTGGAATAATATCAGCGCACCGTCAAAAGATCCATCAATCCCACTACCTTTCTGGGACAAGATGCGTTTCCTATTACATGGACGATTTTCTTGGCTCAGTTCTAAGGTAATTACAATTTATCGTAATATTTCAAATTACTCTATATCTACTGTTTATAGTCACAATTACTAATTTTCTGGAAGTTTTGAATGACCGATTCCGATTCCTTTCTGGAAACTTTGAATGACATTACGGGTCTGATTTTGAGATCTGCTAGGGCTCCTAGCTAGCAGTTTGAGTGAGGAGAATAGAGAGTTAAAGGTTGCTCCGTACACCTTACTTTTATATTTGGGAAATGTAGAGAGATTTTCAATAACGCTCGGCGAGACTGGTATCAATATACCCGATGTACCTCTTAACTGGGTTGCTGGATCTCGATTAAACCCGAAATATGTGGGTAAGAGCGACGTTAATTGCCATCCAGTTACGCGAACTCCGTTTAATATGAATAATAAGTATTTTGTGGCGGGGCGAATAAAGTGCATCGTTACGTTTGTTATCACATTTTACCAGGTCGCAGCTATGTAGGAATCGCGCAGGACAGTTGTAAGAGGCGCTAGTACCACCTGCATGGTCTAGCGATCGATCCTAACCGTGGCTAACAAGCCCTTACCCCCGTTACACAAAACTCAGTCTTGTGCCGCTGCCCGCGAGTTATTGTATAGGCTAAATATCCTTTCACAGCATATCCTTCTACGATTTCGATTGGAAGATGGAAGCGTGGCGTGACTTTTGGGAACAGATAAACGCCGGCCATTTTACCTTTACCTATATGTTATAGAGATGGGCGATCTTTGGATGTCTTATCAACTGATAGGTCATTTATTGGAAGTGTAAATGAGTAAAGTGGGTTAACTGATCAGAGCGTGAATCACAGTGTAAAAAATAGGTGCTGGTGGTAGGTAGAAAATAGGTAAAATAGGTAAATATTTTAGTATTAGATTTAGTAGTCAGAAAATATTTAGATGGATTTCTGGAAGTTGCCGCCTTTTTCTGATCACTGTATTACTAAATCTTTGATAAGCTGCAGGTTGTCACGACGATGCTGGCTTCGCCAGATCCGTACAATACCACGGAGACGGTGGAAATGTGCTGGGATGATTTCGGTCTTGACTGGGCATTGGGTTTGTTTTCAATCTGTTTGGGTAAAAATGCATTTAGTCGTGCTTTTGGCGTTTTTTTGGTAAAACATTTTGCATTATTTTTGTTCATCCTTAGGCGAAATACGAATCCGTTCCGGGCTCCGTGTGTTCATGCGAACCGCGTCCCGCTATGATGACTCTCGCATATTGTTTCTACCTGATCTTAGGCTTCGCGTGGTGCTGGGTAAGTGATTTTTCTTGTCTTCCTTGATTTTTTTTTCAAATAAAACTTGAATTCACTGAACTATTTCAATATTAAGATTGGATATGCAGCGGGGATCCGCACGATCATCATGCTGTTACCGTGTGCGCTCCCCATCGATTGCCTCATTATTCCACGGTACGTTTGTTTGGCTTGTTCGGTAGGTTTTCGAAAGTAATTTTGTGGGTGTGTGTGGTATAACGGTAAGGAGCCCTAATGACACCCACGTGGTCAAGCGTTCGATCGCCGTCCGGGTTAACCAAACCTTCCATCCCTTCAGAATCGGGTAAATTAGTGCCATATTCGTCCGGAAAGGTAAATTCACTGACTTGGTATAGCAGCCGGGTCCCGCAAGTCACTGTATTGGCCAAATACGCATTCACCATGGCTATAAGATTCTGAATGGACACGAATGCACGGCGCGTCATTAGAGGTTTGATCAACGCCGACACCCTTTACCTTTACCTTTTTACTTTTCAAGTGATTTTCTAAGCATATCATCCCTTATTTACACTGTCCGATATCGGTCCAAAGTATTACAACTTTTTGTAGAAGAAGAATATTTTGTATTTATAATACTATTAATTAGTAATAATTTATAATATTTATTTATAATAATATATAATTTTTGTAATATTTATTTATAATAATATTCATTAATTGATAATAATTGATATTGAATTGATAAATTGATAATACTAATGTTTAATATTTTTTGTAGAAGTAATACCACTTTTTGTGGGAAACTGAAAACTAGCCCTTTCTCTGCTGTTAAATGATGAAAAGCAAACCTAGCTCGGTCTCACTTAGCACTTTTGATCTCCCCGCTTCTGCGGATTTTCATGTTATTATTATGTTAATGGGTGAATGTGGTGAAGTGCTAAAAGGCGCTATCTCAACCTGCACGTTCGAGCGATCGATCCCCACCTGGGCTAACCAAGCCTTACTTGTCTGCTCGCTTCGGTAGATTTTTACAGACCTGACGACCACTTAATTTTCACCTTTTTATTTTTTTGTTGATTTTAATATTTACAGGACCACGACTCGTATCGTGCATTTCGTTCCTCGTCGCTTGATCTCTCGTTGTCGTTTGATGTTGCTGCCGGCGCTGAAAACGGAGAAACTGGTGATCGTCTACCGCACGTTCTCCTCTACGCAAACACGTTTCGCTGCATCGAATTTCTCCTGGTAAGAAAACTTATAAATCTTCGCATTGTTTCCATGGTGCAGTGGTAGGCGGCGCTATTGACACTCGTACGGTCGAACGATCGATCCCCGCTCGGGCTAACCAAGCCTTCCATCCCTTCGGAGTCGGGTAAACTGGCACCAAAGATGTATAGGGCTATTGCGCATTCACCGTGGCTGTACGGCTGTACGGTCCTGAATGGAGGAAGAATGTGTGGCGCGTCCTCCAAGGTACTGACCAACGCCGACGCCTTCACCTTTACCTTGTTACATTTTTGTTTTTGTGGTCTTTATTTTTCTTTCTTTATTTTTTCTTTATTTTTCTATTGAAATGGTAGAGGTAGCCAAAATGTAATGAGTCTAGAAAAGCCGTGTTTTTTAGAATACTCTAACGATGAAGAATCAAAATGTGCGCAAGGGCCGCTTGTTTGGAACGCCTTCGCATCCGAAACCACAGCTGGGAAAGCACTTCAGGTAGGGCAAAACTAAGGCCTAAGTTTTCATAACTATACGATACCCGTTTATTTATTCACAATTAAGAAATGTGCAAGTGTCGCTGAACTTCCCAAAGTTCTACATTACGTACTGGATGTCGCATTCGTCTGATTATGGTTTTCGAGTGATCTCCGACGGATTGAATTTGTTAGCGTCGTTGAGATTGACTCTACAAGCCGACACGGAGACGGTGATTTTAAGTTTTAATTGGAATTGTTAAGTTGTGTCTGAAATCTCTATAGCCAAAAGCTTCTACATCTGCCTTTTCAATTTTCTTTTTAGGGTATCACTCGTCGTAGAAACTATGTATGGATTCCGCAGCATGTGTCGGCAACGTTGTGGGGAACGCAGGTAAATAAAAAAAATCAATTTTTCACTGAATTTCGACATTTTTGTGGATAAATAATTGCGAGGCTCCTGTCTACATGGTACTGTGGTATGAGGCGCAACTGGCATCCTCACGGTCGAGCGATCGATCCTCGCCCATGTTAACCAAGCCTCTCATTGCTCTGGGGTTGGGTAAATTGCTACCGGATTCATCTGGGACCAGATTAATGAACGAATGAGCGGTGTCCGAAATCCCGTCTGCGATAAACCCTCTCAATAGCGTCGAGGTCTACCAAACCCTGCCTCATCGCGAGGTGTGATAGACCCGCAATAAACCCTGATTGAACCCCGGCGCGCGTTCACGAATTTCGGTTTGCGCGTCGTTCGGGGTTTATCTCAGGGTTTGTCGAGGGTTTACCAATGATGAATCTAGGCCAAGAGAAGGTGGAGACACTGCCTTGGAACAGATCCCTGCAAGTCACAGGTTAAGTGCGCATTCACCGTGCCTCTAGGATTCTCAATGGAAGACGAGAACATGGCGCGTTCCTGGAGGTCTAATCAGCGCACCAAATTACCTTTACATTTTCCCTAGTAAATCAAAATTAATTAAGGTTCACGTATATAGTGACGGCCATTCGCCGTCCGTCGATGGCCTGTCGAGCAGTGACGAGGAGACGTTCCTTCTCGGTCTTACCAGGGTGTCGTATGTGCGAGAAAATAACCGTGGACGAGACTCTACACAGCACAGATTGACTGTCCATGATCTTAAGGTGATTACTGATTTTTAGATTATCGGTGATTTTTTCTGAAATTTTCTCAACAAATACGTGATCGGCTTTGTGGAAGAGCTCATTTTCAGGCCTCTTGGACAGCTCAGAATCGTAACGCCTGTATTTCAATTGCCGATGGTGTTCATCGAGCCCACATGCTTCGTCGGATCTTGAGTAATGATGCTCTCAAGATTCTAAAGGTAGGCGGGATTGGTGATTTATTTTGATGGTCCCTGTGAGGGAAGATCCGTGCGAGTTTCCAGGACCCTTTGATTTCAGTTTTGTTATACCACAAAAGGTTTCTGTGGATACATGTTTTGCTTGTTTTCTTTTTTGATGAATTTTGCACTTTAACATTTGTACTGCCCGGTTACCGTTACCGCGCAGGTAGTTTACCCAGTTACCCTAGTTTATCACCTCTACCCGAAGGCCCATTAATGTTTCGCGACGAAACGCGATAATGGTTGGGCTAGTATAAACGTAAGAGACTCTTGTTCCCTGGTTTTGCGATTGCTGTCACTTTGTCGCTTTACTGTCAGTGCTTGGACACGCGTGGTGCGGTGGTAAGAGGCGCTACTGATACCTGCACGGTCATGCGATCGATCTCGGCCTGGGCTAACCAAGTCTACCATCCCTCCCCGGTTGGAAATTGGTACCAGACCTTGTCTGGGAAGGTAGAGATATTGACTTGTTATAGCTGCCGGCCCCTGCAAGTTTTTGTATGTGCTAAATACACATCCACCAAGCTACTACGATTACGAATGAACTCGAATGCTGCTGCACATCCTTAGGGGACTGATCAACGCCTACACCTTTACCGCTTACCCTTTACCCTAATTAACCACCCCTATCTGAGTGCCCATTCATACTCAACGATAAAGCGCGGTGATAAATAGTTGGGTACAGGGCATATGTACCTAGGGACTCTTGTTTCTTTTTTGGTTTTTTGTCAGCTGGCACTTTTTTTGTCTTGCTATTAGTGCTCTTTTAAATATTAAAGTGCAACTGGGGGATTTCTTAGAGCGGAAGGTGTTTTTTACAAACGCTATTTTTCAGTTGCTGTTTTATATTTGTCTTTAACCAGCCAATTCAGCAGAATGCATGCTGCCAAATGAAATAATGAATAATAGGAAACATATATAAAACATAATAACAAATAAAACGAAGAACAAAAAAACTTCAGCAAAAGACGGCGAGGAACTGATGATATACGTCATTGGGTGTACGGTAACGGGCAATCGCGGCGGGACCCTAGAGTTGACAAACAGACGTGGTTTCGCTTATTTAGTAGTAGAGTTTCTGCAAAATGTGTTTGCGGGAGAAAAAGTTTGGGTGCAATCTTACTCGATCGTTTTTCAGCTACATGTGGAAGAAGACACCCAGTCGTCATCGACTTGCCCGTCTTCTGTTGATCAGTCGGCGCTTAAAGACGAGAAAGGTCATCGTCGTGGCTTCAGCATGTCCGATCACAATCAATCATTGCTGAATCAGTTAGTCGGCGAAGCCAGCACCAAGCTTGTTGCCCACTGTGAGCAGGTGGGTATAATATTATATGTTATCTATTCGGATTAAGCTGGATAAATGAGTCTTATTTTTGTAAATTCCACAAATTTACCCCGTAGGCGTGGAACATCGCAAGGCACTATTCAGGCCAAAAGAAACACTTACTATACCTATACGACTCTGTATGGGAGGCGAGTGCGTAGTGCGGCTTTAGGGTACTGATCGCTGCCGAACATTTCACTTTTCGCTTCAATTTTTGCATTCCAACGGAATTTTTTATAGAAAAAAATTAAACAGAACAGGAGATTATTTATGCCGTGCCTTGAAACTCTACAGAATTTTCTCTTCAGACTGGAGATCTGCCTACAGACTCGCTGCTGGGTACCTTACAATGCACGTCAGACGACGTACGCAATATCAATTGGCAGAGTAAGTCGCACGAGGCAATTATTACTATTATTTTATTTACTTTATTATTATTATTTTACTTTATTTCATTTTATTTGCTATTATTTTGTTTTATTC
The DNA here is from genome assembly GCA_030553155.1 of Nippostrongylus brasiliensis. Classification (NCBI taxonomy): domain Eukaryota; kingdom Metazoa; phylum Nematoda; class Chromadorea; order Rhabditida; family Heligmosomidae; genus Nippostrongylus; species Nippostrongylus brasiliensis. Next base: position 7,748,994 of record CP130732.1, read on the forward strand.
AACTTGATTCCACTGTTAAAAGAATTTTTAGTTGATTTGCTAAATAGCCAACTTGTGCTGAAAGGATGTGAACGAGCCGGTTTCGTTCTTCTGACCGCAGCACGAGCCAGCGTAACGCAAAAGGTCAGCAAATGGCTCAAATCATACCTGAGCGGTTGGAGGTTGTATTATTCTATTCATTTTTCTTTTTTTCAGGTCCATCGATGTGTTTGGCGCAATGGTCAGCTGCTGGGTAAGAAATCATGGTCCTCTATCATTTCCGGTATGCAGTATTTTGCACCAATATCGTGTACAAACGGTCGGGCTGTGAAGTCGTTTAGATGGTTGACGAGAGAGGTGGGTAGACCTATTCGGGACGACTAACCCGCAGCTTACAACTGAAATAGATGTGATATCATTTATTGCATTTTCCTTTTTGCATTCCTCCCACCTTTTATTCTTTCCATTTTTTCATTTCGTTTTTATCTGTTTGTTTGTAGATAGGGAAAAGACGTAAAGTGTCTCATACAGTCTATTCTTAATTGCTCCAGCATTCTTGTCGGTTATACCTATTTGAAATGGTAAGACTTGATGTTTTGTTGGTGGGAAGCTGTATCCAAAACTCGAGACTCCGATGGGATTCGAACCCGCGTTGTATTTCGCCACAATGACTTTAAATACAGGGTGTCCCAAAAAGATGTATACACTGTTTGGAATGCCATAAGTTTGGCGAAAGTGAATCAATCAAAGCGAATCATTGCTTAAATGAAAGCTAAGGAAAAAGAAAATTCTCTGGTACGTGTTTGGTGAGGATTGTGCCATGTACTCGACCGAGACCTCGGATTGTGGACCTGATTGATAGTGCATGGGTTATATGCTTGCTCTATTTTGGCCGTAAACAGATGATATCGCTGCTGTGAGTTAGCCTTGAGGCAGTAAACATATAGATTTGCCGCAGCTTTTGTTTAAGCACGGAATAACATCAATATCGATCAATAATTGTAACCACTGTTTGAGAAACAAAAACTCTTCCAACCGTGATGCAATCATATGAAAAGAATTTAGAGGGATGTAAAATGTATGATCCATGAAGATTGCGCCATGCACCTGTCCGAATCGTCGGATTCTACACCTGATTGAAAGTTCACGGGTAACATGTTTGTTCTACTTTGGTCGCCAACAAGTGATATCGCTGATACGCGTTTCTCTTGATGCAGTAAATATAAAAGCATCAAAACATGACAAGTTTAGCAACATAACAGTTGCCATTACATGCTCATTACAAGAGTCCTGGGTTTTTGAACAGAGTAAGCAGCATTGTGCAAAGCATCTTAAAGTGCATGTTGAAATTGCTACGTTTTGATGCTTATATATTTACTGCATCAAGAGAGACGCGTATCAGCGATATCACTTGTTGGCGACCAAAGTAGAACAAACATGTTACCCGTGAGCTTTCAATCAGGTGTAGAATCCGACGATTCGGACAGGTACATGGCGCAATCTTCATGGATCATACATTTTACATCCCTCTAAATTCTTTTCTTATGATTGCATCACAGCTGGAAGAGTTTTTGTTTCTCAAACAGTGGTTACAATTATTGACCGATATTGATGTTATTCCGTGCTTAAACAAAAGCTGCGGCAAATCTATATGTTTACTGCCTCAAAGCTAACTCACAGCAGCGATATCATCTGTTTACGGCCAAAATAGAGCAAGCATATAACCCATGCACTATCAATCAGGTCCACAATCCGAGGTCTCTGTCGAGTACATGGCACAATCCTCACCAATACGTACCAGAGAATTTTCTTTTTCCTTAGCTTTCATTTAAGCAATGATTCGCTTTGATTGATTCACTTTCGCCAAACTTATGGCATTCCAAACAGTGTATACATCTTTTTGGGACACCCTGTATAACCGGTCACACTTCACATTCTGGCTGTAGCGAGCTAAAATCTGGTACGAGTGTGATAGAATAGGAAGAAGTACGTGGAGCGATTTCGCTGTTTCTAGTCTCCTAGCAAAGATTTTATAAACTTGCTTTTTAGATAATTGTTTTGTTTTTATTTTAACTTTTTGCCTTTATTTTAACTATCTCTACTTTTACCTCAGTATTCTATTGTTGCACTACCCGGTGTATGGATCCAGTGAGTTATAACTACAATTTAAGTTCAAGTTTTTGTTTTAAGGTGATCGAAGAGAAGACCCCGACCGGTGTCGTCGGTGACCCTTACCTGCACCCGTATATTGGTGCTGGTGAGGCGGTCGGTGGAGTGGTGGAACCGGAAGAGCCATCGGAGAAGGTGCAACTGCAGAGAATCGTGTCGCGTTGTAGTTGTGAGATATATTTCTGCTACTTTTCCGAGGAACTGAAAACGGATGCACTGGAAGAGACTGGAGTTCCGAAGGTTTGTCTTAGTTTTCTCGCCTTCGGATGATTTATAGTATATTTATATTTTTTCATTTATTTACCTACTTCGTACGCCCATTGCACGCGTTCACATGTTCAATTCACAATCGTAAAGGGTTGGTGCATGCGTATTTGGCCTATAAAATGACTTGAGGTGAAGTCTCTATACCAAGTGAGTATCCTTACCTTTCCAAACGTCTGGTGCCATATCCGAAACCGGATGGGTGAAATCTTGCTTATTATGGGTCGGGATCGATCGCTCGACCGTGCGGGTGTCATTAGCGTCTCTTGCCACTGCACCACGTGCGCCCATGCTATAACTGAGAAGCGAAATCATTGGAAGCCCCTAAAATCGGCTGAAATAGAATGAATTCATGCGCTAATCGCTGGTAAGAGGCATTACCTCCACCCTCACGGTGGGGCGATCGATCCTCGCCCTGATAACCAAGTCTTCCATACCTCCGGGTCGAGTGAATTAATAGCAGAGTTGTCCGGTACTGTAAGACACTGACATGATGTAGCGGCTGGTCTCTGCAAGTTATTGTATAGGCCAAATACGCGTTCTCTACGATTCGAGTTGAAAGACCAGTGCGTGACGCTTCCTTAAGGGCTTACTAACGCCGACCAACTTATCTTCTTCCTTCATTTGATAGCTAGTCTTCGGAAATGTGCCTAATGTAGTTTTCATTTTTCCAGATAGAACAAGAAAATTCACTTGGCGGCGATGAAACGGGTGTTGATTGCTTTACGCTCAAGCACAACATGTTGGAAGCAAGCAGCAATTCTGAACAGGTTCGCTTAGTAGTCTGATTATTTCACCTTCTTGTTTTCTGGGTTTTCATCATTTATTTATGTGATTAGTGTGGATGTTAGATGTTTCAATTTTATCGATTTTTCTAGTACGAAATGATGGTTGATATTGTGAACAATCTTGTGCTGTACGTGGATCCAAAGAAGAAAGACCTAGCTGAGCGCCGTCGAAAACTGCGATTTGCATGTCAAATGACGGAGATGAATGAAATTAGAGAGAAGATTGTGGAGCAGCAGGTAATCTTTGAAGAAAACCTTTGCGAAGTTTTGCATGAAATTTTTTCCAAAAAAAAATTCCAGTTCAGCCCAGTACATATTTAGGTATAATATTCGCAGTCTAGTCATGCTTTTACGCAGAATTAGGTTTTTGCAAGGCATTTTTGGTTTCGGAGGTTATTCTGGATAAGAACGAACGCTATATCAATCAAAGAATCCTGATAATCTGATTTGTGTTATTTTATTCACAAGATTGGAGTGACGTCTCCTATATGTCACTAGTTGTAGTTTAATACCTCGGATGTTTTTCTCATGCAAATCTTTATTTAATTTTTTGTGAAAGATTTTTATGTATAAATGACGGCCCTAGCTTTAGTGCGCATTGCGGGAAATCGTCTCTGTGGTTCGGTCACTGGAACGGCAGCTATTCTATCTGGATGCCCAGTCCAACGGCAATATCGATGAGCAGAGGCGAAAGGAAATTGTGGACGAAATGGAAGAGACAAAGGCGAAACAACTCGAGGTGTCCGATAAGCTCGCCACTTATATCAGGTTCGTCAAGCGTGCTTTACAGATAATTTTACGTTTTTGAGAAATTTTGTGATAAATTGATAACTGGTGAACAGCTACTTATGTTAATTTCGACCTGTTAGCTAATTTTCTCTTCGTTTTGTTTCATTTTACCCATTTTCTTCCATTTTTTACGTGATTTTGCCGTTGTCTCATGCTTTGTTACACGAGTTCTCGATAGCAAAGAAATCTGTAGAGGCAGAGGTATGGCGTTGATCAGCCCCTAAGTACGCGCCATGCATTCGTGTTTCATCCAAATCGCAGAGGCATGGTGGATGCATATTTGGCTTATAGAATAACTTGCTGGGGCCAGCCGCTATATCAACAACTCAGTGCTTTTACCTTCCTAGACAAGTCTGGCACCAATCAACCCGACCACGAAGGGATTGAAAGATTGGTTAGCCTGGGCCGGGACCGATCGCTTGAGCATGCGGGCGTCAGTGGCGCCTCTTACCACTGAACCACGCGGGCCCTTCAGAGAAACACGTCTGATATATGTTTTCTTTAGCTGTTATAAACAACGTCAAGTGGAAGCGACACGTGCCACCGGCTGCAGTAGACTGGAAGAGGATGAGACACTCGCGGCGGTGGCGAGGAGATTTGAGGTTAGTATGGGAGGTGATAATCTATCACAATTATACTATTTTTATTCTATATAGTTTTTCCTTGAGAAAGTACACCAAAAAAGTCATCATGAGTAGGCATGTTAGTTATCTACTTTAATCCTCGTTTTGCGTTCTTTTCCCCAACTCACTGATGGGTTTCTTCGGAATTATCTAGTTTAAATTCTGTAACTTAACGTTCCTTTCCCTAACATTAGCTTATTTTATTTTTTATATTTTTGTATGTTTTATTTTTATTATATTTATTTTTATATAATATTTCTATATATTTATATTTTTCTATGTTTTTCATATTTTTTATATTTTTATTTTTATTGGATTTTTTTATATTTTTTATTTTAATCAATGGAAGACCTCCCATTTTGTGCGCTCGTATTGAGATAATCATCTCGAAATGACGAATGACCTCTCCATGGAATTTTCTAAATGTTTTTGTAAATGATTGAGATTTAAATTAATATCTTAAATGCAGCTGTGCAGTGACTAAAAGAGATTTATCGATGTTCCAGGTCTGCTTCGAAGATTGCATATGGAAACTGACGGAGCCTGATGGACAAATTGCTATCGCTCAGATTCAGATCAGGAATTTTTTGTGAGTTTCAAAAATATTTTTCTTGGAGTCACTACTTGTAAGTTCCACTTGTTTCTTGTTTTTTTTGCTATTCTCAACGTGTTCCTGAACTGTTATTTAATATTCCAATTTTTGAAATAGTAAGTCACTTCAGGTACACGCGAACGATACGAATCGACAGTTCAGGGGAACATCTGTTCGAGGTGGCGTTTGTTCTAGTTTGCTTTCTTTTATAGTTTCAACGTTTTCTAAGGTAAATTATTCTATCTTGTCATCAGAAAAATTTCGCTATTTTTTCCCATTTTCCAATATCTCTGGTAAGATGTGATGACTGAACGACCAAATTTGAGGTTGGAACAATCAGAGTGACAAATCTCTTGCCGGATACCATCTACCGAGACACACTGCATCGGTAATTTTCATTTTTTTTTTCAATATTTTTCGAAGTTTCCGTTAGACCTTGGTTTCCTCATTTCAGCGACGAACGAGTTCAAACACGTCAACCGTCCATTAGGCTGATGGTTCGAGACATGGCTCCAGGTTAGTTGGCATCCGAGCGCTAATGATCCATTTATACTCGGCAGCAAGGCAGCAGCACAATTGTGCGTCCAAAGCGCGGACTTCATGGTTTTCTCACACCTCATGGCTCAGTTTCAAAAGGTTCATCAGTGAGCTGACATTATAAAATGCCCAAAAAACGAACCCGTTCCGCCTAGTGCTGCGTCCCGTCCTCTACGTCGTTCCCCTATCCTAGACTGCCGTGCTGTGCTGCTTTTGCTGCCGAGTATGAATGGGCCGTAAGTGAAGGCGCTTGGCGACACCCAAACTTATCCGAAATCGTGGTCGAAGATCGTATTTCCGTATTTTAAAGATCATGTGAGACTTTTTTTGTATATGGAGTTTTTCAGTCGGTGGAATTTGTGTGAAAGAACTGTTCGAAGTGAACATCTCGCCTATGGTCGCTCAGCTGACGTATCGATTTTTCGAGAAGATGATGTTGTACTTTTTCCCAGGACGTAATATTCACAAAGAAGATAATTTGGATTCCGTCGATGAAGGCACACCGGTATGTGTTTTTGAAAGCTCTTCTTACGATTAAAAATTTATTGAACATCCATAATTTCTTCTCTGACAAATAATGTCTTGAAAATTTCCCCTTTGTGGTGTTTTAATTGTTGGAATGTACTTCTTTTGGAGTCGAACTTCAACGCTATCTGTCATCAAATGAAGCTTACAGTAATTGTTTGTACTGGTTACAGTATCCCATTCCTTATTTACCCTCTCTAATTTCAATCACTTTGGGTAACCGCCTATATCAGGCTCAGCTGTGGTAGCATCTTGCCAGGTTTTTACCTAATCCAGTTACCCTTTTTCTGTTGTTTGGTATTTGATTTAAGTATTCCAATCAAGTTTTGGTATCAAACTTATCATATTAATAATCTTGCTTTATTTTGAATGATATTTTATGACGAATTGAATTCAGAAATTCTCGTTCACTCGTCGTTTGGCTGGTACGCTGAGCATGCGGAGTAACAGGTCGATACAGATTGATCGAAAAACCAGCAGCAATAGTGGAAAGGTATTCATTTAGTATTTTACTTTTTTAAATTTTATTATAGTTTCATTTCTACAAAAATCAGGGAGTCGCCGGTAAACAACCGTTGGAAGCCGAACTGACGGACATTGACAAAATGCGCGAACGAGCTGACAACAACAACTTTTTCGTCTACATTAAAATTCCAGAGGTTCCATTTGTGGTGTCCTACAAGGTGAGTATTTAATTTTTTGTAAAAATTTTAATTATCAGTGATGTCTTCATTTAGGGTAACAAGGACAAAAATATCGAAGACGTCGATCGATTCAGTTTTCTTTTTCCGCTCTGTGAATTCCACGAGAGGAACTGGACGTGGCTAGATGTAGCTTTAGCGGTGAAACAGCGTTGCAAACGGGTACTTTTGCAGCAGGTATGTGCTGTATTGTATCTGTATGTTCTTTGAAGAGGGCCCACGTGGTGCAGTGGTAAGAGGCGCTACTGACGCTCGCACGGTCGAGTGGTCGATCCCCGCCAGGGTCAGCCAAGCCTTCCATCCCCCCGGAGTCGGGCAAATTGGTACTAGACTTGTCTGGGAAGGTAAAAACTCTGACTTGGTGTAGCGGCCCTCGGAAGTCGTTGTATCGGCCGAATAGGCATATCTATACGATTCTGAATGGAACACAAGCGCGTGGCGCGTCCTTAGGGACAGATCAATGTCGGCACCTTTACCGTTACCTTTGTACTTCTTCAAAGCACCGGTAAATAACCTTTTGGGATCAGGGAACCTCTGAATAATTTTCTTATGTCGATCGAAAAGCTTATAAACGTTCAACTTTGATAGTACGTTACTTTTCTTTTAGTTCATGCGACAAAAACTGTTGCGGAATCGATTAACTGGTGGACCAGAAACTGTGGAAGGAATTAGTGAAGAAGACAAGAAACGAATAGCACTCGGTTCTGTACAGGTTGGTGTAAGTTCGACCTCTGATATAAATGAAATACATATGAATTTCAGATATATTATACCTATCTGAGATTAAAAATTAGGTATGAAGGGTATGACGGAATATTGATATGTACATTTGAACGTAATTGGCTCAGTTTTAGAATTTCTTACCGCACCAAGTGCGATATCCCTTAATGTGATATAAAGATTAAGATTAAGTGAAAGAACTTCTGCAACGAAAAAAATTATACGAAGACACGGCAGCTGCTATGTGTGGAACCTGGCCCATTTACTGACCGTGCCCTAATTTTTCACAGCCGGGAAGAATCAGAAGAAAGTATAGCGAAAAAGATAAAGGTCTGATGTATTATGTAAAGAATTGAAGAGTCAATTATGTAAGAAGTTAGGAAGAAAAATTACTCGGCAATTTTTTACTAAGCCCTCTTTAAAATCACTCGTTTCAGGCGTCGACCATAGAAAAGAAGAAGAAAAAGTAGTTCACTGAGGAATGTTCATGGTGTTGTTTTTATAACCATCACTCACAGAGTCGTTAAAGTGTACGGTTGTGCTGCGACAAGCATTTGTTTTATCTTGCAATATTATTTATTTTGTGACGCTGTTTGACGTTGTTCGTGTAGGTATCGCTCGATCACTAACTATATAACTTCGTTATCGGAGACATTGGCATAATTTTTCATGCACCTGACTTTGTCGGCAAGAGTTTTAATGAAAATGGCATCCGTTCTGGCTCTTTTTTTTTTGTAAAAAGTGGTTTAAATTCCTGAGAAGGTATTCTTCTTTCAAAATGGCTATTCCTGGATTGAACAAAAGGTTTATAGACGTTTATGTTAAAGTTATAACCACAAATCACAATGTACAACAGTGAACCGGATCGATAACAACTTTTGAAAATAGTTTAAAAAAAAACAGTTAAAACCCGATTATGACGAGACTTCCTGGAATAGAGAAGAAGAAAGCCCTCACGCTCACAACATGGATCGGGGTATGTCAGTCATCATCAGAATCAACCGGCTCTTCTCGCTTCGTGTACCCAGGTCGTGATTGACGACGTTCTTCCAGGGCCACATTGAGCGCAGACCAGTCATCGGTTCGAACCTAAACAGAGTCACCATAAACAATTAAAGGTAGAGGTAGTGGTCGCTATTGATCACTCCTCTGAGGACGCGCCATGCTTTTGTCTTCCATTCAGAATCGTTGACGCATGGTAAGTGCGTATTTTGCCTATACAATGATTTGCGGCGCTAGCCACCATACTATGTCGGTGCCAATGACTTGCGCTGACTTCACCTTCCCATACAAGTCGGGTAACACTTTACCCGACCCCGGAAGGAAGGAGGGCTTGGTTGCCCTAGGCGTGGATCGATCGTTCAACTATGCAGGTGGAGATGGCCTCGCTTCCTTGCCAACCTACGTCTAACGCTGGCATCGACACCCTTTCCAGCCATTTCCAAGCAGAGCAATGACTATTCCTTGCACAGGATTGAACCCTGATCATCGAGATCATGACCCTTGGCTCTTGACCTCTTGACCATCTCGCTCTCTCACCATAAGCAATGTTAAACAATACAAAGAAAATCATTTTTCCGATACCTGCAAGCTGGCCTGCTCTTCCTGTCCTAGTCTTGTGACGTTGTTTACAATGTTAATGATATCAGTCAGTCTGGAACAGTTCCTTCTGATTGTTAAGTATAAAATGTGGGTGGACATAAGAAAACGTCTGGAGAACATTCAGAAAATGACTGATAATCACCCCGATTGACTTGCCTGTTTATCAGCTTGTCGATGGTTTGCAGTGCATCTCCATGCATACCCTTCCAATCGTCTTCAACTCCCATCAACTTTTGCAAGAATTCGGACAAAACGTCGGGAGATTTGTCTAAATCTAACCAATTTGAAACCCAATCTTTTTGGATGGTCCCGATAAGAAAAGAAATCTTACCAAGTGAATCCAGGCCATACTTCAGAGCAGCTAGAGCAATCTGAGACGGTGGATACATTAGCATCACATCAGAAAGGAGTGCTTGCTGAATACAAGGAATTTCGTTCAAATTGGAAATACTATTTGAAAAATAGATCAAACTTCCAAAACAAACCCTAAAGAACTGATCTGCCGGCTCTCTGATCGATTCCACGTTGAAATTAAGCAATAGCATTCTGGTTTTCATCTCAACTAAATGTCCTTCGAAGGGCCTAAATTAGAACTAAGGAAAAACTGAAAACTAACAGAAAGGAAACTTGAAAAAAGGTGATTTCAAAAAGTCAGAAACTTGCCGATACGGACAGTGAATGGTTATCTGATACCGCAGTGCTCGCATTATTTCCGGTTCCAAACCGAGGATTCGTGTTGTATTCTGCTCGGGGGTACCAGATCTATAGAAAGGAAATCAACACTCAGTAATTTTGAGTGAAATCCAGAGCGACCGCTTACTTCAAATTTCCGACAAACTCATCGATGGTGACATAAAACTCCTCAACTTTCATGGCGAGGTAGAAGCAAGCCATCATCACTATCTAGAATTCATGGGATTCTAGAGCTATCAATAATGAAAGTTATCAGAAATGGAGAGTGAAATTTAACGGAAAATGACTTTTTCAGAATTTAATGATTGGGAGAATAGATAGAACGAAATTGTGAAAAAAAGAATACATTAAAAGAACAACGAACCTTTGGACTAGCTTCCATCACAGACCAGTCGAGAAACAGCCGTTTAAAATAGGCGTATGCCGTCCATCGCACAGATGGCCACATTGGCGGTTGGAAGGTGTCAGAGAATCTGAATGAACGCAAATTTTTAAATTTGCAGCATACAATTCATTTCCTTACAACTACATGTTGGGCGCGCGTGGTGCAGTGGGAAGAGGCGCTACTGACAGCCGTACGCTCGAGCGAACAATCCCCTCCCGGGCTAACCAAGCTTCCCATCTCCCCGGGATCGGTTAATTGGTACCAGATTTGTCTGAAAAGGTGAAAGGACTGAATTGGTAAGCGGCTGGCCCCCGAAAGTCACTGTGTAAGCCAAACACGTATTAGTATTAAGCATGCCTCTACGACTATGAAAAGAAGACGAGTGCGTGGCGCATCCTCAGGGGACTAATCAAGGCCGACACCTTCCCTTCTACTTTTTACAACTATAACTTGGCATAGGCCTGAATAGGATACTGAGCCTTGACGGATATTGTTGTACTCACACGACCCAGAATACCAAATAGGGAATACTTTCTAGTTGTTATGTTCCATCTCTTTTTTCCAGAATTTCACAGTTTTTTATCTTTCTGAGGCAATGCAATGCAACCTTTAGTAAAATAAATGCAAAATGGGCAGATTATTGTCTTGCAACTGTCAGCCTCTACAAGAGATAGCAAAAAACTCTATACCCCTTGATGTCTCTGGGAATTTGGGCCAGCACGATTTTAAAGGGCTGAAAGTATGACACAACCGGAAGGGTTACCGGCGTTATTCATATTATAAATACCGGTTCTGAAGCGCACAAGAATAGCGCTTAACAGCATTTTTCCCTTATGCAAAATGCAGTAGCTAATCATAGCAAATGGTAATAAATATAATTGATTAGTTCCAAGAAACCCACCTGATCGCCGCGTTCTCCACAACGGCAATCATTTTCGCCTCCTCGTCAGGTGTGAGAAATATCGCCTCTTCACCGGGTTGCAGTAGCTCGGCTTGCTTATTGCGGAAAGCTTCATTCGCCTTGAAATTTTCTGTTACGAATTGGCTTCATTCCATTCATCCGTATTCATTAAATGGCAATATCATAAAAATTAACCATTCAAATATAGTACAAGTGCACAAAGAAAAGCACAAACAAACAATGGGCTCTTTGTGAAAAAAATAAATCAATTTTTAAAGCTCATCTAGTCATCCGTCTCCGAACGAGGCGGGATTTAGCGGACAAAAGGAAAAAACGGTTGCCTATTTTACAACATCATGTACTCTTGCGCAGTTTTAAACACCACAAAAAGCTTCAAATTTGAGATTATGAAAATAAATACGAAATTATGCAGGGTAAACTCACCCGTTTGCGTCTTTCTTGCAGTTCTTCCTTCGTAAACGTCCACTCCTTCTTTTGTGTGCTGGTAGAATACATTTTATCTTATAAAGTGACTATATATTTTTAAGTTCAAATTCACGCGACTTTTGTGAGATTGTCTGCAATTACAGACCGCAGTTGATTACAGTATGTGAAAAATCTCGTTGGTGAAAAATGTTCGGCAACCTTGACCTGAGAGCGTAGATGTTTCCTTCCCACTTCATATTGTTGCAAGTTCTGCTTCACTTTTCAGTTGCATGTAATCTAACTGTGTTTTGAATGATATTGTGGTCTTCATTATGTCTCGTTTTCTTCTCAAACATCGAATTTCAATCAGGTAGTGTTCAAATCGTAGCCTAATTCTTATTGTCTGCAGATCTTTTGTGAATTTCCAACTTTTTCGGATAATTGGGAAGTTTTTTTTTTCGGTTTTTCTTTCCTTATTGAAAAACTTCCCTGCTAACCATAAGAGGAATAGGTTGATGTCTCGATTTAGAGTGTAGCTTGCGTTTCACTTTATAAACTCAGTCTTTTCTCCATTTCTTTCATTTTTAAAGGATATTTTAAACTGCTAGTATTTTATGTACCATTAATGCTAGCTTGAAAGCATAACATTGTCGCAGGTGCAGGTCACTAGGGCGGTAAAAGTCGGATTCTGTTTTTCTTTTCGTATCTTTGTTTTACTTTCTCTGCCTTCTCCTTTTTTAATGGGTTACTCGCTGGGTTTCTCTGATGAATCTCTTAAACAAAAGTTCAAATAAGTAGGTAGATATTTAAGGGTAAACGGGTGGATAATTGATTCCCAGGCTACACCTTATACATAGAAGTGCATTGATTCAGATACAAAAATGGTAAACCGCTGGAAAATCCCATTTCAGACGGAAGTCCGTCTCTTGTCAAATTAGAGATAGACATGTTCACATCGCTTTTTACAGGCTTTCCCCTAAAATTTTCCAGACGCTTCGACATTTCCGAATATCACAATGGAGTGCACTAATTAAAAGGTCAAACTCTAGGGATTCGATTTCGCTTGAAACATCTGTATCGATTAGGTAATAATTTACGACTTCATATCCGTTATATGCGTTTTGTGGTTCTCTATCTTGATATAGAGAAATATTACAACAACAAATAAATTCCGACGGTTGAATTCATATAGTAGTGTATGGTTTCCTTATCTACTATCTAGGCTTCTTCTGTAAGAGGATTGCGAATGTGCAGGTCTTCATTGTAGTGTCCCGTTTTCTAGTTCTCAGCTTATTATTCAGTTTCACATGCAGTTGACGTTCCACTTTGTTTATAGTATGGAATCATAACACTAGATTCTCGCGATTGCTATATTCCTAGCTGCTCTTTTCCTTCTCGATTAGCAGTTCTCTCTTTCCTACTCATCGTACTACGTTCTTTATCGTGAAAGAGTTATTGATTTACTCTGTTCGAATTAATTCGAATCAATTTTACTCAGTAGTTGTTCGGTATTTATATGTTTGGTTTCACTCCGTTGTATTACCCGTTCACCCTCCGCTAAACCTTACAAATAAATAAATAAATAAAGGTAGGATCTAAAGAGAGCTGAACAGGCCGTTAGCAGCTACGTTCCCTCCTAAGTCGTATATCGAGGTGCTGTTTTGATTTTCAACGTATTATGTCAAATGGACCAACTAAGTTGGCAAAATCTATGCAAAGGTGGACGAAAAAATAGCAAACTGGTCGTGAATTAGCAAAATTCTGCAAAATTATTCGAAAAAGTTGCACCCGGTGCTGTAATCTGAATAATGTGCCATTCATTCGCTCCAGCAACCACATGGCAGGAAGTTATTTTGAGCGAGTCGGGGTAATAAAAAGTTCATCATCCACAGCTGGATCCTGAGCGAGAGATAGATTGCTTCATCTATACTCATCGAACGATACCGTAATTCTATTTGTTTCAAAGGTTTTGCTGCTAGTGGTTTTCATTGATGATTGAGGAGGCAATTTTGCTTTGCGTGGTATTTTCGACTTCCTTATCCATTATTCTATTCCTTTCTTTCACAACTTTTTTACTTTAAATTCAACTTATAATTCCCGTCAGGGGTAAGGTATTTTATAGCAAAGTGAATAAATGGGCAGTTTTTTTTTAAACAGTCGTGTAACTTGAATTGGAAAGCATTGAATTTGATTTGAAAAGTGTTCCATTCTGTTTTAAAAGTATTAAGTTCTGTTTGAAAAATGTTTAATTCTATTGAAAAATGTTAAAATCAATTGGAAAAGTGTTGAATTCTATTTGGAAAGTATTGAATTCTATTTGAATACATTGTATTTCACCTGAAAATGGTATATTAAAGGAAGCAATTGCAGTATTCTGCTGCGATTCATTTTGTTCGAGAGATTTCATTTTCCTCAGTGTATAGATTTCACTCAAAGGGCCATGAATTTGCGGAATTTGATCATCGCCACGAGTCTGCAATTTTGCACGAATCTGTCTTTTGGATTGTTTTTAAACTGTTGATTCTCATTTCCGTTATCCAGTTCGGATCGAAACTCCGCCAATCTTTTCCAGCGTTGCCGCTTTTTCGGTGTTACGGGATCTTTATAATTCCGCCTCGGGCACTGTTGGGCACCCGTTTCTCTTGCATTTGGGTATTTTATTGGTAGATCTCACTCGTGTCTCGTGGTGATTTCTTCAGTAAAACGATATGGAATACGTGCAATTTGGCTGAGATGAATGGTTAGCTCAAAGCACAAAAAAAGCTTGTATTTACCCTATTTATCCTAGTAAATACGATATAAGCTCGTCAGAACTTTCTCTTTGTAAAGTTTCCAGAAACTGGTCTGCAGTGAATTTGAAAATGTGGATGTTTTGATCTCGTTTTCATCGTCATTCGACGTTTCATATCGTTTCGTTTCCTTTTTTCATTCGTTTCACCGTTCGAGCTATTGTCTCTCCCCCTCATCTTCATGCTTAATCTGAGCGCTCGAATCCCCCAGTCTTCGTGATCGCTTAGATTTTTGATCGTTGCGGTCTGCGTTTATTCGATGTGCAGCTGTTTGAAACTGCTCTCGACCCGGTTGGCCCTATCAAAGTTCATTCTCATAGCAAACACAATGCCATTTGATAAGAAACCGCGGCCGTCCAGTTTGTTATCACTGGAGGTTGTTCGATTTACTATTCGCTGCAGGCGTTTAGCTAAGGAACAAGGAAGGAGTGAAGTTTTCCTTCCATGTCTCCAATAATTCCAGCACATTCACATGATTGTTCCAAAATTCTATTTCATAAGGCCACTTATTTCCTTGGGCTTTAACTTTCCTTGACCATATTAACTCGCCACCTAACAAGCCCACACCCGTTTGTCTTCAGCAGCAAGTTACCAACGGCACGAAGAATATTTGGATTTGGGTACTATTTGTACTAAACATTTTTTAGAGAAATTTGAACGTTTACCGTAGCATTCAGGGATTTCTTTCGAATCAAATTGAACGGTTTCTTATTCACACTTTGAAGCACCTCTCAGTTCACCGCATAAAGAGTAATTCATAAGATTCTAATAAATTAGGGGCCGTTGCCCTGCCGCTGATGCTGTATCGATTTCCAGAGTTTCGTTGTTTCTGTAGGTTTTCGATCGCGATGAAATGCCATTTACCAAAAACATAACATTCATTAAATGCCAATAGAACATGTATAGTACTCAAATCATGCAAGACTAAAGTCAAAAACCGCACAACACTATAAGGTATAAAAGGCAATGAGAAGCAGAATGTATAGCTAGATAGCGAGAAAACGTACTGTTAGGATAAAACTAATGTTACACAATATAAGAATACTGGCTCAGGAACAACTGAGGCGACCCTTGAGGTGCTTGTTTAGAACTCTTTTAGAGCTGTTTAGGTTGATTGGAAAGGTATTTTTCGAATTGAATACTGCATACTATTGGCATACTCAAAACCTGCGCGAACTATGAAGAAGTTGCGTCGCTGAGAAGTTTTAAGAGCCTTAATATGAATTGCAGACTTTTAAGATTTGTGCTCGTGGAGTTCGTTTGTATGTGAGTGTAGGTGGGTGGTTCGATCGATAGTTGTCCTTCCGCAATGGGAATGTGTCCTTCAACGGCTAATAAACAAATCAGAAACATCAGTGTTTTATTGTAAGTCTGTCGTTGCCTTCTACGGCTATCTCGATGTTTTGTAAAGGTCGGGTCGCTGTGCCTCACGGTTAGGATGACGTCGTGTTACACGTCAGCTTAACTAGAGCGATAAATTAAATTCTGTCGCATTTCTCTCATATTCTTACTGTCGCATCGCTGTGGCGCTGACACTTTTGTCGCTGTCACTTCTGCGCCGCTATTACGGTAGATTTATTTGAATTAGAAGAATTTTGTTCGTGTTCAGGTATGAAACCTTTGGTGTACTTTGTGCTCTGTGTGGCGTTCACCATCGTCGCTGCCGACAGTACAACCGCCAAACCGAAAGGCCCAAAAGTCACCGATAAAGTAGTTGTTTTCTCGAATACCAGGGTCCAGATTCATGAACGGACAAGCGGTCTCCGAAACCCCGTCGGCGATAAACCCGCTCGATACCGTCGAGGTCTCTCAAACCCTGCCTCATCGCGGGGTGTGATAGGCCCGCGATAAAGCCGATTAAACCCCGGCGCGCGTTCACGAATCTCGGTTTGCACGCCGTTCGGGGTTTATCTCGGCAGTTTGCCAATGATGAATCTGGGTCTAGGGTTTTCTGGTATGAAATAGATGACTGAACGATTCTATCTAGGTATGGTTCGACATCGAATCGAACGGTGAGAAGCTGGGACGAATCGTCATCGGTTTGTTCGGAAAGACAGTGCCGAAAACAGTACAGAATTTCATCGAATTGGCGAAAAAACCTAAGGTAACATTGAAATTCTAAATATAGGATGGTGGAATGCCTTCAGGCGTTTTGCTTGAATGTTTCAGAGTTTCAGTTTTATGGTACCCATGTCGTGAATAATTAGTACGTGCTGAATAATTTGCATTATATGCATAATAGAAAGTAAAATAAAGAACGTAAAATTATTCAAGACTTTCTCTTCACTCTAATACTCTAAAGATCCTATGAGGGTCTTTCCAGGGTGAAGGCTACGTCGGCTCCATATTCCATCGTGTGATTGATGAGTTTATGATCCAAGGTGGAGACTTTACTAAAGGAGATGGTACAGGTGGAAGGTAAATCGCTACCCTGATGGTTTCCCAGTTCGGAAGATTGACATGATCTTCCTTATAGATCGATCTATGGTGAGAAATTCCCCGATGAGAATTTCAAGCTAAAGCATTACGGTGCTGGATGGGTGTCAATGGCGAATGCCGGAAAGGACACCAACGGCAGTCAGTTCTTCATCACTCTGAAAAAGACGTCATGGTTGGACGGACGGCATGTGGTGTTTGGAAAGGTAGGTTTTTTACAATTCTTTTGCTCTGAAGGTCGCACGTGGTAGAATTATAAGAGACACCCGCACGGTCGAGTGATCGATCCCCGCTCGGGCTAACCAAACCTTCCATCGCTCCGGGGTCGGGTAAATTGATACCGCACTTGTCTGGGAGGGTAAATACATTGACTTGGTATAGTGGCTGGCCTCCGCATGTCATTGTATATTACAAATAGGCCAAATACGAATCCACCTTGCCAGTCGGACGCATGGCGCGTCCTTAGGCCCTTGTTATACATTCGCTCGCGGTGAGCGTCTGCGACTTGCGAGCGGTGATCGCGTGCGCCGCTAACCTCAGACGCTGAGCACGCGCCGCACGCACGCACGCGCCCGAAGCATATAGAGCAATGCGCGAGGTGATTGCCCCACCCCCAGCGAAAGGGTCCATATCAGTGCAATGCGCAGCGACGAGAGCGTGGAAGGTTCGCTAGCGTGTGCATAATAGCCCGTGAGCGTCACCACGCCAGCGTCACCATGGTAACTCGTACAAACGTGTCTGGCCCCACGGTGTCTGATACTGAATGGACGAGTTACACTGGGGGGTGAGCGAACGTATAACAAGGGCCTTAGGGAACGATCAGCGCCGATCTTCCACCGTTTACGTTTACTTGAGTGGATCATTTCGTTTAAAACACATTTTACGTTTACTTGAGTGGATCATTTCGTTTAAAACACATTGCTTTGACAGAGTGGCAAAGGTTTCTCCTAACTTAATCTCATTTGTGGACAAACCTACCGTATCCTCTACCGACCCTGATTCAGGTTCTCGAAGGAATGGACGTGGTGCAGAAGATCGCCGTTGCTCCGAAGGGTGAGAACGACAAGCCGACTCACGACATTTTCATAACCGCCGCAGGCCACGAAGCTCTTGAGACCTATTTCCCTGTCGAGAAATCCGATGCGGTCTAGAGAGCAAACATCCGCAAGAGATCCTCTATGTGCCTTGTTATATTCAATGTTACACTTAATATATTTATGTGATCAGTTGTGCAATAAGTACCTTACATTGTTTATTAAGCAAATTAAACATTTGTTACGTATAGTTGTTAGAGACCGAGGCGACACGTAGCTGCGACTTGAAGTACTTCGGACTTCTTTTCAGTTTTTCCGAGACATCTGCAAAGAGGAATTGTAAGTGATTAAGAATTCGAGGGTATATCATTTGGGCTTTCATTGCGAGGGCGCAGTTTTCTGCTTAAACGCTGGTCGCGTCGCGGCGCGACCGTTGCGCCGCACAACCTCGTAATTGTTGGTGGTACCCTTCGACTGTAAACGGCAGAAATTTTGCTGCAGCGAAAATTTGGCTCCTAACAATTTAGAATGGCTCTTTAATTGTAGATTTGTCGCTCCGTTCTTATTATGCATTTTTTGTCAAAATTGATATATTAGAAAATATCTATATAATCCCGATAACCAGTTGCGGTTTTTAACGGCATTTCATTCTTCATGTTTTGCTCCTTGCCAGGGCTAACCAACCCTTCAATCCCCTGGGGTTGGGTAAATTGGTACCTGTCTTTTCTGGGAAGGTAAGGACACTGAGTTGCTGACCTGAATGCTGACCCCACAAGTCGTTGCATAGGCCAGACACGCATTTTCCTTGCCTCTACAGTTCTGAATGGAACACGAATGCGTGGCGCGTCCTTCGGGACTGATCACCAACGCCTTTACCTTTATTCTCTGCTCAAACGTTGTCTTTTCTGGGTCGTATAGGCTCCTTTAGGTGCCGTGCGGCGAAAATGCAAAATGAAGCGCAATCAATAATCAACGTCCTTGATCGAACTTGCTCCTTTGCATTAGTGGCGCAGTCCGGTGGCGCCTCATATAGCCAGACTTACCGGTCGTTCGGGTTTTTTTAGGCGGCTGGTATTCCTTATTGAAGGATATTTTGACGAAATTCACATTTTTTGTTTATTTTCTTCCCTATGTGATTATATACCTAATTTTTCTGCTTAGACGCGGCGCCACCGGACTGCGCCACTAACTCTAAGCAGCAAATTCAATCAATGACGTTAATTATTGATTGCGCTTCGATTTTGCATCTCCGCTGCGCGGCGTCTAAACGAGCCCTATGACAGCGGGACTTTTTCATCCAATGTCAATTAGTAGGGTACTTTGCAACGGGTATAATTTTACCCACGTTTCAGATGACCGACCCGGCATCAACCAACGAACTAAGAACATACGGTGGATGTGAAGGACCGGATGCCACCTACGTGAAGCTGGTCAGCAGTGACGGTCATCAATTTTTCATCAAAAAGGAGCTCGCGCTCACATCGGGGACCATCAAAGCGATGCTCAGCGGACCCGGTCAATATTCGGAAAACGAGAGCAACGAAGTGAACTTCCGGGAGATTCCCTCTCATGTGCTTCGAAAAGTCTGTCAATATTTCGCTTACAAGGTCCGCTACACGAGTTCAGCGACTGAAATTCCCGAATTCAACATTTCGCCCGATGTCGCATTGGAATTGCTCATGGCTGCGAATTTTCTGGATTGTTAGAAAATTTCGTCGTTTTATCGATTTTATTGATTTTTCTGATGCAAAGCTACATAATTTCGCCTTCTGCTAATTAAACTTAACTGCATGACTGTGTTTTATTGTATCGAAAATATGCTTCTCTATGTCGAGTTGGTAAAAATAAACCATCACGAAACCATTTGTCTTCCACTTCAGTCACTAAAGTCGATTTGTTTTCACCGACCACTAATAGATGGTTATCAGCAGTAAATCAATTTTTAAACCTTCCAGAGAAATGTCTGAGGATGTTTTTTCGTCTTATTTGTTCCCATATGGAATATGAGAATAAAAAAGACGGGCTCCATTTGTTTTGAGTTTTTCAAGATGGTGATCGTAAAAAAGTGGAAGCCAAATTTGCGGCGGAGATGTCTGCGACCCATAAACAACTGATAAGTGTGGCGACTCGCTTCGAATTTGGAATACCTGACAAGATTTGCTCTATGAATGTGACATTTTCCGGTACTTTTCCTCTTAATGCCCAATTATCATCCAAGCGTATCATATCGTGCTCATATCTTAATGCACATCCTTGAAGCGGTCTTATCATGACATGCTTGCGAGAAAAGAACGGCTTTTTCTTCCACATCAGGCTGATTAAACAGGCTGTACACGACCATAAGTGGATGCGAAATGGTATGATATCCAATACGGTTGGGCATGATATGATAATTGGGCATTAAGAGGAAAAGTACCCATTTTCCTGTTCAAGGCGGCAAGTTTGAGAGGAGAACGAAGGCGTACTTGCAATGATATCCTCCATCACAGCCGTCGGTATGCACTTTGTGACATTTGCCGTGTTCTCGACCTTTGCATTTTACGCAGTAATCACTGCAATCCTTCCAGAGAATGCCTGAAGCGAAAAAATGTTACTGAGAATTGATACAGTAATTAGGTAAAAGTCGATTTTTCCACATAATTCTTCCTTAGGGGGCGAGGAACACGTCCGAGCTATGGTTCGTGAACTCAGTTTGCTGAATCACCCCAGATTCAGCAAGCAATCAAGCGGTTTCACTACTTATAGTGCCCAGAGGCGAAATTCGTTTCTTGTCGTTTTTCGAAATTTTCGTCGATGCCGGAATCGTCGAACGTTTTCACAACGCTGAGTCGAAAAAGCACTTTTTGGCCTCCACGTCAGTCCCATCACATCGACGAAAATTTCGAAAAAATGACGAAAAGCGTATTTCACCATCGGGCATTCTACATGCTAAATTCGGATTCTACTCTTTGAGACAAGTCGAATGATATGTGATAGGACTGATCTGGAAGAGAAAAAAGAGCTTTTCCGCGGCCGCGAAGGTGCGAAATTACTCGACGATGCCGAGCATCGACGAAAATTTCAAAAAAATGACAAAAACGAATTTCGCCCCCGGGCATCGTAAGAAGTAAATTCGGATTCTACTCTTCGAGATATGTCGAATGATATGCGATAGGACTGATCTGGAGGCCGAAAAAGTGCTTTTCCGTGGCCGCGTAGGTGCGAAAACGAAAATGTTCGCCTTCGGGCATTCTGACTAATATAAATTCTGATTCTAATCGTCAACTTAAGTCGATTGGCGTGCGATAGCTACAAAGCACTGTTCTAATTTCCAGATCAGTCATACTACACATCATTCGACTTCGAGAGACTCGATACAATGGGTCAGACGTTAGCGGTAGAGCACCAGCCGTGTTTTGCCGTACCCGATATGACGTTACGCAAATAGAGTAGCCCAGTGAGGGATCCAGTGCTGCTTACCAGGGATTCACCTTACTTCTAATCAACGAGGGCCCGAATTCATCATTGGTAAACCCCCGAAGGGCGTCCACTTTTGTCTACTTATCCTAAACTTCCTATGTTAGACGCAATCTCTCATCGACTCTGCCGTCTGGGCCCAGATTCACGAACGAACGAGCGATCGCCGAAACCGCGGCGCAGCCAGAACCAGACGGCAGAGTCGATGAGATATTGCGTTTAACATAGGAAGTTCAGGATAAGTAGACAAAGGAGCGCGCCGTTCGGGCTGTATCTTGGGGTATATCGGGGGTTTACCAATGATGAATCTGGACCCTGGTTCTGACTGCGCCGCGGTTTCGGAGACCGCTCGTCCGTTCATGAATCTGGGCCCAGTTGAAGAATTGCGGTTAGGAAAGGTTTCTATGGCTTTTTGACGATGACGGATGTTCCAATATTATAATAGGTTGCTACAATGTCACGGGTCGGCTACCCACCCAGATTTCTCATTGTGCAGCTTTAGCCATACCCATGGATACTTCAGTTTTGTGCATAGTCGGTCTAGTTAGGTCTGATTGAACGTTTGTTCATAATGAAGAAACTTCTGCTTTTCGAGCAGACAAACCCAAGGCAAATCATGAGCAACAGAACTCAGACAGGAGCACCCTACACGCTTCTAGTCCATGTTGGAACAATTCAACAGACATTTCATATAACCGCAAGCCTACCTGTTGATGGCTTGGTGGTCGGTACACAAACATCACTGTTCGTGTAGCAGGTGGCTTTCTTCGCTAACGATGCTGCTTTCGCAGATGATGTGTGGATCAGAAGAAAAACAGAACAGACGAAGACGAGGCACTTCATTTTTTGTACGTTCACGCTCAGTGATAACAAAAACGACAACAACAATTTATACGCGCGGCTTATCAATGCGCCAGTGTCTTTGACCTTGAGTAA
This sequence comes from Nippostrongylus brasiliensis, assembly GCA_030553155.1. NCBI lineage: Eukaryota > Metazoa > Nematoda > Chromadorea > Rhabditida > Heligmosomidae > Nippostrongylus > Nippostrongylus brasiliensis. The sequence continues at coordinate 7,771,339 of CP130732.1, forward strand.
ACACGAAACGAAAGTGAATTCGATTCATAATGGGTGTGGATTTTCGGTGTAAAAAAATGTCATCAAGAATTCTATGCCAGTGGAAAAACCCATTTTCCCAGCTCACGGGTAGGTTGGGGAAGGTTCGAAACTTGATAATTAATACTCGAAATGAATGTTCTCTTACTGACGTTTAAACTCACACTACAAGTTCTGGAATAATTGATGTGTCTAGCGGCGTTTATCATAGTAACATCCAGTAGCACAACTGCACCAACCGCAGCTGGTATCGACTTCTACATTTCTAATGGACCTTTCATACTTGACAGCGAAGCAGCGCAACATCAGAGATGTTGCTGAATCTGGTTTCTTCCATAGTCTTGCACTTCGACGCGACCGTTAATCCAATGGGACCCATTTTGTATTTAAAATATTTCCAGCTACTTATTATTTTTTTAGTATTTAGGTCTGATCAGCGACACCCGGTTTATATAAACCATTATTATTCGGCCCACGTTTCGGCGATGAGGCCTTTGTTAGAACCTGGGAAATCAAGGACATCTGAGACATACCCGCTCAAACACCATTTCATCTAACACTTCATTGTTCTAAGACAAATAGAATGGGAAGCAAGGCAAGAAACCAACCTCAGTGGTAGTATCAACCTTGGCTGTAGAAGTCACCGGGAGAATGAAACCAACCCGAAAGAAAACCCCATATGGCGACTTTGTTAGATGAAGCTATCAGTTTGTTCGAAACCTGCATAGGGCGGCGAACGGGGTAAGTTCTTGGGTAACCGCTGCACACCCATTGGGGACCATGTCCGATATCCAGAACGCTTTGAGTGTTCGGCATGGTAGGATATCAGGTTCGCGAGCCAAAATGGAAACCACTACCTGGACAGGAGCATGCTTACGAGGTTACTCGAATTATAAAGTTACTGCAATGCCGTGACTGCAATTCACCGAAAATCGGTCTTGGGCTCAGATTCATGAACGGGGGAGCGGTCTCCGAAACCGCGGCGCAGCCAGAACCAGACGGCAGAGTCGACGAGATTGCGTTTAACATAGGACGTTTAGGATAAGTAGACAAAAGTGGACGCCGTTCGGGCTATATCTCGGGGTTTATCGGGGGTTTACCGATGATGAATGTGGGCCCTGGAGAGTATTTTCAGGTACCGCCTTTTTGTAGCAAGATGTCTAAAAACCTTATGTGGGGTAACTGTTATGCTTCACACTCTGCGTCCCAGACCACTGCTGTGCTGTTTTGCTGCCAAGTATGAATCAAACCTAATAGTCGAATCCGGGGTAAACCGATCACTTTTATTTATTTGGGTTCACTGCCCCTTTGGGGATTAAATAAGTTGGCCTGAAGTGCTTAAGAGCATCGGTGATTGATAGAGCGGAATGAATGCAGGACCAGAAGTTTTGAATTTCAAAGCAATTTACAAATTGTTGACTACCGACAAGAAGGGACATTCGCTGCAACATGTACAATACTTTTATAATATTACTGTTTGCCTACGAACGATTTTTACGGTCGCTATTCTTCCCAATCTCCCTGTAGCAAATGCCGTTGATTCAGGCCAATGAGAGCGGCAAGTGCTGCCACCTGAAAGAGATAACTCAACACAATAATTCTCTAAAAATGGGGAAAAATTATATCCTTACCTGCTCAGCCATTCGTATGTTTGGCTGGCCTTTACGGGATCGGAACTTCTTTCCAAGCACTTCAACACTTCCCTCATAGCGTTTGTCTTCGTCCCGTCTATGCTGCAACGTTGGAAATAAACGTTCTTCTTCAAGCGCAATTATTCGACTGAGCCGTCGCTCCGCGACGCGACTGACGCCATGATAAGGCGCTAGAAAGACTCATCTGTAGCCTAGTTGTTTTCAGCAGGTTTTCAGTAGAACCACGCCCATAAGATGGTTTGGAATCTGGACAGAAAATCTCTTAAAATATACATGCGAAAGAAACTGCGAGTGATAAGTGGGTATCCCAACATTGATACCAAGGTCGAGAAGTATGTAGTTAAGAGCGAAAATCGCTCAAAGAACACTGACGGAAATTTTAAGCTGATAGACTTGATACGGAATTGAACCCGCGTCTTTCTGTTTCCGGCAGACTGCACTAATCCACTGAAACTTGACGTTGCGAATCCATCGCAGCTGTTTGTACAGCATCCTTTATTACTTAAGCCCGGTCGGGCTGTTGCTATAGAGCTGTTGTTGTTGAGCAAGTTGATCGTGGCACGATTGATGGTGTTGAAGAAATCCGCAATCATTGTTAGGGAATGAGCCGGTTAAGCCGATATCGGCAGTTACCAGTTAAGCAAAGAATGTTTTACGCAATTCTCTTAAATGCTGCCTTACTCGATTGTTATGATAGGAATTATTATGATATTCGTGTTAATCCAACAAGCTTCTGCACTTATTCATCCAATTCAACTTCTTTTGCTAGCGAACACGTCTGCGCGGTAGCTTGAGTATTTGTTCCGGATGTGATTGAATTTGCGTATTAGCAAGTGGTAATTAAGAATACAGTTATGGGTTAAAATGAACTCGATAAAATAGCATAATATAGAGCAAACGTGTGCGTGGCACGTGCAGAAAAGCGTGCATCTAGTATCCAGTTGCTGCAGTAGGTGTCACTTGTCGGTAGATAATCAGAGACTTTATTCTCCAGAATTCTTGGCGATAAAATGCTTGACGTTGCTTGTACTATAAAAACGATTTGGCGTGGGTTTTACAAGTTATTGTTTTGAGAAAGAGTTGGGGATTTTTTTTTTTGAAAAAAATTGCTGATATTTGGAGATGCTGACGGAAGTTATTCGCAAATCACTGACATCGGACGGGAATTGAACCCGCGTCTTTCTGTTTCCGGCAGACTGCACTAACCACTGTGCTACCGATGTACTACGTTGCGAATCTCCTAGCATCCTTTCTTAAGCCCGGTCGGGCTGTTGCTATCAGCACTCACCCGCAATCACGGGAATGAGCCGGTAAGCCGATATCGGCAGTTACCAGTTAAGCTGATAGCATTTTTGATATTCTTGATACGGAAATTATTCTTCAAATAAAGGCGATGAAAGCAATATGAACTAAACAAAAAATACCGAAGCGTAGACAGGTTTCTCCGCTTTCACTTCCTTACAGTAGTTGAACAAGACGCATTTAGGTGTCGCCTGGGCGTTTTGGGCATCTCTCAACCGTTTCCTAAAAAATCGATCATATATAATGCCGAATGTCGCTTGATGATATATAAAATTTCCAACAAACCGGAGTCAGATTCATGAACGGAAATTTGGGTATATCACGCTCCGTACAAGATAAACCTGTTGAAAATCCTGAGAAATCCGGGTATCCCGATACCCACCACATGTAGTGGTGCAACAGATAACGAGCAAAATAAAGGAAACCTCTCCTGCCGCCTCTCGAACTTCTGCTCAAATTATTGAAGCTTTACAGTTGTTCTCCAACTACAAACTGACGTCCGACCTCTCCAAACATTCCCATTTGCGATAACCGCCCTGTGGGAGCCTCGATAAATAAACTTTTTCTTCATTTTAGAAACTTCATTTAAAGCTGGAAAATGATAGCAACATAATAAATAAGGCTGTACCCTCAACTCAGAGAAATAGGCGCTCTCTCACATGCCTGCGGAAGCCCTAGCGAAAACTAGGAACACTCCAAACAAAAGCTTTTTTCGATAGATACGATAGAGTGGAACTGAACCTGTTCTCTGCAAAAAAATAGAACCACCGTCCCCTCAAAAAAGGCAGAAAAAAAGAAAATGGCGATGCAACGAAAAAACGTGGCGCGCAAGCTGTCACCAGCACTAATTTCATCTGACTTTGTGAACTTACAAGGGGAACGTGACGTCGTGATATTCGAATTCAGACGTTTCATCGGATATCGTCCTTTTGCACTGCTTCCGTAGTCTCTCTTTTCGGCATTCCTCGTATTTGTTCTCACATCCCCACGCTCGACAAATCTCCTGAACACTACCAGCCAGCACTGTTTGCCGTCCTCTGGCGTCGTACTCCTGAAACGCCGTGTTGAAATAGATCTCGGGTAGAAAAAATAAAAAGGGCTCAACGACATCGAACAAATATAGAAAAATCAAGAAAAAAAAGAAAAACGAAGAAAGAAAAACAGAGAAATAAAGAAAAAAATAGAGGAGATTTCAAGTGGAAGGAAAAGGTCAGACCTGATTGCTTCCAAGAATTCGCTGCACGACATACTTCGTCATCGTGTAATTTTCGTCGTATTCGCACGCCTAAACAACTTCTTTCGAGGATGACTAGTACTGAGTGGACCATAGATCGCTACTCTCCTGACCTATTTACTTATTATATTAGTTTATTGGCTAAACTTATAATGACCGCAGAATCTAGAAATACAAGGTAACGAGATGCTGGAATTCCAAAAATATGATCGGTAAAAAGACCATCTGTAAAGGCTCATGCTCGGAAACGTATACTTCCAATCGCAATTAGAATGTCGACAAGGGACTGCAAGTGAATTGCGCCTATACTGTGAGATAAAATACGCTGGATCCATTCAAAATTGTAGCTTTCTCGGACGTTGTGGAGAGAGCTTGACAATAAAAAGGAGAACGAACTCGCTAAAAGCTAATAAATACCGGTATTTGGTGCGTGGAAACAGCCAAGAAAGTGGAACTTTTTCAAAACCAACAAAACCTGCCTTGGTTCAGCGTAGATCAAATCAAGTTGGTATGTAAAGAAGGAACTTACCAAGTCCAAGAAGTTAACGATATCCTCGTTAAAAGGCAGAACTCCTTCACGCCGAAACACCGACGGAGTTGAGAGGGCTTTCCGGGCAATCATCACAGAAGACGTACCCGTCTCTTCTCGAAATTTCAAAATGTCATCATAACAATGAATGGTACCGGAACCGCCACTAAAACGAAAAAAATGAAAGTGAATAAATCACAATTACACTCCTACATAAAAAACCCGGTTCCAAACTATAAAAGCAACAAATTTGAACTTGTAAAATTGGACAAAGACTAGATTCGTCGCTGGTAAGAGGAGTTACTGACCCTGTATGGTCAAGCGATCGAGACTCGCTTGGGCTAACCAAGTCTTTCGTCACTCCGTGGTCGGGTAGATCTAGACCAGACTTGTCTGGGAAGGTAAAAACACTGACTTGATGTAGCGGTCGGCCTATGCAAGTCATTGCGTAGGCCAAATACACATTCATGTCTTTAGGATTCTGATTGAAAGACGAGGTCATGGCGCGTCTTTAGCGGACTGATCAACACCGATACCTTTACCTTTTAGCTTTACATTTCAACTCACGAAGGTGCAGAATGATGGATCCCGCGATTGAAGTTAATCGTGATGAATCACTTGAAGGATCAGAATTTCTAACAACTCAAAATGCTTACTTCGCTATCACCGGTACGCTGACAGTTCGGGCAACTTCACGTATTTCATCAAGACGACAAGGATGCGGATCGCGCTCGTCTCGTCGTCGGCCGTGCACCCCCAGGGCAGCAACTCCACATTTCTCGATTTCACGGACAAGATTCAACGTAGCTGATGGCTGAAAGAAAAATATAAATAAAGAAAATCCAGGAAAAGAAAGGTTTACGGTAAGTCAATGCATGAACTCACGTCATCTAGCACGCGTATCTTGCACGACACTGGTACCTGAGCCACTGTTTTCAATGATGTTAGAATCTATAAAGAGGAAAGCTGGTGGTAAGAAATGATATGGAAAAATCCACAGTCCGTCGTTCTGAGGAAGAATGGAAAAAGGTAACAAATAAACATGAACAGAAAAAGGTAAATAATAAACAAATTTGTTGAGTAATGTCTGACGGTAATGTATGATGTATGATCTGCATTTGCATTGATCTATTTTTTCCCTACGTAAATAAATAAATAAACAAATAGATAAATAAATAAACATAAGCAGGATACATACTATAGTCTTGTCCTTGGGAAATTTTTTCGAATGAACGAATAAACGAATATATTCGATTTCTAAAATTTCGAATGAACGAATAAATTCGATTTTCCAAAATTTCGAATGAACGAATGAACGAATAAATTCGATTTTCCAAAATTTCGAATGAACGAATGAACGAATATATTCGATTTCTAAAATTTCGAATGAACGAATGAACGAATATTCGAATTTTCGAATTTCATTCGAACATTCGTTCGAAATTATTCGATTCGGTCTGAACTATATAAATCACCGTAAATAGATGTCTCATCACGAATTTAGGTCCATTTCAACGATCTACGCTGTCTCTCTTTGCTCTCTTTTTCCATTGTTCTGTTGTCTGGTCCTCTTCCTTTTCTACGCAATGGATCTCTCGAGGATCAGTTCGCGATTTCAATCGTTGCTTGAACTACACAATGCCACTGCAGCACGATAAAAGGCTTCTTCTTGCAAGGACTCGACGTTACACGCACAAGGCTGAAATTTTTCCAGACGAGTTTTCCGGACCAGTTCTTTTCTTGGGAAATTCTTGGGAAATTCAAGTATCTCGAAAGTTACGATCGTTGATCTGGAAAGAAATTCTTGGGAATAAACGAATATATTCGATTTTGAAAGTTTCGAATGAACGAATATATTCGATTTTGAAAGTTTCGAATGAACGAATGAACGAATAAATTTGATTTTCCAAAATTTCGAATATTCGAATAACGAATATTCGAATTTTCGAATTTCATTCGAACATTCGTTCGAAATTATTCGATTCGGTCCGAACTATAATACATACCTCTTTGATTTTATCCACTTGGGTAAGAAGCGCCGCACCCATACCGCTGTGAATGGAGAACGATTTTGGACAGCCCATGTTCACGTCGATAGCGGCAACGTCCGTACCTCCGAAACCAAGTCATTTAGAATAACTGAATTGTGGAGAAAAAACTGCTCATCGCTATCACACCAACACCATTCTGGCAACTTGAGCGGCACTCTCTCCATTATTGGTGCCCATTTGTAGAACACAACGACCAGCTTCGTTTTTGTTAGCTATTCGTAGCACAACGTCATCAATCAGACTGTAGTCGATAGTTCCGAGAGCACCTGAACAAATTCCTTGCAGCAAAGGTTAAGGTAAAGGTGCCGGCGCTGATCTATCCCCTGAGAACGCGCCGTGTTCTATTCGTGTTCTATTCAAGTCGTAGATGCATAGTGAATTCGTTTTTGGCCCATACAATGACCTGCGGGGGCTAGCCGCTATACTAGGTCAGTGTCTTTACCTTCCCAGACAAGTCTGGTACCAATTTACCATACCCCGGAGGGATGGCAGGCTTGGTTAACCCGGGCCGAAATCGATCGCTCGACCGTGCGGGTGACAGCGGCGCCTCTTACCACTGTGCCACGCCGGCCACTAATTCCCTGCAGTACACAAGAAAAAGAGTATGATGGTATCACTTACTATTGACAGTTCTGGTGCTTGACAATAGTTTCTGATCCACTATTTCTTCCGTATAGCAAAGGTCCGCTCCGTACTTGAGGGCGAGAAGTCTGCAATGAAAATATGTCACATAAAGAGTCACCGACACCATTTCGGGGTGAATATTCTCCTAGTTAGAAATATTCCAGAAGAAAAATGTAGAAAATGGTCCATCATTCGTCTGAAACAAAACAGGAACACAATTCATTTCAAGCGCAGTTAAACCCATCAGAAGAGAACTTCCTGAAGTTTTTAAAACCTTAGGCAGGAAGTACCCTAAAGTCTCATAGATAAGCCCGCTTTGCGCGAACGGCAGCGCGGCGTATCGATCGGTCGCCTTCCGTAGTAGAGCGCTACTTTTTTTCAAAAATTCGAAAAATTCTATTCATTGTAATGAATTTTTCAAAGATTCTAATTTTTCGTCACATCCACTTCAGATCACCCTACACGGGAAACATTCACCACGGTGAAAAAGGTGTTCCAATAGCCTTAAAAAATTATTGCTGAGCATCTTCTATGCAGATTTAATCATTGCTTCACTAAAGAAGTATTGGTGATAATATTAGTGATACGGATTCCATTTGAAAGATTAGTGGTTTGATTGAGCTAATATGCGATATTTTTTAACTTTTTTTGCTAAACATTAACTTTTTTTGCTTTTCATCAGAATTCGCCCCAATTTCGCATAGGGGGGTTCTCGGAGGTGCTGATTACGAATCCAATGTTCTTTTTTGGTACTTCGCTAGGATTGTACGTTAGGATTATTTTAGGAGTTGCATTTTAGGCTTAATACCACCCTGGGAAGTCAACATAGGATCTCTAAATTTGCCTCAACTCAAGGGAATTTTCGGGGACGTTTGTCACGAATATGATGTTCATTTTTTTCGTGTTCATTATGTTCATTTCGCGTTTTCCGCTCAGGTGAGGCTTTGGGAGATCCGTAGATGGTGGCAAATGCCTCGCTTGAGCGAAATTCGCAAAACGGGCACCAAAATCGTGAATTACTTCGCACTCGACTGCTCAACGTACATCAGCAATCACTCGCAGCGCGGCGCCGCAGCGTCGCGCGCGCGAGCGGGCTTATCTATGAGACTTTAGGGTAAGTACAATTTTACCGAACTTCCCGAAAGCCTCACTGTAATAAAATACTGACATTCTCTATTTTTCGAGAAGAATACCCACGAGAACTTCCCTTTCTCTGCAAAGACATAGTTTTTCAAGCCATACGGTATATGTACCTAGGCATCGCAGATTCAAGAACAGTAACGACCTTGTATTACAACAGACTTTTGCAAGAAAAGCCTCTGGAATGAATAGTGAAGGAAACAAACGTCCCGCAGGTATCGATAACCATTTAGACGAGGGTTTTATTAAACCTGGTCCAAGAATTAACGTTACGATCATGCTACCATAATATAAAGTAGGACCCCTCAAAGGTAATGTGATGTGAACCTTCAAAAAGCGCTACCCAAAACTCCTCATTAAGGAACACTCAACGATTTAGGGGTGGGTAGGCTTTAGAAGGACCAGGCAATCCAATTCTAACAAGAAGTGAAGAAGGAGCTCATTTTTAGCTTCGTTTTTGTTATCATCAACTAGTGACATGATAAAAGCCATGTTTTAATGATTGATATGGTATTTGTTAGGTCATTCGGCACAATTTGAGTTGTTTTTGCAAGGACCTGGCTATCCTTTGAAATGCGAGAAGACGAACAGGCAGGATAACTTTTCAACGTTGAAAATCCCCAGTCAAAAAACAAAATCCCAAGGACCCAATTGCAATCGCTATTTCAGTTTTTGTCAAGTTTGTCGCCTCAAAATACTTCCTTGAACAACAAATTTACCTTAATTGACTACGTAAACGAATAAAAAGAATAGTTAACAGTACAAACCGACGCGCAGAGCAAGGCCATTTAAAAACACCTCTAGTGATGAGGCCTTGCCTTACTTTGCCAAAAATGTCAGCATCAGTAACAACCTCTTGAAAGAGGGAGATAAGAACAGTATGTAAAAATAAGCACCTCAGAGGAGTCCGCCCAGCTCGTACCATGGGAGCCATAATGATCTTGTTGGCGTAGAGCGCCGAGCCATCGTCCACTCCCATCTCCAATTCATTTGATCACAATGTACCATCGACTTTGCTAATTTACAACCCAATAAACTGAGATTCCATAGCGATCGAACGCTTTTGTCGACGTAACGATTGCACGATGGAAGCAATACATTTATCACTTGCAAAATACTAAAGTAAACCACTGAATCGTCTTCGAATTTGTCTGGCAAACAAGTACGTTTACAAAATATCGGTGAGAAAATTCAAATCACTATACAGGTACCAACATAGTAGGCAATGTACATTGAGTCTATGTAGAACAAGAACAATCGTTCCACGTATTAACACACGTCAGTTAGAAAGATGGGGTATATTGAAGTCTAGGCAACACAAAATTATACGTACAATTTAATCGTCATCGATCGATGACGTCACATTAAATACACATTGGAGCTGTTGGTTTGAGACACATGCATTTTTGGATTGAATTGCGAAAATATCAGCAGGCGCTGCCTCTTAGATGAAGTGCATGAACGCTTAGGGACTTAGTCTGGCGCTGAGGAGCGGAGAACGTCGAAAAATCACACATAAAAGGTGTTGTTACAAACGGTTAAATAAGAATAATAATCGATAGACACTCCCTAACCGTTATGGATCATTTGCAAAGTGTCGCCAACATTCACATACGTCAGGGAGGTCGAGAAGGCAGTGCAAGTGGGGGATAATCGGTGATTGATGACGAGTGACGAAGTGAAACAATGAGTGCATAAAACATTCGGGTGAAAAATCCGCCTAATCAATGATTCGCAAGAGGCAATGTGTACACATAGAAAATGCTAAAATGTGAGAAAAAATCACAGTTGTCTAGTGTCCGTCGAAATCTGACGCACACACCAAAAAACACCTACACAACCTCCGCAACGTATGCTTACGCGCTACTCTTCGCAGATGACCAAACAGCAAGCGGGTAAGCGCCAGCGATTTATCCTACCACCAAGTTCGAGTCGTCTTGAGACGTTGATGACGACACGTCTCTCGGGTTGGCCAGCAGCATAGGGTTTCCGAATACCTAAAGCAACACAGAAGTTACCCACGCAGTTCACTTCAGTTCATACGTCTGAACAATCACCAGCTGAGCAAGATCCGTGAAAGCGCAATGCGGCACCATGGCATTCGTCAGCTCCGTCTGCATTTTCACCCACAGATGGAAATAGCGGGTCAATTGCGACATGGAGCTTCTTCCACCGAATTCTAAACGTATTATATACCATAAATTGCTTAAACTTTTTGTTCAATCAATCGAATGAGAATCAATGGCTTTTCAAAAATAAAATGGTACCAAAACAAGATTGGAATGACACTCATGCAGCAAATACAAAATTAAATAAAACGTTTCAGTACACATTTTCGCACTAATCAGCTGAAAATACTCAGACCTTAGCTTAATAAACGACCTTCTCGGCTCCCGAATGTTGGGTTAGTTGGGGTCAATTGCAGGATGACCTTACGGCGTTTATTTCTTTCCATCGGAAAGTCTCTGATTCGATAATATATTTTCTTTAATCTTATCTGTGTAGTGTTCTCTGTTGGGTTTCTCAGCTGTTTCGTGCTGGAGTTTTTATAGTGATGTTTGTTTTTTTTTGGCGCGTCGCTGGACGTAGTTATATAAATAAATGAATTATATAAAATAATGTAATTTATGGAAATCGTACAAGATTTTAAGGCAAAAGTCACCATGGACACTTATCAAGCAGTAAGTGTATAAATTGTCAAATTAAAACAAAACAACTGTAGCTGAATATAACCGCAACTACAACTATCAAACTACAACTAGGGGCTGCGAAAAAGCGCCGAAAATACGCCTGAAAGGCGAGTTCAGATACCGAGCAAGGAGCGGTTCATGAGAATTTCCCTGAAGTTTTAACCCCCTGGTTTCTGATTTCTCAAAAACAATTTTGAAAACGCGATAAAACAAGTAAAATTACTCCTTCAACTAGGAGCACACTTGTGTGGTGAGAATTATACCCTCAAAAAAAAAATACTGAAGTCACATTTGATCATACTAGTCATTGATCATACAAGTAGATGGTCAACGAAGCATTCAAACTAGAGACTGAAAGTTATAAAAAACGAAATATGTCCGAGATTTTGAGCAGAATAGTCTAATATTTCACAAATACAAAACAGAAACAGACCGAGAATCGCCGCGGCCGTTTGCTTTGCTAGATTCCTCATATGTTCTTCGCTGAGAAGGTGATGAGATTCGAATTGTGAGTAGTCAAGAAGACATATTGTTGCCAACGCATCCTATAAACAGTAGGAATAGAGCGCTTCGAGCAAAGGACAGAAAGTGTCTTTTTCCTTCGGAATGAGAAAAATTGAGCAAAAATAAGCGCCAAGTTTCACCCACATTCAACAGCGCTTTCGTTTGTCCGTTTAGGTTGGGAATCTGCAGTGACAACGCATAGATAGACCGTCCAAACTCGATAACCTCGTTGTATTTTTGGTATCTGCAAAAGAGAAAGATATAGAAGAGTTTCACATGGGTATAACATAGGATAAAATTACACCATAACACAACACTCCGAACTCACTCCACTGCGCAAGCAGCCGCTTCTTCAGCACGTCTTACGCCGTCCTCCAACTCCACAACTGGAAAAAGGACTATCTTTTGTGATTTCCAAGGTAGCGAATTGAAGAAAAAAGAGAAAAATTTTCCACTAACATTCATCATCTTCAGTCAAATCTTCCTCAACTATTGTAGTGCTGCCATCTCCTGCCAACACCAAACCATCGTCAATAGAACCTCCATCAGCAGGACCAGCACCGTTTTTCACATCCAACAGAGCCTGACCATTTCTAGCAGGTGGAACCGCTATCGATGAACTGCATGGTTCTTCATCCATTGGTAGATCAGACCGTCTGAATAATTTTTTGGAAAATAACTAATTATGAACATAAAGATGAAAGCAAAATATAAAGACACACTCAGTTCCCTAAAATCAACCTAAACCGCCATCCTGTTTCATCTCTTGGGTAAAGCAATACTAAAAGGGTAAAGTGGTCAGCTTTGAACTATCCCCTGAGGAGGCGCCATGCACCTGCATTCCACTCTGAATCGTAGAAGCACGGTGAGTCCAAATTTGGACGAAACACCGTGACTTGCGGGGTCAACCCGTGTACAATCCATGTGTTCATCTTACCGGACAAGTCTGGCACAAATGTACCCGACCCTGGGATGACGGAAGGCTTGGTTAGCCCCAAGACGGATCGATTGCTCAACCGTGCGGGCATCAGTAACGCCTCTTACCACTGGACCATGAATCCGCCTTGTGGTTGTGACAGTTTTCCTCCATCAGCCGACCTGTCACCCGGGCCTGACGCTGGTACCGACACCCTCTTCAGCTACTCCTAAGCTAGGCAAGGGCTTCTGCCTGAGACGGGATTGAACCCTGATCATCGAGATCTTGAGCCTAGGCTCTTAACCTCTCGGCCATCCCGCCCCCGAATCCGCTATTGAAAATAAAGCAATAAAAAAGAAATGACTTACGAGCTGACGTCTACGGCAGACGAAGGAGGTGTACGTCTAGCAGGTGGAGCTTCAATGTCTTCCGAATGAGAATCTACTAAAGACATTATTATGAACCACTTCTTAATAAGTGACAAAAAAGTGTTGCTTTCTGCATTTCAGCATGACGTAACACTTACCGTACTTACCGTATGATCGCTTATGAGGGTTCGATGGATAGCCATGAGTTGCTGCAAATGAGTTTATGTAGGAAAATTTCCGCATAAAATCCCAAAAAATATATTATTCTAGAACTCACTTCTTGGCGCTGCAGAAGACGACGGTAAAGACTGCCCGTTTGAGCTCGATATTACTGGAGGTTTCGATAGCGAATCCTAATTGATTGAGATTATTTAAAATAATAGTAAAAAAGGTATTAGAAGAAAAGCGAAGAACTGACCACTCGAGCAATATCCGCGGCCATTTCGACAAACTGTTGACACTTCAGCATTAGCGCTATGTTTTTGTTTAACACAAAAATATCTGGATAGGCATCTTCCATGCGGCTGATCGCTTCAGCGCTTCGCCGCGACAGTACAAGAGCGACGATTTCTGAAAATCGAAAAGGCGAAATTGAAAAGATTTCAACCGAAGTTGAAGTTGAAATTGAAGATATTACAAAAATAATAAAAGCTAATACTTGTTCGACGATTTCCGTCGATTACTACAGTCTGAACATGCATTCGTTAAAGTATTTCGCCATAAAAAAGAAATTTATTTAATATTCCCACCTTTTCTGGTCTCGATACTCTGCTCTCCCTCCTCGGGAACCAGTTTAGCAGCATTACAGAATGACGCCATAGACTTGCTATAGCCTTCACACGCCATCCACGACGAAACAAGTCTGAATAAGCAATGTCAAAGTTATCAAGAAAAGTCAAAACATAAAAAAAAAGGTAAAAGGTAAAGGTGTTGGCGTTGATCAGCCCCCTGGGGCGCGCCACGCATTCGTGCACCATTCAGAATCGTAGAGGAACGCTCAACGCGTGTTTTGTCTATAAAACGACTTGTGGGAGCCAGCCGCTATACCAAGTCATTGTCTTTACCTTCCCAGAAAAGTCTGGTGCCAATTTACTCGACCCCAGAGGGATGGAAGGCTTGGTTGGCTCTTACCCCTGCACCGTGCAGCCTTATTGAAAAATAAATAGTAAAAAATAAAGCATGGAGTGGTGCGGTACCTGTTCATCCAGTCTGTTTTCTCTGGAGGGAGTTGAATGGAGAGAATCTCGTTGGCCACCTTCGCTCTTGTAGCCTGACAACAACCCAAAAATGTTCATACAAATACAAAAAACACGAAAAAATTAGCTGCCGACCTCCATTTCCGGACGGATATCGAAGCGGAATGGCCGTTGCCCGAAATTCGCGTCAACAACTTCGCCCGTCGTTTGGAGACCGATGGTGGGATAGAGGTCGTCGATGTGTTCAAGCTCTCGCGATGCGATTCCTGCAACAAGGTATATCTATACCTACACCTTTACCACTATGAAGCCCAGAGAATTACCTAGATGTACTCCATTTTTCGTGAAAAATATCGTCTTATTCACTAAATTTACACCACAGCCGATCACATCGCCTGACGTGAATTTCGGTCCGTATGACACTCCATTTCCAGAAAATGAAAAGAAATTGCCGTCGTCTCCATGGTAACCATATGAATACCGGTCCCAGCCTGCAAGGTAAAATAGCCAAAATAGAAAACAAAAAAACAATAAACACAGATAAATATAATGCTTTATAACATAAACAAAAGCAACAAGACCGAACACCACCCACCTGGCAACCTATTCAGATTGACAGATTTCCCGCACACACCCACACCCATACAGCCTTTTAATCCACGAACTATTGTGATCTACAACATGAAAACAAATAAATAAAGTTAGCCGAGAAGGAGACAAACACAAAAAAAGAGCAACCTCGAAATAATAAACTCCGCACTGCGGAGGAATCGGATAGTCGGCCCTCGTTGAAGCGGCGTCCTTTTGTTGTTGTTTACCATTGCCTACAACAAAAACTAAACAAAGTCAAGTAAAACCTATAGAGAAGGGGTCAGCGATCACGAACCTTTATAGCTGACTCTTAAAGAGTTGTGTGATATGTCCAAGAAATGATATTTGTCGTTTTTATTCCATACTCTTGGCAGACGCTGAAAATCGTCAAAATAATAAAGAATATAAAATAAAAGTGGTCAGAATTTATCGAGTCCTGAAGAACGCGCCACACATTCGCATTTTACTCAGAACCTCACAGGTATGGTGAATGCAAAATTTGGGCTACACAATGACTTGGGGCGGCTAGCTGATGAGGAATTGAGGATCTACAACTTCTCAAACAACTTCAGCATCAATATACCCGACCCCAGAAGGATGGACAGCGCTGTTAGGCAGGACGAGGACCGATCGCTCGACCATATGTGTCTCAGTAGCACCTCTTGCCACTGCACTACTGTAATGAGACCATTATAACTCTCCTAAAGAACAACATGGCTTGTCACACACTTTGTACAGAGAAATCACTTCGTTTTCTCGGTGCATTTGTTTATTTTCCCATTTATCTGCTTCACAAGGAAGGGGACCATGTTCTGCTTTTCCTCATTGGTTGAATTTCCTTTTCCAGTTTTCGATTTTCGGTTAGTGGTGGCACATTTTTGAGTACAAAGAAATAAATAAACTATTAGGGTGGCCCAAACGTTCATGTGCATTTCAGATTCTGACGTCCTTAATATATAACTCAAGAAAAACAAATAAATGACCAATTATTATTGTCGTGGTTGGGTAGAATTCTTTACCGGATCGCCTGCAAAAAATTGTGCTTAACCATGAAAATCTTATTGGTCAATTATTTGTTCTTCTTGAACTATGAATAAAGGAAGTCAGAATCTGAAATGCACATAAACTTTTGGGTCATCCTAATAATAAAACCTCAAAACTAAAAATCTCTGAAATGCACAAACACTTTTGGGTCACTCTGACAATAAAACTTCAAAACTAAAAATCGATTGTCTGAGTCAGGTGCCCAGTTCTGCCCGGATAAATAGCATGTGGGCACATGATGTTGAGTTGATGAAAAGGTTCATTGATTAATCGATTGTGTTCAACAGCAATTGATTGAATCACCACAACATGAACGAGGCACAGTCGAAAAAAAACTGACCGAGTATTCGAAAAAGACAACTTGCTCAGCTTATTTTTGTTGTAAGAGCAGTTCCTTCAGAGCAAAAATTTGAAAAACAACATTCAGCTACCAATAATAGCGTTGAGAAAACAAGAACCACAAGCATAGCTCTCTCAACTTAAAATGTTAATGAATAACACTAATATTAATGAATAATAGTAATAAATAGGTCATTGGTAATATATAATCAGAGTTTTCTGATTCTTGATTTTTTAGAAATCGCTGATTTCTCAGTGAATGGACTGTCCTTCTTTTGAGTTCTTTTCAAGGTTATTGGGTAAGATCATTATCTTCCTAGTTTTCCGCACTTATATCAAAGTTACTGCCGAAGCAACCTCTTCCCTTACAGTCACAGAGAGTCGGGAGAAGGAATAATTTCGATGTGCAATATTTGTTTCGTGTAAAGCGTGCTGTGAATAGAACCGAAAAGAAGTACACTGTATAAGGCACTCACCTTGAATTCAGCTCGAGGGTATAAACTTAACAACCGCTCCTCGGCCAGCTTCTCGTCCTCCTTCAACAACAGAATGAGTAGTATCGATTGAAGAAGAATTAAACTGCCATTGCAACAGCAAAAACGTCAACAAGTGAAACTCACTTCCAATGTCGTGGCGGATTTTGCCGAGTCACCGCACCAGCTCTCTTCTGACAAACCCCGACTCGAAGTCATCTTTAGAAGGAATAGGAAATTAGAAGAAAGTTAGGAGATATAAATAAAATTATGAGTGGCGCAGAATGTTTCACCTCTTCGCCCATGTCGTCATCGTTGGAATTGCTCGAGTCATCTCCCAGAGGAGGCCCTCGATTGACTAGCATGACAATGGTGACCTACAGCCGAACTATTCACCAAGTAAATTAAAACAGAAAAATTAAAAACTAGCGGGGAATAACAGCAAGAAATCAAGCCATAGGAGAAACATTGGTTAAGAAACCATCGAAGAAACAGTGAACACAAATCTTCTCAATCGTTTACTATTAATAACCGTTATTTACACAACTACTCTATAACAGCTATTTTCTCAGTACTTCCATGGATCGGCATGCTTTGGAAGCGATCGAATCCTATCGGCATACATTTTCGAATGGCCCTGAATCAATAATAAATCACTTTTAAAAAGAGAAAAAGGAAAATGGAAATGACAGTAAACTCGCCTTCATCATTTCGACCTTTGAATAACCGGCAGCATCCCAGCAGCGACCAAAGTAGAATACGGGAATGAATGCGATCCAGTACCCTTTCTTGTCCCAGATGGCAGTTCGCAAGAAGTACGGTATCGTGAATGTGCCCATCTGAATACACTTCAATATATTCCAGCCCAGGACCACGTGAGTCATCATCCGCGATATAAAAACACATCAAAATGAACACAAAATGCTATAGGCGTAGATGAACAAAGAAAATTTCAACACATCGAATGCAGATGTACAAAAAAGCAGGAAGGCTCTGCCGCGATCAATCGATTGGATAAAGGAAAAACAGAAACTGGCCGGGTCGAGAGGTCACAGATACGTAAGTTACGTGGCCTGTAGCTTATACTACAAAATCACGCCCACTGATAATAAATAGATTATGTGGTTTGCGGCTCCATAAAATTGATTTTTGGAATTGATACGTAACCCACAGATTGTTCTAATGTGCCCATCTGAATACACTTCAAAATAGTCCCAAACTTTGTTTAACCAGTTTTCCTGAAAATCCTGCTTCTCATCTTCTTTGAGTAAAGACGTCCTTTATATGTACGTAGCAAATGAATAAATGAATAAGCCGCCTGAATTCACATTTTATGAAATCCAAGAACTCGATGCTCTGTAGAGGAAAACGTTTCTTCATCGCATGGGAATCCTTCAAACAACCACATACACAGCTGCTTGTTACACAGTGTGATAAAAATTGACTGCAAAAAGGACAGTCACAATGAACACTGCTAATTCACTGCAAAATCTCGCAGTTTCCGCAGTTCTTTATCATCAAGACCATGGACCACAACACTGCCAAATTTTGAGCAGAATCTCGAACTTAAGTGCTTAGTACCTCATTCAGAAGAAAAAAAAAAGAAAAAATAGGTCAAAATAGGAACGAGTAAATTCGGGTTGTTTCATTGATATTATAAATTCAAATGATAATTATCAAATTACTTACGCAGCTATTTGAAGTGCTGATCACGAATATGACATTTGATTTGAAGATTTCGGTCATTCACACGACAGCCGGACGAAATTCGAAAAACCAACATCATAATCGTAATCATCATGCAAAATAAACTAGACGAAGTTTGAGCAAATCTGAAATTTTAACCTGACCACCCAAACCGACAATATGGGTCATAATCGGTCGAAATTCGGAAAACGGACATCAGATTTTTAATCAGTGCCCCAAATATGACTTCCATAGGCACCGTTTCAGCGAAAACTAATTTTTTGACCCAAGCCCGGTCGGTGGAATCGGAGTTTTTCGGCACTAGTTAACCGTCAAAAAATAGCCTCAGGAATTTAAATGAAAGTTGGAATTTTTAAATAGTGCCTAAAACCCCTTAGGCTATATTTTCCACAGCAATCGTGCTCAAACTGATGTTCGACTATGGAAAGTTTGAAAACTGTTGAGAATACTAGCACCACCCTCAACCAACACCCATACTTTTTACACTAACGATACGACCGTAGAGTAGGAACATTTTCCTATGGTCGATAGCACTCCTAGGTGGAACAGCTCTCATTTTTTTTCGCGTTTCTCTCTCGATGTTTGATATCGCGTTGGAAATCAACAATCGACTTTTTGTCGTGCGCGCGTGAACTGCTGACGAGTACTTTCGTGGTATCGTGTACATGTGGGGTCGGTCAGTACCGATAAAACGATCGGTGTCACACAGTGCAGCTATTGATTCGCTCTGAAGAGTTTTCTCTCTGGGTTTTCGCTGCTGCGTTTCCCAGCGTTCACCACCGGAGGACTATGAGTTCTCGAGATTCCTAGCTGTGCAGCAGCTGTCGAGGATGACAAGACGTTCACGTGCGATCCAGCACCAGAAACCTTACGAACAGTTCCACAAATATTCGACGCCCGATTGATCATGCTAATCAATAACTATCGAGCCCTTGGATCTTTCCAATGATTTCATAGTAACATTGGCTACGAAAAGAACCGGAAACGTGAGGTGATGGAGGGTGGTGCAAATATAGCCCGCCGCACAATCATGAATCACAGCCGTCCAAGCGAGGTGCATTTCTCGGTTAATAGCCAGTTTGCCTATCAAGAATCTGGGCCTGAATTTCTTTACCCAAGCGGGTAAACGACCTTCTGGAGTTGCTGCCATATGTACTGTATATCAGAATTAAACGAAGCTGCTGGTATTCCCAAGTTTCTAGGGTGGTAAAGTAGTACCTGTGACGGAAACCAGGTGCCGCACTTCTTACACAACCTTGAAATTCAACTTTAATGATAAAAAACAACAGAGATAAGTTTTTGCCACAATCAACAGTACTTTTTTAGACAAGATACTGCCTGTTTGATAAACGTGCGTGGTTACAAAAACTTTCAACACTAACAATAAAGGTAGAAGAAGCTAACTTACCTTCAACGGATCTGCCGCTGCGGTTTATTGGTGAAGCCTTAATATGACTGAAATGGGGTAAAATAAAACCGCTCGAAAGATTCCCAAACGAAATACTTATGGGAAACAATAAACAGCGCTAAAGCTCTATTTTCAGAGCATCATCGTCACATCTACTCCTACTATACATAGAAGTAAGAACGCGATAATGAAAGCGTAATCTAAGCACTAATTAACAAAAGATCAACAGACCTTGATGCCCAAAGGAAAGAACATAGTCACTAGCCTAAGGCAAATATTAATTCGATTACTCTGAGAATTTGTAGTAAACATTCCTTAGGACAATAACAATCCTCCAAGTATAAACCTCTCGAATAGGCTAGACCGTCGAGAAGAGAAGAATAACAGAAACCTGAGTGGACACAGCCAGCAGCACTGGTAAACCTTTGAAAGATAAGATGAGATGTACGAAAGATGAGAGTTTCTTCACCATTCTTCTCGCTTGCTCATAAGACGAGAGGAATAGTGAAAAAACTTCAATTTTTCTTTTTTTTCATTTTTTCACAGTTTCACCGATCATCAAGCTCGATGTTGAGAGCAGACTGACCTTGTCGGCTTTGACCGATTATAAACGCATCTACATCGGAAATTTATAATGAAAAAACGCAGAAGAACCTCAAATGCCAAACCTAGACTTGAGCGTCAGCTGGGACATTGATAAGGGACGAAAAAAGGAATTAAAAGCGCCCTTAGCAACCGAAGGATGTGAGCTGTCACTGAATAGCAGCTAAAGTCAACATTGGGTCAACAGAGGTGACTAGTCAACGATATGACGGAACAGTTCTGAAGTTCTTTTTTAGCAAAACATCACGAGAGACGTTGCGGAGGTCGAAGCTTTCAAGAATTTTAGCAGAATCTCCACAGAAGAATTTCAAGACCTAAAAGAGTTAAGGATCATAAAGTTAACCACAACTCCCAGGTTTTTTTTTTCGGTGAAAAAGTTCCGGAGGACTCTCACCGGCCACCGTCGCCGCTCAATCGATAACCACCCCGACACCGCACTTCAACGACACCTACCGAACACGTGTACGACTGCCGACCGGCTAGAATGACCGAATGACCGAGAGGAACGGATGAAAACAGACAGACATGAGGATGATCAGTTGACATCGTCCCCGGCTGTGCTGTCATGCACCCCGGGGGGCGCAACAGCGCTGCGGGACCCGTTCGGGCCGACCGCAACCGGCCGCCGCCCTAGTACACCACCACACAGCCGGCCGCCCTTCTCCTCCTCCTCTCCGTCCTCTCTTTCTTCCTCTTTTCATCTCGTCGTTTTGCACTCGAAAGGTCGATGATTATTGTGCAGAACACTCGGCCCCGACCAGAGTGCAGTTCTCAGCCAAATCTTGCCGTAAACTGTGGCGAAAACGCGGCATTGAACGCGCCAGAAATGTAATCAAAATCCCTGGTGTCCAATCTGGTAGTCGGGGAAAAATAAAGTCGCTACTTGGGTGGTCTAGTTAGGATCACCGATTTCGCTGAAGCTTTGCATAGGGGGGGGGTTATTTGGGGTCCTGAACACGATGGTGAAGCCCGTTTTCCAATTGGCAGCCGAATACGGTAGTTATAGATGAGCCTCACCAGGTAGGGTCGGTAGGTACTAAAGTTTTGGTGGAAAATGGACACCAGATTCGTGATCAGCGCCCCAGATTACCCCTGTACCAAATTTGGGTGAAATCTGACGAAGGAAAAAATTTTTATGACTGGTGTCCAACAAGTGGAATAGTGCCAAACAAAGTTTTTTAAAGTTTTTTAAAATGTATCTGCAAGCTTTGCTGTAGCAGCTGTTTCTGGATGCGAAATGGTATGAAAATACGGTTGGACATGATATGATAATTGGGCAATCAATCTCGAGCGAAACTCGAAAAAGGCATTAGATAAAGTCCCGACTCTATGTTTAAAAAATTATTTCTCGCTGAAACTCCGCCTACCAGGACTATTCGTGACGCTGATCGAAAATCTGATATCTGTTTTCGAAATGACAACTGAGGACTATCCATATCGTTAATTAAACCGGCGGGGCCAGAACGATTCGGGTGGTCCTCGACCGAAATTCGAAAAAAGCGAACACCAGAATGATGATCAGCATGCAAAGTAACCGTTACGGACGTAGTTTCACTGGAATTTGTGGTTTCGGTAGGACCACAACGATTTTAACGATACGTGAGGTCCTCAGCAATTATTTCAAAAATGGATGCCAGATTCGTGATTGGCGTACCGAATAACCGTAGCAGGTGTAGTTTCAGCAAACAAAAAAGTATAAACGAGTTTAAATCCTACAGTAAAAAATAAACAAATAAGTTTCACTAAAGAAAAAAGACATCGACTAGACCGAGATCAGATCCCTAGAGTCGCAACTAATTAGGACGGTCCCTTCTCCCTTCGGAATTCGATTTGGAAAAAAATTGGGAGGGTGTCCGCACGCTTTGCAGTGCCAACTGTTCGGAGGAAAACACTGGTTTTTGCTATCAGAGTTCATGATACCGAACTAAATTCAGGAACGATGCCGTGAAGCAATTTTTTGTAAAAATGTCTGGTAGGAAACAAGATAGAAAAAAATATTCAGCATAAAAAAAGGAAATTCGAAAATCAAGGCGTCAGATTCCTCGCCTTGGTCGCAGTCGGTCGTGTTTCTACCGTAAACCCTACAACACTTCGCGTGCCGCGTCTGCAATCACGGACCACTGGTAATGAGTGCACAATTTCTACAAGGTTACAGTAAGCGGGGTAAATCAAAACCTGAATGCTGAATAATTTAAAATGAATTTCATACAGTATACTGGAAAGTTTCTGTTCCGGCAAGCCTTCATAGGTATGGTGGGTGGGTAACTATCAACGATCTTACCATTATCGGTCAAAAATTATCCTAGAAAACATATTCAGTTATCAATTAGCCCTAAGAAAAACACTGATAGCATACTACCGTATTCCCGACTTCATCGGTCGTCATCGTTCATCGTAATCATGATCATCCTACGTAAGCGCCATGCACTCGTTTTCCCTTCAGAATCGCGGACTGATACCGCTCTCCGGCACTAATCTACTTAACGGACGCCAGTACTCGATTTTTTCAGTCTTCGAAATTCGCTGAAACTTTGCATAGAGGGGGTAATTGAGGGCGCTTATCACGAGATTCGACGACTGAAAAAAATCGAGTACTGATGTCCGTTAAGTTGAATAGTGCCGAGCAGGATGTCTTCCTTCAGCTCTCTAAATATTTTATTCGCCGTTGACCTGGTTGAGTGGTTCCTCATTTACCTCTTTATTCTACCGTAAGGGCCGTCTATACTTGGAGCACCGCCGCGCAACAAATGCGATTTGCGACGCGAGCCGCGTCGCCTAGTCCTTGGAAGCGTTTTGTATTTCACGGTGTTCAGCAGTAATCTTGAACAGTTCTCCTCGGTCGTTCCCTTTTGTCATTCATCTATTAGGTTGTAAAGAAAGTTCTGTCATTTTTTGCAGCATATATTCAAAACGCCATAACTCGGCTCATGTCTCACCGTTTCTCTTCATTTAACCACCATTCGGAAGATCACATTATTGTCTATGGAATGCAGTATAAAGTGTGCCGCTATCGCGAAAGTCTAAAGATAGGAATTAAGTCAAATGTTCGAAGGCGGATTCGACATCGTGTTGGTATTAGGATCCTCTCTTCCTTGAGAAGCCATATGAACGTTTGAAATTTGGCAGATAGTTAGTCCGAGGTCTGGCAATTTCGACGGACGAAGATGAGTTTCAATGTGTCGTTGGTTTGAATTCGTTATCGTTTGGTGAAGAGTAAGAAACAAAAGGCACACTGGTACTGCTGCAGTTCATCATAACGTCACCATTGTCTTCGTGTCGTGAAACTCTGGTTTCTTAACCGTCTCAGAAGGTTCGTCGTTGTGTAAGAAACGGGAAAATCTCTTCTTATCATAGTATAATATCCGTTCTTCGTCGTAGGTTAGAAGTCCTTATGAAAGTGGCTCCGCAAAATCCATTTCAATTGATGAACCCGCAACACTCATTCGCACTCGGAGCAGAGGGTCCGAATGTCGAATATTTTAATTAATCCAGATCTTGAGACATTCGCGATAGCGTCACACTTTATACTGCCTTCCCTAGAGAAAGATGTGCTCTTTCGAATGGGGCTTGAATTAAGGAAAACGGCTGGACATGAGTAGAGTTATGACGCTTTAAATATAATGACAGAACTTTCTTTACAACCTAATACTACTTTTTTTAGCCATTTTGGCAATTTTTACAATTCCTCACTTGCAACAGACACTGAACAGCAATTTGAAGTCCTTGTTTCTCTCTTTTGTTTTTTTACCGCCATTTTAATCGTATTCGTTTCAGAAGCATTCTGAACAATGAATAAATATCGGTCGATGTTCAGGCTCGCACGTGATGTATTCAAGATTGCTAATCGAATTGTAAGTGAGGCGTTCTCTTTTCAATCTAAAACCTCAAACACCGACCGATCTCCCCACACCTGGGCCCAGATTCATGAACGAACGAGCGGTCTCCGAAACCTCGGCGCAGCCAGAACCAGACGGCAGAGTGGATGAGAGATTGCGCTTTACATAGGAAGTTCAGGATAAGTAGACAAAGATTCGCGCCGTTCGGGGTATATCTCGGGGTTTATCGGGGGTTACCAATGATGAATCTGGGCCCTGGGGTGAGTATCCTTGTCACCCTTGACGAGGATCGGTCGCTCGATCATATGGATTCTGGTAGCGCCTGTTGTCACTACAGTACGCCCATCCCATTGAAAGGATGTGAGGTAAGGGCAAGATAGCGACGTTGATGATTCTCCAGGGATGCGCCATGTATTCGTCTTCCGTCCAGAATCGTAGGGGTATGGTGTATACGTATTCAGCTTAAATCGTGATCACCTTCCCGAACCGGTCTGGTGTCGATTTACCCGACATCTGAGGGATGAGTGGATTGGTTGACCGTGGCGAGGATCGATCAGTGGACAATGGGGGTGTCAGCGGCGCCTCTTATCATTACATCATTCCAGAAACAACTGAATCCGTCAACGAAACGTCTGGTGGCGGCCGGCGCTTCGACATCGTTGGCCCTGTCGCTGTTCTCGACGGCTCCTGAAACCCAGGACTCATCCAAGCCGAAGAACTTCGATCTTATTGTACGCGAGGCTGATGCACTCTATGACAGCTACTTAATAGACAACGCCTACAGTATTCTGAGGAGGTGATTTATTTATTTATTTATTTATTTACTTATTTATTTACTCATCTGTCTATATGTTTATTTATTTATAATGCACTATTACGTGCGCCGAAGGGAGGCAGAGTTACCTTATTAGGCTCATTACTGTTCACAGCACCACGTGGTGTAGTAGTAAGAGGCGCTACTGACACCCGCATGGTCGAACGATCGATCCTGGCCCGGACTAACCCTTCCACCCCTCCGGGGTCGGACAGATTGGTACCAGGCTTGTCTGGGAGGGTTAAGAGACTGACTTGGTATAACGGCTGGCCCCAGCAAGTATAAATAATAATTGTATAGTACCTTTTACCTTTACTGTTCACAACCAACCGCCAAGGTGCTCAAAAACTGCGTAGAATAGAAGTATGGTTGATACTTAGTGGATCAGCTCTAACTAGCAGAAATAGTGGAAGAATGGTGAGAGATCAAGAAATTCTTGGTACATTTTTTAAAGTTCCAGAAGTTTTCATTATTGCCTTTTAAGATCATTCCGGAAACTTCTTTCTCACAAGTATATGTAGCCTAGTTGTTCCCTGTAACTTTATTCTCAATATAAATAGCAGTATGCCATACTTGACGGTATGCTGTAAGCTTAAAGGAGAAAGTAAAGTGGTCGACGTTGATAGATCCCCTAAGGACGCGCCATGCACTCGCCATTCATTCAGAATCGTAGGGCTTTTTGAGTGCGAAATTAGACAATTCTTCACAAAATATGTTTCACAAAAAAGTTCTCAGCTACAGGCTCAGCATTCCTAATTTTAGGTTCCTTTTTATCCGTATCGTTTTATGGAGATCAGTTAGAGGTGTGCCGCTTTTGATAGTTTGCCAAGTCTCCTTCCTTTCATGGCTACTCCTTTTACCATGCTGCACCTTTCCTAACCTGAATACCTTTAGGTTTTAAGCTCTACAAATTTTTTACAGATAAATGAGTCAGTGGTTTTCTTCCTGCACTTTTGGGCTTTAGTTTTTTTTGAGAGCGATAGCTAAAACGAGTTGATTCGTAAAGATCTAATGGGGTCGTCATCGTAAAACGCTTCCGTTAACCTTCCGTGAAAGGCAGGTTTAGTGCATCACGGACTTTTGGCCACTTTTTATTGCATCTTTGATTCTCACATGATGATATTAGCCTCCATTCAGGTGGGGATCAAGCGACTGCTCTGAGCTGTTGTGGAGGCTGGCAAGGGTGTTGTGTGAGAAAGCAAAATTGAGGTTAGTCCCACTTTTCTGCTCTTTACGTTGGTCAGGAGGCAGGAGACAATGCCTTCTCAGTCGCTTGCAGCTTGAAGGATCTTCAAATGTTGTTGTATTTTCAGTAGGGATAAAAAGGAACGAGAGACATTAATGTACGAGGCGTATGCTGTTATCCAGAAGGCTCTTGAGAAGGAACCTAAAGATGGTTGCTTCGGCGCTCATAAATGGTGAGTGAACTTTAAGAATTAGTTTGTATACGGAGAAGTTGCCTTTTTTGACATAAGCTCTATTAGAATCGATCCGATTCTGCCACAAGAGCACAAATACCCTTGCGATAGCACTACGAAATATTAAATAATAAAAAATATTAATAAAGTAGTGAAACTGTGCTGAGAGCAGTTTCAGCATCTGTCTGATTTGCTCTTGACGATGCTGTAGGTAAGGGTAAAAGGTAAAGGTAAAGAGTCGGCGTTGATCAGTCCCTCTAGGAACGTGCCATGCATTCGTCTTCGGTTCAGAATCGTAGAGGCTTGGTGAATGCGTATTCGGCCAATACAATCACTTCAGGGGCCAGGCGCTGTACCATGTCAGTGTCCTGTTACCTTCCCAGACAAGTCTGGTACCAATTTACCCAACCCCGGGGATGGAAGGCTTGGTTGGCTCGGGCGAGGATCGATCGACCGTGCAGGTGTCAGTAGCGCCTCTTACCGCTGCACCATGGTAAAGGCGCGTACGCATGTGACGAAGCTGTTGAGGTGCGCTCGAAAGTATGGCAGTCCGCTGGTGACAGGTAGTAGAGTGTGCTGGATGACGTTGGGTCACAAAAATATAAACGTTGATTGAGTTAAACACAAAAAACAATCAAACAAAAAATAGTAGGTTAAAAACTTGATGTGCAATGAACGCAATTTGGTTGTTCACAGGGTAATGTTTAGTGGATAACACAAGAACATTGTAATAGGAGCTGTTCTGTTTTCTTTAGGTACGCCATTCTTCTCGACTATATTGGAGAAATTGAAGGCAACAAGTCTCGCATACAGAAGTCGTATGAGGTGAGTCACTCATTTTCCGGGTCGCGGTCCACGACCTGTCTTTTACCATGATTGGGTATATTTAAAGGCTTGTAATACTTTGGGGAGTTTTTATGGAAAGCCGTCGTTGAGTCGGCGGGCGACGGTTGATTTTGGCTTGATCGTTCGAAACCAACACGGGAACATACCACGGACGAACCGTCCTGGGTCAACCTCAAACCTGGGTAATTAAACCGCAGAGATAGTCCGCTCACCTTTTATGGTTGTGGGGATAGTTGCTCTCTGGAACATTATTTCGAATAGTCCGTCTGTGATCTGCGGAGCGCACTTGACCATGGGTCAATTTTGTCGTCATTTTGAGAGCTTCCCATTCTTCCTCGAGTGAAGGAAAACCACCATGCGATTCTACTGAAAAATAAGTAGTAAAAATATGGTAAAAGTAAAGGTAAAGTAAAATGGTGAAGTACGGAGTGCGCGATACCTGTTCATCTAATTTGTTATCTCTAGAGGAGGTTGAACGTAGAAAATCTCGTTGGCCACCTTAGCTCTTGTAGCCTCTCAACAACTCAAAAATTTTTATACAAATTCAAAAAACCTGAAAAAATTAGCTGCCAACCTCCATTTTCGCAGTGATATCTGGTTCTGATTTACCCAACGCTGGAGGGATGGTAGGTTTGGTTTGCGGGTGGGAGATCGTTCGCTCGATCGTGCGGGCGTCAGCGGCGCCTCTTACCGCTGTGCTCCGCCAATAAATAAATTACTTTGGGAATCAGTAAAAAATTATTTCAGGTCAAAGAGCATCTAGAACGAGCACTTCAAATATGCTCGAGCGATGCGACCACATGGCACATCCTTGGTGAGTTTTAGGAGATCTGTCGATAATCTACCCAGGAGGTTATTCTTACCCTGAGGCCAAATTTTATCTGATAGATGCTTCCAGGTGTATGGCACTTTGCATTTGCCGACATGGGCTACGCGACTCGGTTGGTAGCGAAGGCGATCTTCGGCACTCCACCCACTTCGACGTACGATCAGGCGCTTCATTACTTCCTGAAAGCCGAGGAAATTTCAGTGAGTATTTTGTGAAACTTTCTTGAGCTGCATGGGGCAATGGTAAGAGGCGCTGCTGACACCCACACGTTCAAGCGATCGATCCTCACCTCGGGATAAGCAAGTTTTACACTCCTCCGGGGTTGGGTAAATTGATACCAGACTTGTCTGGGAAGGTAAAGGCACTGATTTGGTATAGCGGCGGGCCCCGGAAGTCATTGTGTAGGCCAAATACGCATTCGCTGTGCCTCTACGATTCTGATTGGAGTACGAATGCGGCCTCAGGGGTTGATCAACGCCGGCAGCTTTACCTTTACCTTTACCCTTACTAAATGAAAGTGGAGTGGTTTTTTGACACTGTGAAATACCTTACTTTCGACCCTCATTACTCGAATAAAAATTGAATAATTCATTTTTTCAGCCCGGATTCTACAGCACCAACACTTACTATATAGGAGAAGCTTATGAGAAGATGGGTAACAGAGACGAGGCCGTGAAGTACTACATTAATGCATTCAAGATGCCTGTCATAACGGCTGACGATCAAGTGATACATCAGAAGGTACTTTACACAATTTACGCCGTTTTCTTGGACAGCTCGCGTGGTACAGTGGTAAGAGGCGCTACTGGCACCGGCACCGTCGAGCGATCAATCCCCGTCCAGGCTAAGCAAGCCTTCCATCCCTTCGAGGTAGGGTAAATTGGTACCAGACTTGTCTGGGAGGTTAAAGGCGCTGACTTGGTATAGCGGCTGACCCCCGCAAGTCTTTGTATAGGCCAAATACACATTCGCAACGCATCTACGACTCTGAATGGAACACGAATGCGTGGCGCGTTCTTAGGATAGTGACCAACTCCGACCATTTTATCCTTACCATATTAATAGGATTTTCTGGGTTTTCTATTCCTATGAATCTTCCAGTACCACCGAGGACTCCATCGACCACAATTGATCAAAATGCCGAATTACCTCTGAAAAATTATTTCTTCAGTTTGTGTTTGATACATAAGATGCTGTTTCTACAGATATTTCCTTTTCCAGGCTCACGACAAGCTGAAGCGTGCTGGCGTCAAGGACAGCCAGTTGATTCAAGCGGCTGATTCATGAAATCTATGTAGATATTTATTGGTGTACATAGGACATAGAAGTTACGGTTCCCTACTAACTACGGTAATAACATTATTAATAATGTTGTAATAATAGGAATACGTGCATTTTGTGGTTGCAGTACTCTGTGATTTTGTCATGTTTTTAATAAATTTCTCATTTCGGATTTTTTTGAAGTTTTTCATTGGAATGTTTTCAAACAGCCTCATATAATGATTAACGAGCGCTGGGTGGCCAATCAAAGGGCAAGAAGTGATCTATGGAGCTAATGAGAGGATTTAAATGGCCAGAGTTGATAGAGGTGTTTACTTATTTATTTATTTAATGGACGCACACTAACGCATGCGTGTAGAACATCAGCTAAACAACTAAAGCAATGAATACATGACGAAATTGAAACCGCGTCCGAGGGATGCCCCTTCAACAGACGGAAGATAGCCAAAAAAGTTACAATACAGTTAAAAATAGTGAACAAAAAATACAAAAAGAAATGAGAAATGAAAGGAGAAGTGTGCCAGCTTCCTGTAGTTTTTCGTGGAACTCTCAAGTCGTCCTAGCCTTACCGTAACCAACGTCGTTTCCAGGGATTGCTCTAATCTAGTCAGTTTTGCTTGTTTACTAACAAAAACCATTCAAATTCGGGTACCCTCACACTACTAACATTTGCGATCCCAGCAGATTTGAACCTAAGCTGCTGTCTCGTTAAAATCGCAAAAACGAGAAAAAACACTATTTCCTCCGGATTTGGTTTTTTCTGAGAGCTTCTGTATCCCAGCAAGGCTCCCTTAAGAGCCATGTTTCCACGAATGGTGGTAAATGTCTTACGGTATTTTCTGGATAGAACAAAAAGCCTCTGAAGAATCCGGTTCTCTCAGCAACCCACACTATTAGGCGATGCAGAGAGATGTGAACGGAAAAAGTGGCGACCGACGGCCTCCTAACCGTGGCCGAATTAGGTCAAACGACATTTGCACGACCGCTATTGATCCAGAATCTGGTGAAATCTTCCCCGATCACCACAGTTGTCGTCTACATATCGTATTTTCGTAGATTTCTTCGTACATTTCCTCTTCAACGTCAAAAAGTTTCGTCAGAAAGGCTATCCTTCGATGAAAACGTTCCCGCTTTTCTCTCTAGGCCTCTCTACAACCTACTTCAAATGTATTTATTTATTTATTTATTTATTCTGTATGTCAATATGACGTGCCAAAGAACAGAAATAAAACAAACAAACAGCATGCGAAAAATAAACACTAACACAACAAACGAATGAAGCTAAACCAACAAGTTCTACACAAAAAGAAATCAATTAGAAAGAGGAAACTGCTGTCAACTTATCGTTAGGGAGCTTCCGAGATTTCAGAATGAATTCAGTACTCACTATCCACACAGTACTATCCACTAGGCCACCTCTTCGCTCTGGAGGATAAGCTAACCCCCGCTACTTCCACTAGTGATAAGGCTATACTACATGCGGCAGTGCAAAACTTTGCCGGCCATTTTCAGATCAACCAGGTGGCGAAAGCACCTGGTGAACACATCGTTGCATTCCTCGTGCCAAGCCCTACACGCCCATTGGGTTTCGTTATGAATCGTCACCGATCGCTCACAAGCTTCCCTCGTCAGTATAAATCGGAAGCTTTGTTGTTCACCCCCCACTTTCTCTCATTTTTAGCTTGCTATCAGTATTGCTAATTACTCTGTGTCGATATCTAAAGTTGTTCAAATGGGCACAATAAATAAATTGTCATTCAATAACAAAAATTCTTGCTCTTTTCCCCAGATTTCCTTCTAGTGAGGAAAGTGGAATCGATTTTTTACTTTTCGTCTTGTATGCGTATATCTCCTGTTCATTAAAGAGGAAAGGAAAAGAACACCAAATTCGTTCAGATTTCCTTCTTAATTGCCTGTTCTCTCATTTTTGTCTCACTCTCCCATTTATCTCACCGTAATCCCCACTCATGCCATTATCTCTTCATATTCATTCACATTTTCACACTTTTGTTTTCTTTTTTTGCTTTTTCCACTTCCTCGGGCGAGAATTCTTCCATACATACACCATGTTAATTAGAAACTTCATTAATATAGAAACGCATAGATCTGTATGCATCCCCAGTGTCAAAAGAAAACGATCCTGTAACGACTCTTATCTCTTTCCAGATCGCTTTAAACGCTGCCTAGGTGATATTGTTCTCTATATGTTCTGTGTACTACTATTTGATTCTTTTTTGATATTCCATCTTTTTTACCAGAGACAAGCGTTCGAGTCTGATTCACGCCTTTTGCGAAGATACTAGCAGCACATCTACACTACCTGCATATGTACTTCTGCTATCATTTCCACTGTCAATAGTCCCCTGGTTATCTCTTCTTCAAGTACGGCACTGATGTTGATGTTCTGGTGTTAGTGTGTTAGCATGCTTTGCCGAGGTTGTCAGGTGGAACTACATATTTATTAACGGCCTGACGTTTTGACCTTCTCGTCGCCTTCAAAGGCCGATTCCACCGTTGGGGCTTTTAGAGTCGCTGTTGGTGTCCATTTAAACGTGGGGCCAGACACGTTTGTAAGTTCACCACGCCAGCGTCACCATGATAACTCGTACAAACCTGGCGCTAAGAATGGACGAGTACAAACACACTTAATGTAAACGAGTAAGTAAGACCTAACAACCTCGCTAAGGCATACTAACACACTAACGCTAGAAAACTAACTGATAATAGTGCTCTTCATGAGGCTGCCCTTGACGTCCTATACTAGGTGTTCCGCCGGATTTTCCTAGACTCTCCATTCGATCTCTCCTTCAGAATGGCTCCGCACTCGAACGAAAAGAAAGCGACGACAGACGAGTTGCCGCCGAACTTCTCGTTCACACGCGACGATCCATTCTACTACGGTCCGGCCACTTGCAACCTGATGCACTACACTCCGGCAGCGTACATGGCCGCTTTCGTTGAGATGCTCATGCTCGGCGGTGGATCGTTGTGGTTTTTTCGTATGTTCCTCTTTTTCATTCTTTTCAAGCGTTTTTTCACTTGTTCACCTTATTGGGATGAAAACAGTGCAACGAAAAATTACGTAGCCATCCTTTGGGAGCCCTTGGTGAAATGGAAAGAGGCGCTACTCCCATCTTCAAGATCGAGCGATCGCCCCTCTCCCGGGGCTAACCTAGTCCTCCATCCCTTCAGGATCGGGTAAACTAGTTCAGTACCGGACGTGCTGTAATCATAAAACGGCGGCAGCGGCGCTATTCTGCCTCGAAAGGTACAGTTTTTGGGGTCCACGCGTGGTGACTCGGTCGCAGTCTGCCTCAATTTATTTACGCAGCATACCCAGCGGCGGTCCCCGCGTGGTAGCCCGGCCGAAGGCGTAGCCTCGTTGAGTGATGAATCACCAGACGAGGAATCGAAGGGGCAAGGGACCGAAAATCGAGGGGTCAAAAAATCGCATGTTAGCAAGGTCCACAGATATGGAAAATTTGTATATAAAAAGATAGAGCTTGAGCTGCTGAGTTCAAATACATACTTATTTTTAAGAAGAAACCAGTTTCAAAGAAAATATAGAAAAACGGCGGTTTCTGCGCAAGAAAGCGCCGCTGGCGCCGTTTTATCATGTCCGGTACTGTACCAGATTTACGTGAGAACGTAAGGACACAGACTCGGTATAGCAGCTAGCCCCCTCAAGTCATTGTCTTGGCCAAATACGCATTTACTATGCGGATAACAATACGAATGTACGGCGCGTCCTCAGCGAACTGTTCAACTGGTCTACCATTTTGTTGTTATTGGTTTGATTATTTGCTTAAGACAACAGGGTTATCAAACAGAAGAAAATTTTTGCGCACATTTTGGCGAAGGGAAACAAATTCACGTAAATTGGTTGACGTAGTTCAGTCCCCTGAGGACGCGCCATGCATCGGTCTTCCATTCAGAATCGTAGAAGCATAATCGGGCAAGACTATAACAAACATTCTGCTCCCGTTGGTTTACTTGTTTCTCGATTTTCCGATACAAATCGGGCAAGACTATAACAAACATTTGCTCGTTGGTTTACTTGTTTCTCGATCGAACCATACTCGAGGTGTGGTAACACGTAAGACTTGTACAGTCTAATCAGAACAGGCGAATCTGTACTAGAGACATTCCGAAAGATCTGAAACAAGGCTAGATATGCTTTCTTCGTAAGCTGCTCAATGTGAGATGAGAACGATAGTGTTGTGTTGAACCATATTCCGAGGTCTCTGCTAGAGTTACACCTATTGATCTTGAGTCCACCGACTTCGTAATCACTTGCATCCAGATTCCCTAAGTGCATTACTGCACATTTCTTCAAATTGAGGGGAATCTTTTGCTCCAGAGCCCACTCGTTCATTTTCATAATAGAGGTCTGCAGTGAAGTCCGAACCCTTTCGCTATTTCGGGAGTCGTATACGCCATAGATCTTAACATCGTCTGCATACATCTGAACACCTATATCTGGAGATGATTTGAGTAGCGCCGCTAGTTCAAGAGTGTAAATCAAAAACAGAAGTGGTGAGAGCACTCCTCCCTGAGGCACCCCGCTTGTGCAGCGGTGCATGGAGGAAAAGCTTTTCCTAACTCTTACCACCATGTATCTTTCACTGAGATAAGATTTCACCCATTTTCCGATACAAATCCGGTCCAAACTATTTGACGCACATCTTGCTTAGCCTGGGCGAGGATCGATCCCTCGACGCACAGCTGTCAGTAGCGCTTCCTGTCGCTGCGCCATGCTTTTCTTTATCTGCTCTCCTTCTGAAGAAATAACAAGATTATCTGTCCAAAAAATCTAGAAAAGGCAAAACTTCGGCATTGATGGAGTGCGCCGCGCGTGTTGTTTACATTCAAAATTGTAAAGGGAACCAGGTGAACTTTACTGTGATCGCAAAGAACGTCCGAAGGATGCGCCATGCATCGGTCCTCCATTCAAAACTGACCGCCTTCATCCATTTTGTTAGTTTTTATTTTAGAGCTGTACAAAGTGAACCAGTCGATGGATTGGTGGGTGGTGATGTGCATGTTCGCCTTGACCGCAGGTGGATTTGTCACGACTCTACTCATGGTATGATAGCTATTTTCTAAACCTAATTTCATGAAATTATTTTCAAATTTATTAGTTTTATACCTATAGATCAGCAGGGAAATTCGTGTTCTACCCATAGATCAGGACAAAACGTGGGATCTTTCCAAAAATCAGCACGAGAATTTGCCATCTATCCATAGATCAACACATAAAATTGTGATCTACCCACACAACAGCGCAAAACAGGGTGGTCCACCCATAGATCTGCACAAAATGTGTGATCTACACACGAAATAGCACAAACAGGGCGGTCCACACACAGATCAGCACGAAACTTTGTGGTCTACTTCAAATTTGCTTTATTTTCAGTTCTACGGACTCAAAACCGAACAAGCGAAACTGATCCAACCAAAACTGGCATTTATTCAGGCGAGTTTCCCATGTTCTCTTCGGAGTTACTTAGATTTTCCTCCTAAACTATCCACTTTTTCAGTTTTTTTAAACGACCAGTAAGTAAAATAGCGATTTCACTACTAGAACAGCCCCCGAAGAGTTCAAAATGTACAATAACTACTTTGGAATTAAAATTATATCTCTGTTTTCAGCTTGAAATCACGATATTGATGATTTTCGCCGCGGTCGCCATCGTTGCCATGTCGTTCGGGATTACTCTGACACATCAGTTGTTTGGAGTATTTGTGCGGTCAGTTGGCTTTCATAATAGGAATAACTAATTTGACGCTAATCTGCTATCAAGCAAGTCATTTATGGGACCGTTCATACTTGGCAGGCGGCGACGCAGCACCGCGACGCCTCTCTGCTGCGAAGTATGAACAGGGCAGGGATATTTAGGATGCGCGGCACTAGCATGGTTGGCGAGCCCTACTTACAGACACCTTTGAGTGCCGCTCCGGTCATTGCTCTTATAAATAAGCAAACAAATGAATAAAAAAAGACTGTTTGAAATAGACGCCATCTAGAGGCCGTTTTGTTCTACAGTCATATCATTTCTATTTTTTCTATTTTTCTCGTCATTTCTATGCATTTCTTCTCCAGGATCCCAGAAATGGAGCGCGACTTTGGCCCAATCTGGCCGTTCAGCATCGGAGTGATCGCCTTCTTCGCTGCCGCTCTTTGTATTTGGTAAGTTCGATAACCCCGGGGATATACCTACTATATACCTCGAGTAAACCGCGATTGGCGCGCGTACCCATACCCGTCAACACGCGTCGTGGTACATTCGGGGTATATAGCGGGTATAGGTGTATTGCACCACGCTAACGCTTGCTAACAGTGCTATTTCGATCGGCGTACTGCCCCTTCAACATTTTCATTGCCCATGATCATGGTATAAAGGCGAGTAATACTGGTACATACCCCGATTCATGATCTCAAATCCGCGAACGGAAATCAGGGTATTCAACACGTCGGGCGAAATCAA
Organism: Nippostrongylus brasiliensis; assembly: GCA_030553155.1. Lineage (NCBI taxonomy): Eukaryota > Metazoa > Nematoda > Chromadorea > Rhabditida > Heligmosomidae > Nippostrongylus > Nippostrongylus brasiliensis. Next base: position 7,807,240 of record CP130732.1, read on the forward strand.
ACCACTGTATACACTACTTATCCACTTGCGATTCATCAAGATCGGGTATCCCAATACCTTACGTTTAGCGGTGTAACGGCCGCCATAGGTAAGCGTGCGTCACTTCAAACCAATACTTTCGGCCTCCTCAGTTTTCGTTATGCGCAACCATCAGGGTTTATTCCGGGGTATATAGCGGGTATATCCATGACGAATCTGGGCCACACTTTCTAGATCCTTCCCCGGGTGTGGGATTAAGTGCTGAAAACAGACACCTCCATAGAGAGAGAGGGAGGGCCGATGTGAGTCGAGATGAGAGTCGTTGCTTTCTCTGAACGTGGCCTTGACCGGGGTTCGATCGTTCGACCTCGCGAGTGAAAGTGACGCCTTCTACCACGTTACCACGCAAATGAGTCGGATTTTCTTTCAGGATACGAGTGCTAATCGGCGGAGCGATGGATTTCATACTTGACAAGCAGTTCTTCTCCGAAGCGCCGTCGATTGAAATGGAAAAAACGCTGCCACGACCGGAATAGGGGACTTCCAGCCGAAATTCTCTAAAAACACCATGAAATTGCTCACCTACGGGAAACCAGTTCGACAAGATTTCTTCAAAGAATCTCCTCGTTTCCACTATTTCAAAGAAATAATAACAAATTAAATAAATGTTAACACTTCATTCATGGCTAACGAAAGCTCTTCATACACAAGTATACATCTACGATCGACTAAGAGTTTCTAACTGCTCGAAGGAATTTAAGAAAAAAGGTTAAATAATTAAGGACTTCAAGAGCAAAGGAGCAGATACGGTATTATTGAGAACAACAAATATCATGAGAATGACATCAACAACAATTCGTACAATAATGATCAAATCAACAGAGATAGCGTCACGTGTAGTAGATAATGAAGAATGCCAACAAATAACAAAAATTTCAGCGCAAAAAAACGGCAAAAATCAGATCATCGCAAACTTCCCTGCAGGGGAAAAGACACCGTTCAACGGGAACCAATATGGGTTAGCTGGTTGTTAGAACCAGCAAATCTAACATACCAAAACGATTCGACATCATTTTACCCTAGAAAGGCTACATTTACACAAGAGCGTTTCGATTTGCCCTCAGGCATAACTCGGAAGTCCCGTGTAATCACACCAACACCACTCGCTGTCCAACTAACCTATGTTTTCTTTTGCTTGATGGCCGGATTGCTCTTATCCGACTGCGATCGAGCCCTTTTACGAGGGCTACTATGGAAAGACGGTTTTCTGAAAAGAAAATTCCGGATTTGTTGAATTTCTCGGGTTAAAACACATCGTAATTCCTCAGAAAAATGGTACCGCTATTCCTTGAGATACAACAGTGAAAAAATCAAAAAAGTTCGAAACGATAGTGCAAGGATCATCGCAAAAATCGTTACTCAGACGGGATTCGAACCCGCGTCTCGGGCTTACCCGGAGATGCACCTTCCGGAAGAAATTCACTTTAAGACAAAAGGCAGAGGCAAAATGGTCGGAGATGGTCACCACCCTAAGATCGCGCCACGCATTGGTGTTCTATTCGGAATCGTAGGGACATGGCGAATGCGTAATTGGCCTATACAATGACTTGCGGAGGCCAGCTGCTGTACCAAGTCAGTGTCTTTACCCTCCCAGACAAGTCTGGCACCAATTTACCGACCCTGGAGGGATGGAGGGCTTGGTTAGCCCGGGCAGGATCAATCGCTCGACCATGCAGATGCCAGTAGCGCCTCTTACCACTTCACTACGCGAGCCTACATACTAAAAATGCTTTCAGTCACAGGAATACAATAGGAAACTTACGCGATTTCTAGCTGTGACTGCAACAATTGTCGGACAGCCTTCTCTTGACCTCTATGAGTTTCGATAATTTTCGCCACCTCGCTGCCCATTCGAGTTCCTGGTGTTCGATGTGGTCTTATCAATATACTGGAAACAAACAAATCATTGGATTGTTGAAAAAAAAAACAAAACAAAGAACGAAGAAGGAAATGAAAAAGGAATGGATGGTAGGATCTTAGGAAAATTCTGGCTAAAAAACAGGCTGTACGAGACCTGATTCCATCGATAAACCGGGCCTACAAGGCGAGGGAGAACTGTAGCGAGAGCCATATTTATTTAAATATTTATTTATTTATCTATATCATCCACATTCCCACCTTGAGGCCTTTCTAATCCTTTTCCACTGCTCGCCACGACCAGCCACAGCATCCACCAGCGGACGAGTGAGGGCTTTCCGCGCCGGTTCACATGTTCCGTATACCAGTGGAATTTTTACGTCCTCCGGATCTGAACAGGCCCTCATCGATATCGATGTCAGGATACTGACAAAAAAGAAATACCGTGACAACGAGAAAGTAAAATTGAAAAAAAGTAGGAAAATTAGATTCACCTGTCTTCTCAGCGGCAGAGTAGGCGTTCAACGACTGGAATATCTTGTCAAGCATTTTCAGCACGCACTTTGCTGAGGCGTCCGGTTCACGTAAATCATTGATTTTAGCGATAATCGATACCAGTGGATGATTAGAAGAGGTGAAGTCCAAAACTTGGTAGAGCTCCTTCGTCTGGAATGAGCCGAAACGAGTAAACATACAAAAAAATAAATAAAAAATATGGTATTCATAGTACCTGACTATTTCTTCGTAGGATGCGTTTGTAACTTTATATAGCAGACGTGTCACATTGTAAACTCTTTATTTACTTTTCTACGCTTTCATTCTTCAAATTTATTCCTTCTAGAGCTGCTCCCAGTGCGGTCATAAGGGCTCGTTTAGACGCCGCGCGGCGAAAATACAAAATCGATGCGCAATCTATAGTTAACGTCCTTGATAAAATTTGCTCCTTTTTGTTAGTGACTCAGTACGGTGGCGCCGCGTCAAAGCAAAAAATTAGGCGTATAATCACATAGGAAGAAATTAAACGAAAAAAGTGAATTTCGTCAAAATGTCGTTCAATAAGGAATGGCAGCCCTCTAAAAAACCCCAACGACCAGTAAGTTTGCCTATATGAGACGCCACCGGACTGCGCCACGAATGCAAAGGAGCAAATTCGATCAATGATGTTAATTATTGATTGCGCTTCAACGCATTTTCGCCACGTCTAAACGAGCCCTAAGTAAAGGCGCTACCCATCTCCACCTGGGTTAACCAGGCCTCCCGACACGTTTGGGAAGGTAAAGACCGACTCGGTATAGTGGCTGGCACCACAAGTCATTGTATAGGCCAAATACGATCGTTAACTCCCAAATCGAATAAAGACCTTCAAAGGCGCCTAGTAACCTCGAGTATCCTGCCATCAAACCCATTCTGGGGCCAACAACGGACATCCCTCTGGGTAAATTGGTACCAGACACGTCTGGGAAGGTAAAGACACCGATTCGGTATACTGTCTGCGCCAAAAGTCATTGTATAGACCAAATACGAGCATGATCAGGCCTCTATGATTCTAGATGGAACTCGTTATCTGTACTTTATTAAACACCAAATCGAATAAAGAGTAACTTGAAACTCCCAAAAGTCAAAAAAGCCTACCCTATCGCCTAGTAAACCATCGAGTATCGTCGCCAATGCCATCAAACAATCCATAACCTCCGGTCCTCCAAACGACAAGTTCAACTTGTCCAACAACGGACGCAAGCAGATCCGTTGCATGCAGCCGCGGATCTAAAATATAAATGTAAAAAACCATGGCTCAGAAATTGATGCCAACATTTTTAAATAGAACTAGCCACAGCAAAAAAGAACTCACAACGTCAAAAAAGGCCGTGTTGTCGTTATCCTTTCCGTTGGCTGTGGCTCGTTTTAGGATTTCCAAGGCCCCTCTGACCGGGCTGATTTTCTGATCAGAGTTGTTCATCAGGCGACACAGCGAGGAGATGATCGCTTCCAGAGTTGATATTGGCTCTGCTAAGAATCTCAATTAGTCTTCATTATATCCATTCATAAATTGAGACCTACTCGATTCGCTGTCCGTCTCCTCGACCAATTCCAGTGCTGTTACCGTATCATCTTCACCATCTACGGTAGGAAGAATATTTAGAATCTTTTCCGCATGTTAAATATATAAACAACAACCTTCAATTATTTCCGCCGTCAAATTTTCACCGTTCTCCTTCACCTGATCGGGTGCATTGGAATTGCTCTGCTCCGACAATAGCGGGTTCAATTCGAGGAACGAATCACCTCCATACACATTCGATTCCAAGTCCACTTCCGTACTCCAGTGACTGTGGCAACAAAATCGGGATAATAATTCCTGAAATAAACTCAAAATCAAAAATACTACGCAAAAAACTGAAAAAAAACTTACAAGCACGGAATTTTGAAAACGAAGCTGCCGTTCACTTTCAAACGTCGGTTTCTCGAGTTGACTCAGCAAAGGTAACAAGTACTTCAGTTGACTGGGAAATCTAAAAGTGACATGATTACAATCACTAAAACTTGTGACAGAACGAGTGACAGAACGAAAGGGAAGAAAATAGGAGCAGAAGAAAAGAGAGAAAATCTGAGAAAAAGAAAGAAGGAGGTACTAGGAAACAAAACAACAAAATCGTTTCTCGGCCTTCTGGCTAAAATCAGAATTTAATTAACGAAACAAAAACGTTCAAGAGAGTCACTGGCGGGGCCTTGAAACATATGAAATATTTTGAGTAATTCAAACAAACTACCACATTTCAAAAATTTAAAAAAAAACAAGATTTCACTATAACTTTATTCATTAAGGATCTGAGAGAGGACGAACCGCTTGAGCATGAAATACAGAAGCGCCTGAAGGCACATCAAGAGCTCGCAGTAAAACAGGCCAACAGTGAGAGAGAGAGAGAGAGAGAGAGAGAGAGAGAGAGAGAGAGAGAGAGAGAGAGAGAGTAACAAGCTCTGAGAGATGATGAACGCGGAGAAACGAAGTAAAAGAAGAAATGAAGAAAAAGAATAATATTGTTAAAATTGAAGATATGAACAACAGCAAACCTGAAGAAATCGAATACGGCAAGTCGGAAGCTTTTCACTCCACACAGATGAACAAAAGACTCCATTGTTCGAACCATTCCCGTCGTAACTGGGCGATGATCCTTAAAACCAAGAATAACGAGCTAAGTAAAAGGTAAAGGTGAAGGTGTCGGCGTTGATCCATCTCCGAAGGACGCGCCACGCGTTCGTGTTCAATTCAGAATAGTATAGGTTCCGAATGCGTATTTGGCCTCTACAATGACTTGCGGGGGTATACCAAGTCAGTGCCTTTACCTTCCCAGAAAAGTCTGGTATCAATTTACCGACCCTGGAGGGATGGAAGGCTTGGGTGGCCCGGGCGAGGGTCGATCGACCGTTTGGGTGTCATCAGCGCCTCTTGCCACTGCACCACGTGCGCCCTAACGAGCTAAGTACCAAATTCAAAACACAAAAAGGTCTTTGTTTAAAAAATATAAATATTTCTACCAAAAACAAAAATTACAAACAAAAAATAGGTAAAAGGAAAAAGTATGGCGCTGATCAGTCCCCTAAGGGCGCGGCGCCGTATTCGTGTTCAATTCAGAATCGTAGGGGCTTGCCGAATACGTATTTGGCCTATACAATACCAAGGCGGTGGGTTTACCTTCCCAGACAAGTCTGATAACCATTTACCCGACACCGGAGGAATGGAAGGCTTCGTTAGCCCGAGCCGGGATCGATGGCTCGACCGCGCGGGTGTCAGTAGCGCCTCTTACCACTGCACCATGCGGGCCCAAAAACAGAAATTACAAACAAAAATACAAACAAGAAATTCTCTTGCATTGATAATATTTTCCCTTTTCTCTTCTTTACTGTTACTTATTGTTAGTTGAAATTCTCTTTGAAGTACCTCGTTCTCCTTCGAGTGCTCATCACCAGCCACAGAACCATTCGGCGTGTCTCCTCGATCCACTTTCTCCAAACTCTCCCGTTTCCTCGATGACCGCGTCTTGATGGTAGTCAACACATGGTTTAACAATATCCTAAACAGAAAGTGGGATACTTCCTCCTTTCTTAATCTGCACAAATTTAACAGATACTGAAAAATATAAACTGAAATTTGATTTAAAAAATATCAAACCCTGCCAAATCTCTCGCCATGCGATGATCAAGCCGGGACATTCGGTCCACAAACGCATAGGACAACTCGGAAATGTACGGGGACGGCGCTAGCAACACCTGGAATCGACCCATTAAGTGATCTCGGGTGGTGAAAAACTTGAAATCCATAAAAATAATAAGAAATGAAAAAATCGATATCTAAAAATACCTCAGCAAAATCGGCTCGGTTTTCACATGATGTGAACGCGTTCACGAAACGGTCAACTCGCTGACGATGCCCGATCACCACGTCTTTCCAAGACGGCTATAAAATAGCGTTTGAAAGAGCTTTTATAAAAAAAACTCTTTAAAAAATGAATTCAACAATTGATATCATCATACCATTTCATCCTTAGCCAAAACGAGAGGCGGCGCCCACGGGGCCAGATTCATCAGAAGACTCAGACCGGCTGCGAAAAGTTGAGGACGTGGACAACATTGGGAGAAAACATGACGAATCACTACGGCAAGAGATTTCTGCAATAGTTACTAAAATCCAACTGTTCTATAGGAGGTGCGTGGTGTAGTGGTGAAAAGTACAACTTCCATTCTCACGATCAATGGATCGATCCCAGCCTAGACAATTATATGGGTCAAATTATTTGTCAACACGCCAGTGCGATTCTGAAAGGAAGCCGAGCCCACGGCGCATCCTATAGGATTTGATAAACCCCGACCATTTTCCATTCACTTTTTAGTTGTTGAATGATGTCCCACAATTATTTTTGAATATAATGAAGTAAAGTATGACGCTCACTATCACAAAAACTACAAAATGGCACTGAAGACCATATAAAAGGATAAAGGGAAACAAAAAAAGAAACAAGATGGTATGAAACCCATAAAAACAGGGATAAAAGTCGTCGAATTATTTGGAAATGTTAAAAATCAATGGAAATTTTACACAAATGTACTCGATCTTTTCTTCACGACATTCAACTCACCTCATAAAAAAGCGTCGGGGTTAGAACTTCCAGGACAGCTTGCCGGATTCTTCGACATTCTGGGCTGAATTTCTGGCCATTTATTCCTCCTGATGTACTCCACATCAGCAGCAGAACATCCAGTATGGCATCACCGAGGTCGCGAAGCTGCAAATTAATCCGTTCAGTATCGGGTACACTGTACGGCCACGGGACAAGCAGAAAATCAACCCCTCTAGGCCATCAAGAAGGTCTAACCTCGATTCATGAATGGCATGTAAGAAATATACCCCGAGTATACCGAGAATGGTGCGCAAACCGTGATTCATGAACGTACGATACGCGTTTATTTAAGGTTCATTCGAGGCTTGTACAGGCTCTAGCGTGTCTCAAATGGGTCCTCAAAAGATCCCTGGTCCCCGCGTTGATGAATCACGATTTGTGCGCCATCAGGGTTATATTGAAAGGTTTATTTCGGGTTTGCCATGCACGAATATAAGCCCTGGACAGGTAAAGTTGGGAAAATTCAGAGAAAAACCTTTTCGAACGCTTCCCAGACCATAACAAGCACGAAACTGAAACTTTAAAAACGACTCCAAAAATAAATATCCTTCGTCCGTCTTTCAAGATAGAGAGCGCGTAGTGCAGTGGTGAGGGGCGCTAATTTCGCCCCCAAGATCAAGCGATCGATCTCTCCCGAGGATAACAAACGCTTCCTAGAGAATTGACTAAATTGGTACCATGCCCTCTGGGAAGAGGGAGACATTGACTATTATAGCAGCTGGCACCAATACCGTATACCAGACCACACAAAGTATTATAGCTTGGTTAACCTGGGTGAGGATCGATCGCTCGACCACGCGGGGTGGAAGTAGCAACTCTTACCACTCCTCTACGCACGTCATTACGCTGAAGGACAACAGGTCATGAGTTTAATGAAGTAAGCGTACCTGCACAAAAATATCCGACCTCCAGCGAATGAATTTATTACGTGACTGGTTTAAGCTGGACGACATCACCTGCTGAAATTGTTTAGATTCAAAAAATAGTGAGAAAAAGAGAAAAGACAAAAACGATTTTTGACAATATTGATTAAACCCAAACCTTGATCAAATCACCAACAACACCGGTGTAAACTGTCATGTACGTGGTGAATATCCGCAGAACGGGTACGGCAAACCTTAGAAAATGCCTCGAGGCTTCGCTCGACGCCGGCTCACCCATCTGCCACAATGCATGGCGAACTTGAACAAGATTCTGTAAAGAATAGAAAAAACGAAAATTTTGAAAATAAAGTGGCAAAATTATTTGAAGAAAGATATTTTCAACAAGACATACATGGAGCCAATTCGTGAGCAGAGTGAACGTATCATCTTGCTCCATAGCATGGAGAATTTCCATACGAGTCGTATCATTTGCACTGATTATCTAAAGCAATTATGGTTGAGTTTAAAGACAATTTTGTAAGAATGAAACAAAAAAATTGAAAAAAAAACAGAGGGACGACCAACCACAGCCTCTAGTATTCGAGTGCATGTAATAACATGCGGAGGGAGTTCCTGCCGTTTAGCCGTCGAGGGACCAATTCTAAAGGAAAACTTCAATGTTTTAGTATTTGATCTTAAAATTAAGTACTTCTTCATACTTTTTCACAACAGTCGAAAGGACCTCTAGTCCGCCCTTTCCAATGTTTTGCATTGAAGCATCCGTAAATGGCGACAGATAGTCGAACAACGTTTTGTGAGTGCTGAAAATATACCCGGAGGAGTTTGGGAAGCATTTGACAAAGGACGAAAAGAGAAATGAAGAAGGAAAACGTTGAGAAAGAGGAAGAGAGAGCTAAAAAAGAAAAAAACCCTGCACAGCGGCTGCGGCAGACGGCTGCCCCAATTCATTATTTTACCCACAGGCAGCAGTCGACTCTAACCGAAGGCCGGTTAGGAGCTACAGCTCCCTGGGTAGGATAAATTGATGTCCGATTTGTCAGATAAGACAACTGCAGGATTCCAAAACGGACTGATCGATACCGATCAATGCAATCAGTAGAAGACTCTTTGTACTCACCTCATTCAAAAATTTACTTACCTCGAAATTTACATATATCACTTAGGGACGGGTTACCAATCAAATTTTCGGAAAGACCCTTCTCTTCCTGCTCAAAATTGTTCTGTTTACATCACTTTACAACATTTTAGTGGTGTATGAGCTATGGGTTGAAGAAGTCATTTTAAGACCCGTGTATGTAGGTAGCATTTTCTATTGTGTACTTAAGAGCGGCTTACCAATCAGACTTTCGGGAAGACCTTTCCCTAATAATTTCCTAGCATAAAAGTCCTCTATGGAAGAGTGTTGGAAAGAGTTCGTTAAGAGAGTCTGAAAAGTTGAAAAACCAGATTTATGTCCCGTTTTAACCTCATAGTTGTACACTTCTGAACAAGCTTTCTTAGCTAAACGATATGAGGCAATATGAGGAAGGGAAAGGAGAAATTGAATCGAGATTTCAAAGAAACTGCAACAACAAGGAGATTCTGCAAAATCCCAGATATCAAAACAATAAAAAAAACTACCTACACGGGCCTTGAAATGCCTTCTCCAACCCATAGCTCATACGACACTAAAATGTTGTAAACTGATGTAGCAAACCAATTTCAAACGGGAGGAGATTTTCACATCCACTTGCCTTATTTTTTAATTGAAATTTTTATTCACATTCTTAGATTCTGCCGTTCCCCTCGTTTCATTTCCACTACTTCACTTTTTTGAGTGTACTTATTTATCGATTATAACGTTACTATGCTTCGTCTTCGAATTTAGCTATTCGTTTTAATGTTGTCTTTAGCTCTTTTAAATAGTCTCATTACTTTAACATGCTTTTCCAGATTCGGTTTTGGAGTCAATTTGGACCTTACTTTTACCTGTTCCCTTGTCTGTTTTTCATTTTATTTACTGTTTTTCGAACCTCCCTCCTTACTGAAGAGACCCGGGGAGGTTCTAGTGTTTCTGTTTGCTCGTCTGAGAGTAGGATAGAAATAAGCATATTTCTTTTTCGATGTTTTTCCGTTTTCGTTGAGTACTACCACTAGTACTATCCCAGCTGGAACTCACTTGTAAGTGAGCGCGGCTTTCGACAAGAGTTTATGGAAGGTTTTGGCGTTTCTGATCCAGAACTTCGGCTCGTCAACTTCAGACACAACTGTGACCAGTAGATGCACTGAAAGCGAGAACGACACGGATGAGCGATGACGTGGGTGAGCCTAAAATGGTCTACTTTGGCAAACGTAGAACATTTGACAAGATTTCAACGAAGAAAATGAAAACATAAAAAATAAAAAATACATAAACGTTAAATTCAATGCCTATTTGCTTGGTCCAACCCACCGAGGTATATTCAATGATATCGGTGAGGTAGTAGAGGTACTTTTGTGCTAACGTCCACACCACTTCTCGTCTTCCTCGTTCGTCGTTGCTGAGTTCACATAACGACATCAGAGCCGATACGCGTACATCGTCATCTATATCGTGGCGCAATCTAAATGGATCAAAGTTACTTATATGAAACATTGCAGGACCCACATTCATCATTGTCAAACCGCTCGGTAAAAGGGTAAAGGGTAAGGGGGGTCGGGGTTGGCCATACTCTATGGACGTGCCGCCACATTCGTGTTTCATTCAAAATCGTGAAGGTATGGTGGCTGGCCGGAGCCAACCGCTATTCCAAGTTCAGGTCCTTACACTTCCACACAAATCTGGTATCAATCCACCCGACTCGAGAGGGATGGAAAGCTCACTACGGCAGAATTCTCAAAGCATACGGCAGAATTCTACCCAGGGTTTACCCAGGCTGACGAATCACCTCAGTTCACCTCAGTTGGGTAACCAGTTGAATTTTATCGTTACCGAGCATTTCCTTCTAGCGGCGCGAGTGGTACAGTGTTAAGAGGCGCTACTGACACTACCACACCACTCGCGCAGTTAGAAGGAACTGCTCGGTAACGATACAATTCAACTCGTTATCCAACTGAGGTGGTCTGGGTTAACCCTGAGTAAAATTCTGCCGTATCAGATACCATGACTGGCCGTTCTCGGTAAGAAACCGGTTCTGCGATACCTCGGTAACAATTGCGGCCGATTTCGATGATGAATCAGGGCTAAAGTTACATAAACTCACGATCCAGCACAGCCACGAATCTCGTCGAGCAGTTGAAGAGCACGAAGTCGGTACGCCAACGTTAATCTTAGCTCGGCAGCACAAGGAAACTTCTCCTCAACTTCACACACGCCTTCATCGAATCGATCCGACGGCTCAAATACCTTGTTGTGATTCTGATAATGATCGAGTAACCCAATAAAATATAATTCTTATTGAGCAATTCAAAGAGACACCCACCTTCTCGAAATCGCCCAGCAGTTTCAGCTCGGTATAAAGCCTCGGCAATTCCACGTCATGAAGGATAAATAAAGTGCCGTAATACTTATCGTTCAATAGTATCTGTATAAATTCCAACACATTCGGCCATCTGTCGGTAACCCGCGTCATTCCGAGCAGTCTTACGCAAATTCCAAGAATATCGCTAAAAATGTTTTAGTTATTACAAAGGTAAGGGGTGAAGGTATCGGCGCTGATCAGTCCCCTAAGGATGCGCCCCGCATTCAAGTTCCATTCGGAATCGTAGAGGCATGGTGTATTAGGCCTATACTGTGACTTGCTGGGGCCAGTCGCTATATCAACTCAATGTCTCTACCTTCACAGACAAGCCTGGTACGAATTTACACGACCCCGGAGGGATGGAAAGCTTAGTTAACGCGGGTAGGAATCGATCGCTCGACCGTGCGGGTGTCAATAGCGCCTCTTACCACTCGACTACGCGGACGCGTTTTTTTTTTTGCTGTGGTAAGGGCATAAATCGAGAAGATCTACAAGACTTGCTTCACGAAATAGTATTATGTTAGCCCTTCTATTTCTAAGCTAAGCAAGAGCTTCTGCATAAGACGGGATTGAACCATGATCACGGAGATCGTGAGCTTAGGCCCTTAACCCCTCGGCTGTCGGCTAAATTACAGTCATAGCACAAGATGCACTTGCTATTAAATAATAGTTCAAACCTGGTCTGCAGAAGAGCGTAGATATCAAACGTTGCACAGACTTTCTCGTCATCGAATTCCACAATATACTCGTGGAGCGTGTTGAAGCTGCAACAAAGGATATTTTCCTTATTAACACGTTGACGACCGTGTGACACAATGCTGCGTCACACGTATTAGGCCGCGTGGGACCGTGTGACACAATGCGGCGTCACAGTTTTGAAATTTACTTTTCTGAATTATCCCAATTTTTTGGGAAATATTTGTCTGGCCACTACATACCTCCTGATTAGAAATCATTGTAAACCTCGTGGACCGTAAAAACAATTCTTCTGATATACTGAAATTTTTGATTGTGCACTAGTTCTCTTTACAAGTAAAAACAAATAATGGTTATTGCAAGAAACAAATAAATGCAAACAAATATTGGTTACTGAAAGAAACACATAAATACAAACAAATATTGATTATTAAGAATAAACAAATAATGAATAATAAACAAATAGCAATTTCCTTCAAACCTGGTTAGGGAAAAGGACGTCCTAAAAGCTCCCAGCTGTTATTTTTCTATTTTCAATGCAAAAAAGGAATAGTCACAATCCCCGATATTACAGAACTGTATATGTAGTCTTTGAGATTTACTATTCACTTCCGTTTTTAAACAAATTTGCCGTATGCCGGCATCATGCCACATCCTCGGCGCGCTAGAAAATCGGTTGGTCCCACGCGCCAGACACGCTAAAAAGGCGCTGTCGTCAACGTGTTAATGTATAATAGAAACATCATGTCGTTCAAAAACCAAAGAAAAACGATGAACAACGTTCCTACCTAAGCAGGAATCCCTTCCATTTCTCCGAAAACGAAAGCGTAGGCATATCGGCGAACTTGTCGGCGGTGAAAACAGCGGCAAACAGGCTTCTGGAGGCATTCTCCAGTTCAATGAGAGAGGACACGAACCGCGTCCACGACATAAGCAGGGTCACCAGATGCAAAAATTTCTTAAAAGATACATTTCAACGACTTGTGGTAAACAACAACAACAAGGCTCCACCGCTCCACGATCGGGCGCGCGTGGTGCAGTGGCAGGAGGCGCTACTGACACCCGCAAGGTCAAGCGATCGATCCTCCCAGCTAACCGAACCTTACGTCCCTCCAGGGTCGAGTAGGTTGCTACTAGACTTGTCTAAAAATGCAAAGACGCTTGGTATAGCGACTGGCCCCCGCATATAATCGTACTGGACAAATACGCATTCACCATGCCTCTACTATTCTGAATGGTACACGAATGCGTGGCGCGCCCTCAGGGGACCCTTTTTTTCCTCAGTGGACCATTTTTTCCTTTTATCACACCATGATGAAGGTAAAGTGGTCGACGACGATTAGCGTAGCCGCTTATGAAGGCGCCATGCATCCATCTTCCATCCAGAGTACTAGAGGCAGGTGAATGAGTATTTGGCCAATTCAATGACTCGCGTGACCAACAGAGGGAGGAAATTAGCGTCTAGACTCTTCCAGACAAGTCTGGTACCAAACCCCGTAGGCACGGAAGACTTAGAGCTACTCTGGGCGAGGATCGATCGCTCGACCAGTATGGCCTCTTATACCTGCACCCTCATTCAAAATATAGAAAAAAACATGAAATAAAGTCAAGGAATAAAGATGATGAAAGAGAAACATAAAAGATAACCTTATTAATGAAGTAGCGCTCTCCAAACGACAATGCGACAATCCTCGAGTACAGCGTAAGAGCAGAATCATCGGTCAGTCGGGCGTGTGCAGCTCGCCAAAGCACAGGAGAACAAATCTTAACGATAAAAGATGAAAAAATTGAAAAATGGAGTAGAAAATTGAACAAAAACTAAAGAATCCAAATATATCAAATAGTTGCTCACCAGCTGGAATACTGAGTAAAGTGCACTCATGCGTAGCTCAGAACACTCTGACTCTTCGAGTATGAACAGCAAAAGCTCCATCATTCCGGAATCCTACAAAATTGAAGGAATTCAATGAAATTATTTATAACAATAAAGTGTTGAAAAGAGACCAAATAGACCCACTATCAACTGCTTCCCAACCACAGCACTCTTGGCAGACTCGGCTAACACTTTTAGTATGGCGAACGCGATATTTTGCATTTTCTTCGCCTGCAGACAAAAAAGTTGAAGTATTGAAAAAAAAGCAAATTTCAAGAAAAAATAACCCACTCACCTCATCAAAAGCCTGAACCTCTTTGCTGAGACACACTTCCAACCATATCATGATTCTTCCTCCTGCTTCTTTCTCACTCATTACAGCATCTAAAAGTTTCAGAAGATCCACGAGCAACCAAAACATTCCAACTTCTCCATTAGATAGTAGATACTAGTAAATATAACATTATATTAGGTTGTCCAATAAGTTCTTGCGATTTCCATAACAATTTTCAAAGTTTCACAAATTTTGACTGAATCAACCTTACCCATCGAAGTACCGCCCATCTTTGTCAATGACTGTCCTCCATCGATTCGGTAGGGAATGGATACCGTTGCGGTAGAACTCCGGAGGTTTTGATTCGAAGAAGTGGCGAAGGTCGATTTCGAGTGCAGCTCGATCATCGTATCGTTTTCCTTCCAGAAAGTGAGCTAGCGAGCGGAGCAGATGGTAGTCAGTAGGGGCAAGGTCTGGTGAGTAGGGTGGGTGGGGAATCACTTCCCACCCCAGCATCTGCAGCTTTTGGCGGGTCAACGTGGAAGTGTGCGGTCTAGCATTATCATGGAGAAAATATATTTTGTCGATTTCTGGACGAGTAACACGGACAGCGTCGCTGAGTTTTTGCAGTTGGTTGCAATACACTTCGCTGTTGACGGTACTACCAGAAGGACAGAGCTTCCAGTACAGAATTCCTCGGACGTCCCAGAAAACTCCCGGCATCTCCTTCCTCGGTTTGGGCCCACCTTTGGGAATTGCTGGTGGCTTCTTCTCTGCTGGGACCCATGCATGTCTGGTTGTACGTGACCTACAACACCCACTTCTCATCTCCTGTAGTGAGTGAGTCCAACCAGTCAAAACGGCGAGAGCTATGAGAGTCAAAGCGACAAGCTTGGAATCCGTGAAGAAGGCGGTGACGAAGATAAATCTTTGATGACTCATATAGTTGTAAACAACCGGTTGATATAAAGCGAAAATGTTGTGTACGCATAAGCTAACCTTTGACCTTTTATATACCCTACTGCTAAACGATAACGCGTCTCAACCAGGAACGCCAGGTCAAAACACAAAATCGCAAGAACTTATTGGACAACCTAATATAAAGGTAAAGGTATCGACGTTGATCAGTCCCCTAAGGGCACGTCGTGTTCAATTCAAAATCATAGAGGCACGGTGAATGTGTTTTGGCCTGTATGACTTGTATGGACCAGCCGCTATACCAAGTCGGTGGTTTTACCTTCCCGGACAAATCTGGTACCAATTTACCCTGGAGGGTTGGAAGGCTTGCTCAGCCCGGGCATGGATCGATCGCTAGACCGTGTGGGTGTCAGAAGCGCCTCTTACCACTATACCACATGAACCCATTATATGGTAAGATAAATTTATATTACATAATAAGGACGATCAAGGACCTGATGATCAAAGATTGAATTAGTCTAAACGCATCAGCGAACTCCTGTATCACCAACTGTTACAGGAAAAAACTTAAGAGACTAACGCAGTGGTATGAAAATAAAACTAACAAATGTAATTTTAAAGCGCGCACCATCTAGAACAAGTAAAAAGGATGGAAATCAACCATGAAAAAAAAATAAAATTTTGAAAATTCTCGAAACAATGACGAAAGCTTACCTTTCTTCAGCGTAACGAAGCACGAAGGTAAGTGCGGCAGCAACGTCTCTATTGTAACGATGAAGTCATCACTTAATCAGTACATTATATATCCCTCGGGAAAACATCAAATAGGTGAAACAGGTGAAAAATAAAAAAAGGTAAAGATAAAAGATGAACATACATCCCCTCATATATGACATCACGGTCGAATGCTTCCAACGCCTCCACAAAGATCTCCCAGTTCTTAGCATCACATTCATCGGGTGGCTGCTTGAACCAAGGCGGTCGGATGTGCTTGAAAGAAAAAAACAATTTAACTACAAAAAGCGCATGAATTCTAAGAAATGAAAATTAATAAAAATCCCAACTACATACCTTCGTTGCTGAGAGCGTTAGAGTATCAGGATCAAAATGCTCGATTGGATCGTAGGTGCTCGTTTCCAGTAGTTCGCTCTGAAAAGGTATCGACATTCGACAAATCTATAGATCAAAACAATTATTTTAAGAGAACCCACTCGATTATTGGAACCTTTTCCATCTTTTCAAAATTTACGCTAGATTTTTGATAAAAAAAATCTCATTTCCGGGAGCTTTTGAGTAAAAGATAAAGCGGAACTGCTCAAACAAATTCTATATTTCAATTCCACTCAGGTTTTTATTCTCAAATATAGTTAAAGGACCAAAAAAGCAAATTCAGTTGCAATCATTTTCTACACTCCATTTTATAACATCAGCAACACTGATTTGTCGCCGGACTACCTGAAACAGAGGAAGTATTTCTATTTATATTCCTACACCGTAAAGTGAACCATGGTAAAGCCGACAAACAAACGAAAAAAGGCTAAATAATACTGTGACTAAGATCAGACCATTAGAGAAAAAACCGCAAGTGACTTATTCAGTGAAATAAATTGAAAATCAAAAGGCTCTTATTGTCGGTTATGAGGTATACAACGGGACATTACATGGTGAAAGTTGCCTAACTAGGTAATGAATAATTCAAATAACATATAGGCCAAAAAAAGTATTGAACACGATCGATATCTATAATTCTGAGGTAGGACAGAATTGAAAACAATAGAACCGCGGCCAAACACCCATGCGGCCAACCATGAAAATATTAGACCGCAATAATCTACAAGGAGCCAACGAATCATCGAGGATAAAAAAAAAAGAAAAACAGAGCGAACTTCATGTTAATGGCGGGTTGATAAACAACCGAATTGAACTTCTCACAGACTTTTGAAAACATTCTAACGAATGAAACATAAGACATCACGTTTTTGCACTAAATCGAGAGATTAGACCTCGATTTACAAATTTTATGCTTACAGACAGTTAGCTTATCCGCTCTGTCCCACCCTTTTAATTTTTGATTTCAATCGTTCTAGATTTCGGTTCTCGTTTTACTAATCCCTTCTACATACATATGGCATGTTTTTTGCTAACTAACAATTGTATTATAATTGGCGCACCCATTCCCGATGTAATTAAGAAATGAATAAATAAACAAAAACAAATCACACATCTCCGTCAGAAGCCACTACCGGATCAGTTTTGCATTTGATCTACTAAAATCGGTTTCAAAGAAACTCACTGGAAGTTCATCTTCATCCTCCTCCTCCTCTTCCTCGTCCGAGTTTGCACCGGCCTCGTCAGCCATTGATAAATCGCTGGATGCAATGCTAGCCATGTCATCATCTACATCATCGCAAATCTGTTCTACATCACCATTTTCCTTTTCCTCTTCTAGCGGATTATCCGTGAGTTCTTGATCTACAAAAGTTACTACTAGAAGTCAATCAAAGAGACTTTTTTTCGAGACTTCTCACAAAATACAAAAAAAATTCAAACTTTTTCTACAAACTCCTCACGCACCACCTATTTCTTCTGTGTCTCCCTCCTGCTTGCCCTCGCTCCCTTCATCATCGCACGGCCTATCATTTTCATCCGTTTCCATCCGTCTTTTTCCACTCTAAGAGTGGTTTTGAAATAAGCCGCAAAATGCCCTTAAAACACCTGATTATTGAAAAAAAGCCAACCAAACGCTGTAGCGGTATTTAAAGCAGATTACAACCACATAAAAACAATCACCGAGAAGTCATAATTTTTTACTGGCGTCTCATCTTTACGTATGGGAATAGGTACAAATGATGCAACACGAAGATGGGATTGTGGTTGAATTACAAAATTACAACATTAATGATGGTAAATGACACTTGACCAGAATAAAAGTGTAGTTACATACCAACACGATCGACAAGAACATCACAAGTTGGAAATCTCGTCTCAAAACTAAGTAATACCACGATGCTAACCTTCAACGAGGTCGTGCTCCACAAAAGGTATTAGAAAATGAAGGTTTAGTATCACAATGACGAATAGCTGCAATAAACATAATAGAAGAATCACTACAATATTGATTGATCGGCACATGACAATGGATCCAACAAATTATATTTGAAAAGTAGTTCTGGCTCACTATCGAGTTCTATGAACGATCGAAACCGGGAAGGAGCGGCAAAGATCTCAAAAAAAAACCGAAAAATGTGGAGTAGTTTTTGTATGGAAAAACGCGCGCATTTCTGCCCAAAAAATGGTTAACAATGTCGACTTCATCAATTAAATCGGTAATAGGAACACAATATGTCATAGTTTACAAGTTTGATGTGAAGATTTACACAAAACAATCTCATTCTTTCAACAGATTCAAAAATCATGACGACGTACAGTTACCGGACGGAACGCAGCACACCTGCTGCGTGGTCGAAAGCGATACCTGCTCACGATGATTGAAATACATCAGAGAGACAACGATGTCGAACTGCATATTCACGTAAAGCGATGTGAGGCGAGAAAATGGAGCTTGACAATACTCACTGAAAAGAACATTTACTTATTTATTTATTTACACAAGTAAAGGTAAAGGATAGGCGTTGATCAGTCCCCTGAGACGCACCGCCGCATTCGCATTTCATTCGAACCGTAGGGGCATGTTGAATGCATATACAGTAGCGGTCAAAAAGATATGTCACTTTTCATTTTTATACAGAAATAGCTCAAATCGAGAAGAACCTGGTACCATTCGATAGTACTGACGGTTCTATCTTAAGATATGTCGAAATATACAGTTGTTTCGGATTCTGTATTTTTTAAAAATATTTTATAGTGATTTTCATATGCTATTTCCAACGAAAATATCTCAAAAATTGCAGAATGAAGGATCAATCTGAGATGATAATTTGATAGAGCATAGTCTAGTTAATATAATGTGATACATATATTTAATTCAGATCGCCGCTAAATTATAGATTTTTCTGAGCAAACATTTTTTTGGTCAAAAACTGGTCAAATTTTAGGACCATGTTTCAAACAAAATTCTATATCTTCCTAACTGCGTGACGAAATTACACCAAATTTGAGCGAGTGATAGAAAATGATTTTCTCTTTAAAGGCCTCGTTTTTGTTTTCAAGTTCTTCTCTTAAATGGTGAGAAAATTCCTTTAGAAGTTGAAACCGCGTAAACTGCTATATTCAAAGAAGTTCGAGAGGAATCGACTTCAATTTTTCTCAGTTGATAGAACATTTACGGTACTCTCGATACTGTATGTATGCTGAAATAAATCAAAGCTCTTTATAAAAATATATCGCTTTGACTAACAGACGCTGTGCGCGCCTTTGCCCGCCCTTATACAATGTACTGGTAGTGACGACGCCCTCAGCGTGTGTTAGCCAATGCGATATATTTTTATTAAAACTTTGATTTATTCTAGCTTACGTGCGATATTGAAAGAACTACAAATCTCCTATTAACCTGGAAGAAATTGAGTCGGTTACTCTTGAACTTTTTTAGATACAACAATTTACGCAATCTCAACTTTAAAAGGAATTTTCTTCCAAAATAAAGAGCCAGTTTCAAAATAAAAACAACTACCCTAAAGAGAATACCATCCTCTACAATAGTTTCAAATTTGATCTTAATTTTTTTAAAAGTTAGGAAGATATGGAATTTTGTTTAAAACATGATCCTAAAATTTGACCGGTTTTTGACCAAAAGTTTGCTCAAAAAATCTATATTTTAGAGGCGATTTGAATCAAACGTTTGTAGCACATTATAATAACTAGATCATTCTCTATCAGAATATTATCTCAGATTGATCCTATACCCAGCGATTTTTGAGATATTTTTGTTCAAAATAGCATATGAAAATCACTAAAAAATATTTTAAAAAAAACAGAGAATTAGTAAAAGCGGTATGTTTCAACATATTTTCAAACAGAGTACTCAGAACTATCAATTGGTATCAGGTTCTTTTCGATTTGAGCTATTTTTGAATGAAAATGAAAAGTGACATATCTTTTTGACCGCTACTGTATGATGATGGAGTGATGGAAGACTTGGTTATCCCAGGAGGGGATCAATCGCATGATAGAGCGGGTGTTAGTAGCGCCGCATACCACTGTACCATGGATGGCTAATGTATACTAAATCTAGACTAAAGCTAGCTAGACAGACCATATGCTCCGTAATCCGATACTTATACTGTAACAGGGCAACACAGTCGGAGTCAGATGAAGCCGCTGATAAGGTCGTGTTGAAAGCTCGACAGAGCTGATCAGCCACGAGATAAGGGTAACAGTGCCGACGAGAATAAACCGTTCTGTTGCACAATGTCACGGGGCACTATTCAACTTAACGGACTCCAGTCCTCGATTTTTTTTCAGTTCTCGAAACTGAAACTTCGCCTGTGGGGGTTCTCTGGCGTCCTAAACACGATGGTGAAGTTCGTTGGCCAAATGACGGCCGGATACGGTAGCTACAGGTGAGTCTCACCAGGTAAGGTCGGCAGGTACCCACCCATAACTACCGTATTCGGCCGCCATTTGGAAAACGGACTTCATCATCGTGTTCAGGACGCCAGAGAACCCCCATAGGCAAAGTTTCAGCGAAATCGGTGGTGCTGACTGGACCAGCCATGTAGTCGATATGGGTGGTCCGAGACCACCCACGTGAAAAACAAACGGCAGTTTCGTGTTCAGGACTCCAAATAACCCCCGTAGGGAAAGTTCAGCAAAAACGATGATCCTGATTGGACCACCCAAGTAACGATTTGGGTGGTCCGGGACCACCCACGTAAAAAACGGACGGCAGATTCGTGATCGGCGCCCTCAATTACCCCCTGTGCAAAGTTTCAGCGAATTTTGAATTTCGAAAAAAAATCGAGGACTGGAGTCCGTTAAGTTGAATAGCGCCTGTCACGAGAAGACCGTTAATTTTTTTTCACTAAACTTTGAAACTACAGGGTGTTTCGTGACCATGTGGGACGTTCGGACAACAAGAAAACCTAAAGGAGCAAAAGAAGGGCAACGATGGAGATGGAGAAATAATCCGGACCATACGGAGCTTGAATTAAAAAAAAACAAAACAAAAAAAAACAAAAATGGAGAAAAATATAAATTAAAGTAAAACTCACGCAACGACGTCGGTAAGTGTAACCGAGTTGTTAAACATAAGTCTGTTGTTGTGGCTGCTGAGTGGTGCTACGGCCACCATAGTGCCATTCAAACCAGAACCGATAACATCACTGGACCACGGTTGAAACTTGGAGATAATCTAAAAACCGATAGTTCAAAATATATTCATTTTTCACATTAATATGGTACCAAAACTGATGACAAACCGTAGCCGACGTATTCACAACTTGTACAACGTAGTAGTTAGCGTTCGATATATTCACGTAATTCTGAAATAAAACGGCTGAGAATAGAAAAATAAGATAATAAAGTTAAAAACAACAAAAAAATACCATAAAGTGGAACTGAATCTTCGGTGGAAGCTGCTCGTGTTTAGTCACATGGATAATGTTGATGGCTGGTCTGTTCGAGGACAAATCCACCGAACGAGGCACCAACATGAATATCGCTATGGATGCTATCACAACACACACCTAAACGTAAAAATAATACCATGAATGATCAAATGTTTCAGAAGAAAATATAAAAAAGCACTAGGATGATCAGCTACTCACCGCAATTCCAACCAGAACCCAAAACCACGTTCGTTTCGGTTTGAGGCGATCATCGTTTAGGGGAATCAGCGCCACCAATGTTTCTTCCATTTCTGTAAAATGGAACGGATGAAAGATATTGGCATTCTGCAGTTAGAAAAGGCCAAAAATGTGAAATTTGACACCGAAACATGGTAAAGGTAGAAAAGGCAAAGTGAATGGCGATGGTCAGTTTGTTGAGGTCGCGCCATGCATTTGTTTTCCATTCAAAATCGAAGAGGCATGGTAAACGGGTATTTGGCGATTTGTGGGACCACCAGCCGTTCAAATCAAACTCTTCTTGTTTCCCGAAAAGTCTAGGGCCGTAAGTTTGTCTCTCCCAGCGAGTAGTGGGGATCCCGCCCTGCCCACACCAGCTTTTCCTCAACCTATCTAACCCTCTAAGAATGGAGGGTTGGTTACCCCGGGCGGGGATCGATCGCTCAACCACACAGGTGCAGCAGCGCCTCTACCCACTGCACCGCGGGTGCACAAGCCAAAATGGTAGAAGAGTTAAATAAGGGAACTGTGCAGGAATAATTCACATTGACGGACCCAAAACGTGTCTTTCACAGAAAAATAATCATGTAAGAACAAATAACCATACACAAAACAACTGACCTTTCGGAATGCGCCCAGTTCCTTTGCATGACGGGCATGGTACACTGCCTCCCATCAACTCGGTATAGTCGGTATGGAGTGATCTAAAATAGAAAATGGTGAAAACAGTTGATTGCAGTGCACAGAAACCTAGGCGTAGAAGGAATGACCAGGGCCCACATTCATCATTGGTAAACCCCGATAAACCCCGAGATATAGCCTGTGAACGGCGCGCACCTTTTTCTACTTATCCTAAACTTCCTATGTTAAACGCAATCTCTCATCGACTCTGCCGTCTGGCTCTGGCTGCGTCGCGGTTTCGGAGCCCGCTGGTCCGTTCGTGAATCTGGGCCCTGGTGACGTTGGAGAAATCACCTCTACTTATTTGGCTCATGCTGATCGTCAAATTCTATTTTCGGGAACTGGTAACCCGGTATTGAATTCGACATGGTTTAGCTTTTACGCCCGATCAGTTTGCAAATTCAACGTATTTGTTCAGGCAGCTTCTGTTCGCTATATATCGCCGGGTTATGGCAAAAAAGGTGAAGGTGAAGATAAAGATAAACCGCTCCTTCGTGTCCATTCAGAAACGTAGAGAGAAGGTGAATAAGTATTTGGCCCACAACGGCTTGTGGGGGCAGCCGCTACCCCAAGTCAGCGTTTCTACCCTCCAAGACAAGTTTGGCATCAATACACCTGACCACAGAGAGATAGGTTTGGTTATCCCGGACTGGAATCGATCATTCGACGTGCAGGCGTTAGTGGCGCCTCTTACCCGCTGCACCACGCGCGCCCTAAGCCAGTAAAATTAGCAGTTTTTCACTTTGTTGCACAATTTTCGAATATTATTAAATTGCAGTCAATATATGAGAAGTCAGCAACACCACACTTATAGAGAGTGCAGTTGTAGGCTTCGATCTGCTACGTCTACAGTAAAAAGCAAACGGGTAGAGCAGGAACGGGTTGGGGAGGGAAACCGGATGAACAGGGTCGAGGCACGAAGGGTAGTACAGCAGCTGGTGGTCAACAATGTGGTGTTTATCGGTAGCTACTGAATATTCCACAAAAATTCCACAAAATATTCAAAAACACGCTTATCCCACTAAGTACGATAAATGATGCAGAGATTAGGGAAATGAGCATCCGTTTGGTCACTCTAAATCGATAATTTCCCATCAGCGCAGAACACAAAACAGCTGTTTGAGCAAAACAACTTCAACTAAAAAATAAAAAGCGGAAGAATTTAAAATAATAACCAAAGGAACTAATTCTAATTAATGTAAGTAGACGAGGTTTGGTCATAGACTCTGCGCAGCTTAGTATTCCATATTAGGCTTTCCATACAAGGTGATCGAGAAAAGAAATTGAAGAGGTAATCAATCGTAACCTGAATCACTAATACAAATCAATAATGTGTGGACTACATTGTTAATTTCGGCTTGAACGAAAATGCACGGAATTACGCTGCAGCCGTGAATTTATAGTCAGCGCTAACAAGAAATTGTTGTCAAAATAACCAGCGGTGTAGGAATTGTTGTTCTACGACTCATAAAAACATGAAAATTTTCAAAAAAAAGTACCTGGAATTTGACGGATCACTTCGATCGTCGCCGGCGACACTAGGATCCTCTGGAAGTGTCTCGTGATTGCCGAAAAACCGCCTAGCTCTAATTCGAGCTCGTTCCCAAATGCCTATTGTGGTCGGCATCTTTGCTCCATCCGCCTAAAAGAACATGGCCCAGTTATAATATCTTGCAAATCACAAATAAATTGTATAAAAACAAAAAAAGGGGTCTAGAATATTTTCTCGGAAAGTGATTTGTCACATCTGCGCCAACATTTTCATGAGGAACGCTCCTCATCAATTCAGAAAGTTACAGATATCACTTACAGAAGCTTGCTTATTAACATTGGTTGAAGGTGAAACTTTAGCGTCACTAGACAGACGGGCAGACATTAAGAATGCGAACACGAACCAATGACAGGCGATGGTCGACAGTCGATCAGTCGATATCTATCACTTCAGCCAACAATCGTGTTACAGTCAGGCAGAGAGTTGTAAACGCGCGCCTAGAATTTATAATCATTCATCGATTCAAACACACAAGAAACCACGATAGAACAGCCAACGACCGACGCGCGCCGAACACCTTCGAGAATCAGTCAGCAAAATAAACATAAAGCATAAATAAACTATAATGTACAAAAATGACCGAGAGTGCCAACAATTAATCGTATGACTCTTCGCGCACGATAGAATTCCTAACCCTCGATGGAACTACCTATCACTATTGGGTGAGACCAAGGCAAGCGAACGATTGAGAACCGGACTGCAGGAGAGCGAAAACAACGGAGAAAATAAACAGAAAACCTTGAGAATATTCAGGTAAATAGTCATGGAGCAATCAAATTGCATAGAATCGAAACGAACCAATACAACGTAACAGGAAAACGGTAGAAAGATATGAAAAAAACGTACGAAAGTGAAGCGATAAAGGCTATTGATTAGCAAATCTCTGATTACGGCAAGAATGCCTAAAAATGTCACAATCTGGACGGTCTCAACCCCAAAAGCCAATGAAACATAAATTCGAAAGCACATATGGGCTCGGATTCACGATGGTATACCCGAAAGAAACCTCGAATGGCTCAACAGTGATTCTTCAAAGCGCATAGCAGGGTTTATTCAGGGTTTATTCGGGATTATACGAGACCCAGCACTGTCACTGGGACAAAGGGGTCTCGAAGACCTCATAACAGCGCATAAACCACAAATAAACCCTGAGTAAACCAGCGAGCGCGTTGATGAACGCGATTTACTCACCATTTGGGGTATATTTTGGGGTATAACATTTATAAACCCGGGTCCAGGGAAAACAGAAACAGGCACAAATGCGCGAAAAGCACGAATTTACAAGGCAGGCATTGTGAGAGTAGTTCTAATCTCAGAATTGTGCTCTTCGAGAGAGGAATGAGCATAATAACGGACAAAATCTCCAATCGTCACGAAATACACTCCGCCGTTCTCAAATCCCCATCCCTAAACAAGATTACAGATTGGAAAATTTTAGGATTGAAATAAAATTTTAAAAAATGACCTGAGGCGTTTGACCAATGAGGCAGTGGGAGACTCGTTCACGATGAAGAACGCTTAGCACCAACTTATTGGCCTAAAATTGAAAAAAATATGGAAAAGCAAAATATACAAAAAACGTCACGTAATACCGTACCTGTGAAGCAGATGGACGAATGAGAAAGATACCATCCGTTGGTGTGTTCGGTCCCTTTCTTTTCAAAATGCGTTCGCGTGCTCGCTGAATGAGCGCGGCGGCAGCCTCTTTCGAGGGGTCGTTTACCAAGTAGCTGAAAAGGGATAAAATCACGAAAATTATTAAGGGTAAAAGGCAGAGGTACCAACTTTGATCAGCACTCTGAGGACGCGCCACGCATTCGTGTTTCATTCAGAATCGTATAGGCGTGGCGAATGCATATTTGGACTGTACAATGACTTACGGGAGCCAGCCGCTATACTGATTCGGTGTTTTTGCCGTCCCAGACAAATCTGGTACCAATTTACCCGATTCCGGCGGGATGGAAGCCTTGCTTAGCCCGGGCCGAGAACGATCGCTCGACTGTGCGGCTGTCAGTAGCGCCTCTTCCCACTGCACCACGCGGGACCACGCAAATTATAACAAGAGAAAAATAAAAATCTCACCTCTCCGGCTCCCAGGGGAGACGAATATCCGCCAGTAGCTCACTGGCCTGCATGGACTCCTTCTCCAGCATAGCTGTGGCATGTTCAACGGTTTCACTCAGCGTTGGCTTCGGTACACCTTTCTCGTACAAATCAGTGTAGGATTTGTTTCGAGTACTGTGACAAGACACAAGACGTTGCTAAACACTTGGAAATTTAAAATTGAAAAAACTGGTGCATTACAAGATCACAAAATTGAAAACCCCCAAAGCTTAACAATTTCAACGAAACTTACCTTAGCATGCGTTGACGCCTGATCCAAATCTTCAATAATTTTTGTAACTTTGGCGCGCCGATCGGTGACCAATTCTTTCTCCTCATTCACTCTTTTGATAGCGTTCTCAACAAGCTGAAAAAATTTCTGTCCAATTGTGAGGCATTCAAAGAAGTGTAGCCTGCACTGAATTGTCTCACCAACCATAGCGGTTTCATCTGTTTTAATAGCTCGTTGTTTCTACTGTTATTTCCTTGAGCCGCGCCTCTTAGGCGTTGTAAACAAATATTTATTTATTTATTTATTTGTGTACGGTGCATAAGGCACGCATGAGACAGAACAATAAACGGCACCAAAAACAAACAAAAAAATAAATAAACAAATTAAATAAATAAGGAAAACCGATTCTCTAGGAGTTTGCGGGGACGACAACGCCCTAACATTGCCCGTATTGAGAGGTTTATATTAATCTCGTGTGTGGCTATACAAAACCAAATACTAAAAATATAATAAATATACAATAAATTCATCTCACCTGATAATTTGCCTTGAAGGCATTCAGTCGCTTGGAGTCGCTTTCATCGTGCGTCTCAATAACGCCTTTTAGGTTCGTTCGCACGTCTTCCAGTTGTTTTATTTTGCGGTCAAAGTCCACTATCTGAAATAGAACTGATTGAGCTTGGCTGAATTGAAGGTTGAATTAGAAAGGAGTAGTAAATAAAAATTTAACTCTGAGAGCCTCGTTTAGGAAGGCATAAGTCGAGCATGGAAAGGCGCCGCTCTCAAAGATCAATGAAAATAAGAAAATGTAAACATGGTGAAAAAAGAGAAAATGAAAGACATGGTGGAAAAAACCAAGATCAAAAATCAAAACTCAGCGTTCGAATATGAGGGTTTCATCTCGGAAACCTAATTAAGTGACGTAGGGTATAATCATATCAGTGCAAACAGTTAGGGCACTTCTCTGCCGTCCTACCACCTCATGAAAATATAGATCTTTTGATAGTGAGCACTATAGCAAAAAGATAAGAACAAGGGAGCCACCCGTTAGTGGAGCAAGTTTCTAAGACCCCAAAACGATAGAATTTCTGACTCAGCTCTCAATCGGGCCTAGCAGTAGGAACTCCACCAATTAAGCAAATTTGAAAAACAATAGTTGAGTTTTCCAGAAACTGTTCTGCAACCGCAAACTCAAGATGGGCGTACCACAGTGGTAGATTTACACCAGTTGGTATAATTACGAGCTCTTCACGAAAATTCTTTGGTTTCGACCTTCGACGAAAGTTTTCATGGGACTTTCTCTTTCCATATGTCGACAAATGCCGATCTTTTCTCCTACCTTGTCGCCACATCCGACCCCATTCTTTATACTCTTCTTCGTGATACGGTTATCTAGAGCAATAGGGCATAGAGCAAGTGAGAGAAGAAGTAGCAAGAAGAGCAAGCAAAGATGAACGATATAGCAAGTTGGGCAAATGTGGTCAAGTGATCTCCGAGTAATCCATCATCGATCATCGATAGGAGTGTGCGACGCGGCCATCGACGGCGAGCGGCGGCTCCGGCTCTCTAATTCCTTGATGTATCTCTCCTCCTCGCAATTCTCTCTCTCTCTCTTGTAGGATTCGTAGATTCTTTTAGGAGTATAGAGAATATAATGGTGTTTCGTAGCAATTTATCACTCTCTATCCTAATCTTAATCTCAATGAATCTCAATTTAAACTCATGACAATTATTGCTCATTTATGTGGAGTTAAGCAAGAGTATCACGTCTCCATTCTACGTTTACGTTCTCATCTTAATCGTTCGTTGTGTTTTAACCCACTGTTGTGTTCGTATTGACTAATAAAGGGTTAATTACCCAAGTTTGAGGTATTTTGTGTGGAAGACGGTCGAGGCCGGATCTCTGTTCATCAGTTAAAACCCGCGTGGCAGGCACAACTACCGATTTCGAGCAAGCACCGTCCCCACAGCACCATACCTTACAGAATGAATACGCACATGAACTACTATTCAATTTTGGCCCCATCTAATAAATAATAAATAAATAAATTAGTTAATAAATAAATAAGGGCAGACATGCAATCGAGAACTGAGTCGAGACAGAATAAATCGATCACACCTACCGCTTGTGTATATTCGTAGTGTAGATCATCCGCTACTTTCTTCTCCTGATGAACGGCATCAAAGAGACGAGCGGCTCGGTCAAATGCTGTTTGACAGATTCGAAGGCGCTCCAATCCCAATCGAAGATCCCAATCTAAAAGAAAAGATCAGAAGTAATCAGCAATACTATTGCATCCAATGGGCATTTCATGTGGCACATCTTAAGAAAAAAAAACCTGCAAATTTTGCAAAAAAAAAGAGCAAAGCACGAAAAACGATTAGTGTACGCAAAATGAACATTTTAATGAAGGACTGAGGGCATTTACGATGGCAGATCAACCAGACACGTAGCCAACCCGATAAAATCGATTTGGATAATGAAAATTCGATAACTGGAAAAAATGCGGCTTTCGAGGAGCTAGTAGTAACGCCAGCCATTAGAGTTATTTAATGGTTAGATAGGTCTGAACGATTAATGATTATCGGAGATTCCAGTTCAAGGTAATGAAATACAAGATTAATTTTTTATAGAAGGAAAATCAACTGTTGTCTCTAGCTTTTTTGATTTTTTGGATAGGTGATAGGGATTGTTTGTTCAGCGAGAAGCCCCGCAGGTAAACATTAACATGTGATCGGAGAAAACTTATCGACTCAATCAAAAGACATGGTTCCGAAAAGGATGGAGATATTAAACACAAGAAAAATTCAACTAGAAATTAGAATATAAGCAAAGGCTTGGCACCTGGATTGACTGACGGAAGCGGAGGTGAAACCGACGTGGAGCATGATTGCTGTTCGACATGTCGCACCGAATTCTTCCGACGCGGAAGAGGGTATTTCAGGCAGACGTCCAATTGTGCGTTGTAACACTGAAACAGTCCAGCTGAATAATGTCTACCATAATTTGTGTATATTTACTTATATTTTGTATGATATTTCTCAATCAAAACACTAAAACAGGAAGAAAGAAAGCATATGAACCCATGATGTAATGAATAATATAGTAGTGATGGGAGAAATGCTTTCGAGACTTTCCAAGGATCGATCATGGAACAGTAACAGTACGGCATGGAGGATGGGATCAAATGTCGATTTTTGTATTTTCAAAAAACTATTCAAATGCACAAGAACTCCTTTGA
The DNA here is from genome assembly GCA_030553155.1 of Nippostrongylus brasiliensis. Lineage (NCBI taxonomy): Eukaryota > Metazoa > Nematoda > Chromadorea > Rhabditida > Heligmosomidae > Nippostrongylus > Nippostrongylus brasiliensis. The sequence continues at coordinate 7,836,987 of CP130732.1, forward strand.
AAACTGTTGGATACAGTTGTAACGTTGTTGTTCGAACTTGTAGTAAATTATGTTCACTGAACATAAGCCCACGCAAACGTTTTGAATAAGTAAATAAGTAAGCATGCTATGTGGGTTGGAGGGGTCAGTTAGGGAAAAAGATTCTCCAGGGAGACCTTTCCTACAGAAACCTAATTAGATTATTGTCGGAGTATGGAGAATTTCAAACAATACATTTAAAAAAATTTGACCTCTTTTGGAATTCTATTAGGTTGGTAAGAAAGTTCCCGAAGTTTTTTTTTCAAACAACTGCTGTAAGTTTAGTTCGAAAGGTTATGCAGAGTTTGACACAGCGTTCGAAAGAGAATTATTTGCTCTTTCGAGCTGTGAACTTGTAATTTGTTATAATTCTGAATGTCGTCGTTTTTTTGGCTAGTGAAGTGAAAAGCGAAAAAGTGAAAAAATAACCTCATCGACAGCGATTTTTTTCTGCTCAATTTCAGAGGCATACATGAAATTTGAATAACGGTTCGAAAGACGATGATTTTTCCTATTAGGCGGCATATCATTTGTTTTTATTTGTCTCGAAAATTACAAAGTTTTGAACCACTGAAGTCCGACCTTCGGAAGGCAAGAATAATTTTCCGATGGCGCTCCTGGTTTTCTTGTGAGCGCTCAGGTTGACTTCTGCAGAGTTTTCTATATGGAATTTTTCGCTCTATCAGATGATATGTTTATTTTCAAACAATGATCGATTTTAAAAGATTTTCACGAGAAGGGCGTCTTGATGTTTCTCGGCAGACCAAACCTCCAGTTTCAATCTTTTCACCAAATCTCATGCACCATTCGAAAGAGGACGATACTCTCTACAAGACGGTTTATGAAGCGTTTTGAAGCTTCCTGGTTTTCATTGTTTTTTAGGTCGTCAAAGTGGACCTAAATCGCAGGCGCGGCGCGTGGGGCTCGTGCGGCGCGACGTCGAATCGTACAGGAGTGCGAATTTAGGTCCACTTTGACGGCCTAAAAAACAATGAAAACCAGGAAGCTTTAAAACGCTTCATAAACCATCTTGTAGAAAGTATCGTCTTCTTTCTAATGCTATATAAGATTCGGTGAAAAGATTGTAACTGGAGGTTCGCCATGCCGAGAAACTTCAAGACGCCCTTCTCGTGAAAATCTTTTAAAATCGATCATTGTTCGAAAATATACATATCGCATGATAGAGCGAAAAATTCCATATAGGAAACTCTACAGAAGTCATCTTGAGCGCTCACAAGAAAACCAGGAGCGCCATCGGAAAATTATTCTTGCCTTCCCAAGGTCGGACTTCAATGGTTTAAAATTTTGTGATTTTCGAGACAAATGAAAACAAATGATACACCATCTAATAGAGAAAATAATCGTCTTCCGAACGGTTTATCAAGTTTTATTTATGCCTTTGAAATTGAGCAAAAAAAATCGCTGTCGATGAGGTTATTTTTTCACTTTTTCGCTTTTTCACTTTACTAGCCGAAAAAACGATGACATTCAGAATTATAACAAATTACAAGTACACAGCTCGAAAGAGCAAGTATTTTTCTTTCGAATGCTGTGTAAAACTCCGCAAAAGCTTTCGAAATAAACTTACAGCAGTCGTTTGAAAAAAACGGCGGGAACTTTCTTACCAACCTAATAGTATGTAAAGCAAGTACATTTCCGATAGCTTCACCCCTAACCCACATACACCCAAAATGAAATGGGTTAGTTGGCGTCGAAAACTTAACTTCATGGATAAGGTACGTAATTTTACAGACATCATAAATTTCATTTTTTATTTCGGTGTTATAGGGCCCGCGTGGTACAGTGGTAAGAGGCGCTGCTGACACCCGCACGGGCGAGGGATCGATCCCAGTCCGGGCTAACCAAGCCTTCCATCCATCCGGGGTCGGGTAAATTGGTACCAGACTTGTCTGGGAAGGTAAACATTGGTACCTGGTATAGCGGCTGGCCCTTGCAGGTCATTGTATAGGCCAGATACGCATTCACCAAGCCTCTGCGACTTGAATGGAACACGAATGCGGCGACGCGTCTTTCGGGGACTGATCAACGCCGACACCTTTACCTTTACCTTTATTTTGGTGCTCCTCACAGTATTTCCATGGCTTGACCTACTAGCCACTTTAACTTTTAGGGCGGCTATAGCGAAGTTAAATGAATAAATAATGAAAAAAAATATGGCTGAGAGGATTCACCTTCAGCGACCGCGTCCGGTAGAACTCGATCAGACTGACCACAGAGTCATGCGTGAGCGATTCCAACGCGAAGCCACATCGACCTTTGTAGACGTGTATTCGCACAAGTTTCGTTTGCCCGCCGAACCTGACACGAACCGATAACACTTCTAACACGGGAGCGAGCTTCCATTCAAACAGATAAACTGATAAAAATGCTGATTTCAAACTAGGACAAGAGAACGATCAACAATGACCGTAATTGGAGTAAAGTTGGATCCCATGAAGACCTTATAAACGGCTTAAAGCTCCGAATCATGCTTTAGTTCAGTAAAAAAAGAAGCCAACAGTATTCAAAAGTAAGCATAATCAGCACTGTTCGAGTTGACTAAGAAGACTTTGAACAACAAAAGCACACGATATTCTATATCTCAATGAAAAAAACAAGATGATCGACCCATTTGCTGAAGGAACTAACCTCACTGTAAGGGTGTAATCACCAGCTACAGACGCATCGCGGACCATGAACGTTCCTTCTGGTTGATCTTGCATGATCTAGATGAACAAAGTAATTTTTCACAAATTCACATCACTACAGTACGCCCGACTCGATTTTACCGTAATATTGGCTTAAAATAATGAACTTAAGAACAAAGGGAGTTTTATTACAAATAATCGTAGCTGTAATGCTGACGCATTTTGAAGTACATTTTCGAAAAAGATCTCTAATTCTTTTCAAAAGATTTCCTCAGATTTGAGATCAAGGTCAGATTTTGAATGCAACTTTTAGGGAATGAGTTGAGAAAACAGTACTAATGGATTCGATGGGTAGAATTCAAAACGATGAATTGTGACGTTTGAAAATACGACAGGATTGTGGAAAACACCCGATAAATGGCTCCAGAAGGGATACTATTGAAAAAACTTGAGGTTATCGCTTGAGCTTGTACCCTTTGGAAGCTGAAAGTTCTCCGAGTGACTAGCCTAAATAAAGATAAAAGTGGGAAAGAGTTTGACAAAAAAGGTGGAAGAATTAATGAATCATCACTGGAAATACAGATTTGAACGGGTTTTAAAAGTATACGTACATATGATTAGTTCTGCAAAAAATAAGTGCATTACCAAGTAAAAACGAAAACAAAACAAGTCTAAAAATAGACTCTCACCTCGGACACGACGGCTTTGTCGACCTGTCCCCAGTACCATATTTGGTCGGAGAGCTGTCCTCCAGACATCGTTCTGTAATATTACCATCATTTAATTAAGTGGCCATGAAATCGGCCAAACGAAGGCCAGATATATACACGAATTAATTACTAAACCTTCTGTTATTTGAGTAATTCACTTAAGGTCACGCAAATATAGAATCTAATTGTGTTACAGAATCTTAAATGGCACATAAACATCTCGGCAATGTTCATCTGAACTTCAAGACAGCCTTCCTTTCTTGGGCTTTTTAAAGGTCTAACGAATTCTAGAAAACTAAGAATGCTAAATTAAAGTGCGCTACAGTACTAACAGAAGAGAAATTCTATCCTGCTTTACAGTACCACTTGGATGAATGAAATCAAACCCTTCGGGCCGGGTCACTTAATACTCGTATGAGCTCTTTTCGTTCCTACTATGAGATAGGAATGGATTTAAAGACTAAATTAATGAATTGAAATTAATTATAGGCCGAAGCAGCTCAGCTGGACGAATAGCTCTTTCTGGTAGTCAGCTGTGTGGACTACGTTTAGAAATCTCAAAAAAGTCGGGAAAGCGTTAAACAGTCATCACAACAATGAAAAAGATAAGCAAATCGAGTCGCAAAACAGGATGAATCAATATAACAAGGAGAACTGGTACAATTAAACAATTAGTAGTGCAGTTGCGGTTGAATTGCCCACCGGGCGCAAATGGTGGAATGGAGCGCGCTAACCGTCGAACCGCATTCGAGCAGTATTCTCTTCCTGCGTGAAGAGTGAGCACCATAGTTGATTTGGATCTTGTCTTTTTTATTGATTTTGACATAAAATTATTTAATATAAGGTCCCGACTAGGAATCTCGCAACTGTTTTCTACAATAATCTGTAGTTATAAGTGGGTTGGTAGTGTTACAAGGGCAGTAGTAGGGTTTAGGTCATCGATTTCGCTAAGAACTCGTTAAGGAAGCTCATTCAAAGCGAAGTTCATGAAACTGACGCTCATTTAAATGGTTTCGATAAAATACTGTATTTTACGGTCGGTCCTAGCGAGCAACGTTTTTGTACCGTACACTACCGTAAACCGCAAGAGTGCTGACCTACCGTAATCGGCAGTCTGACCTACCGCGTCCACTGTGATTGATTGATATAGAGATCGTCGAAGTTTCAATGAAAATTAATGTTGAAAGAGGGCAGATGGGAGTCGGAGAGCACAGTTCTAAGGTAAGCTATAGCAACACCTAAATTACCGTCATCTTCAGGACTTTGGACTTACCGTAGTCGATATGTGTGAAATTCAGCGCTCATTTAAATGGTTTCGTTGGAATACTGTATTTTACGGTAGGTCCTAGCGACGTTTTTGTACTGTACACTACCGTAAACTGCAAGACTGCTGACCTACTGTAATCGGCAGAAATTCTGACGGTATCGGAAAGGAGTTGTCATCGTAGATCCGTGGAATTGGAGAGTATATCCTTCCACTTTGAGAACCATGAAGGTACTGTGCAGTACCGTAATTGGCGGCAACGTTGACCTACCGTAATCCCTCTACGAGGACGCCGTCCCTTGAATGCATCACTAGACGGACTTAACTATTCCCACCATGGAGGTGATTAAGCCGAGAAGTTGCTAAATTTACTAACAATAAATAGGTCCTAGCGACGTTTTTGTACTGTACACTACCGTAAACTGCAAGACTGCTGACCTACTGTAATCGGCAGAAATTCTGACCTACCGTGTCAGAAGGCACATTCAGTCACCACCCTGATGCAGTTTCGGTGGAGAAAGGAGTTGTCATCGTAGATCCATGGAATTGAAAAGAGTATATCCTTCCACTTTGAGAACCATGAAGGTACTGTACAGTACCGTAATTGGCGGCAACGTTGACCTACCGTAATCCGCCTGCGAGACTCCGTCCCTCGAATGCACCACTAAACGGACTTAACTATTCCCACCATGGAGGTGATTAAGCCGAGAAGTTGCTAAATTTACTAACAATAAATAGTTCGTTACACATATTAGTCATTTCTTGAATGTGTATAAGCAATAAGCATAATAGCCTCATGCATAGTACGCAGACTGTTGTATAGAATCCTTGAATCCAAGTGTTAGAACATATTAGATGAATATCTTAATTAATCAATTTATTCAAGACGCGTGCCTGGACCCACGTGCAAATGCATGAGAACAACTTTCAAGTCAAGCTCAAACAGCTATATAATGCATAAAACCATTCTGACAAAAACCAACAACTAAAAAATGTCCTAGAACAATTTAAAACTTCAAAATCCCAGAGTATCAATTACAATGTGGGAAGATTACACTCTATTTCACCGTTCTGCACCGCGTAAAATGTTGAAGTTCGAAATACAAGACATTTGCTGCGATTCCCGAGAGGCCCTTCATGACGCTTGCAATGCACCATGGAACGTTTAATCACCCAAGTAAGTTGCATTTCTACTTTTACCATTCTCAGTCGATAGACTTGGCAGGCTGCCAAATCTCGACTCATGATGGGCTCTTTATTTTGGAAGTGAATCAACCGATTGAGGTGATGGGGATCTGTAGGAAAAACTTTTGTAAGGTGAGTGACTGGGAATTTATTACCCAAGTTCACTCATTCCTTGTCAGTTCTGACTGACATGTCAGGTCGAGCGTTGACGTAGGGCAAGACTATTACCACTCCATCTGATTTCAAATGCAACATGTTTTGCTGTGAGTACGCGCACGCCTTTCTTGACGTCTCGCAACGTCCCCTCACCTGGAGTTGTATGCTCGTCTCACCTTAGATTGCTGGGGGATGGGGCGAGGGGAGGAGCCAGCCAGTAAGAGCACATGAAACACGGGCCGACTCCAATCATACTAGCTGGCTCCTCCCCTTGCACCCCCCCCCCCCCACCAGCAATCTCGGGTGAGACGAGCGTACGGCCCCTGGGTGAAGGCATGGTAACTAAAAAACATTAAAGGCACTATACGGCACACTCGATTACCCGGGGAGGTTACCTTTTCCATAGGTTGCTGTACGGCCAAGCTCCCAATTGGTATATAACTGCAATAATATTGTGTCATGCTAGTCCCGACAGGAGTAAGAATTTCAATGTGCCCTAAAGTCTCGCAGATAAGTCCGCCTTGTGGGCATCGCGGCGCGGCGTATTGATCGGTGGTAGTCTATCAATATACTCTACCTTATCTGATGTTATTTTTATTCACAGGTTTGTATTTTTCATGACACTGTCGTTTTAGCTATTTCTAATTATACAAGTGAACTACTCAGGCACTGTCTTGAAAATAGTTTAGGTGAGGCATGATTTTTATTCAACTTCCAATTCATTGTCAACAACACCAAGAGCATCAAATTCGTTGTACAACAATGAATTCGTATCTAAGGCTTTTTCAAAGCTGTTCACTCAGGAAATCTTATTTTGCACCTTCGTCGTGCGACGCACATTACATCCTACCCTCGGAAGGGACTGGTTCCTGATCTGTAGGAGATTTCGCAGACAGTCATCTTGCACAAAAAGGTGACATGATATGATAATAGTTTGGGCTGGATAACGAGCGATTAGCTTGCTAAGCTTGTTATATGTTATGTTACGGGTATTTCAATAGTATCATCCCACATGTCTTGGATATCGCATTGGACGAGATTCATCGAAATTTGGGTCCCGTCTGGAATTCATCTAATCTACATCCAGCCTGGCGATTTTCACCGCTCGTCTTAATCTTTGCCGACTACAAAAATGCTTTCAACAACGTCGAAATCAATGCTATCCTGTTTGCGTTAGTCGACTTAAGGATGGGTTTGTCCTACATGAGAACAATGGTCGACCGACGGTTCACTGCTCTAAAAGAACGCAGCTTTTCCGGCGGCCAATCTACATCCCTATTGAGAAGGGCGTCTGGCAAGGCGATACCATCTCCCTCAACTTGTTTACTGCCTGTTTTTGTCGGAGTTGGTGACGATCTTGTTAGACTGGAACAAAAGAGCACATGTTTGGACGAAAAGTCTCTCTTGGACCGTCGCTTCGCCGACGAAATCGTCATCTTTGCTAGTAGTGATACAATAGCCGAAGTGGCACCCTTCTACAGGGTGCTACTTCGGTGATGCCACATAAATATTGCAACGAAATTCCCGCGCAATTTTTGCACACAGTTGCTGATTTTTTTGAAAACTGGGCATCTCATTATTCTTTACCTACCTTTTTTTGACAAACTAGCGGTTTTTGGAATCTCTAAGTTGGCTTTGCAGTTAATGGTAAGACCAAACCCTCAAAGGGCCGCGACCCTCGAACTTGGCAAGTCCGGATTTTGAGGTATAGAGATCGCCCGCATCCTGACGGTGAACCTCTCCACTGTATGTCGTGCCATCCAACGAGGGATCACGAAGGATCGTGTTCGCCCTATTCGTCCGGTAAGTGCCGCTACGCCACGTCTGACAAAAATTGTCAAGAAACGGATTCAACGCAATGCTAAGAGAAGTATGAGAAAAATGGCTCCAGATTTGAATGTGTCAGAGAGAACCTTCTGAAGAGGGCCGCGAACGGTGGTCACCTGACAACCCTTTTCACGAGAAAATGTATTATTAGTTGGTCGACGGGTACAAAACTGCCCAAGTAGAAGGCCACAAACACCGCTGAGGATACTGTGGTATAAAATAAGGTCAAAATTTCGTCTTCTCGGTGATAGCGTAGGAAGCCTGAAGTTTACACTCCTCTCCTTATAAGAAGGAATTCCGTCATATAAGAATCCCAGCTCTGACTATGAGTTTACGAGTAAAATTATTGTTTTTTTAAACCGGATACTGCGCAGCCGCCGCGCGCGCCACAGGTCCCTATGTTTCATCATTACTGCAGCAGCTATGCAGTAAAGTCTGAAGGGGCCTTAATCATACTCTCCGACATGCAAAATTTCGCAATCACCGCGAAATCGACCTTTCGGTGGTGTCGTTTGGGCTATCACATGTTCAGTGGAGATGCCGAGCATTCCAGATGCAGTCGGCGGTGGCGGCCATCCGATAAGAATAGCGGCCGGCGGGCGGGGCCCGAGGTGATCAAAGCGAAAACGGGGCGGAGTCGGACAATCGCAGTACTGATAGGCCGTCCGTGGTCGTAGCACTCACTGGGCACACGCACACGCACTCGCGTTTTCTCACCCCGTCCAATCCCCAATGCGCCACGCACTCGTCATCGCTTTGATCTTCGCCACCGCATACGGTACGTTACGATATGTGCTCATCCCTCTTACGATGGTTTTTTTCGTTGCGGCACTGAACATAACATAACATAACATAAAATAACATAACACAGTTGAAATAATGAAATGCTCATAAGCATTTTTAAGGCAGTTGGATAGTTTGTTACTCTATACTTTTTATCAGCAAATTTATTACCATATTTATCTATTTATTTAATTACGCACATTTGCGCGCTAAAAATTCGAGTCGAAGTGGTTAGTCGAACAATCATGGATTTGCTGAGGAAGAAACTTGACCAAAACAAAAAAACTCAAATTGTTAGTAAAACATTAAAAGTAATCCACAACAAAATCGTATTAGTAACATATTATATAAAGCACATCAAGTGCGCTACACAGCTGTCCGTTTTAAGAAAACGAAAGCATATAAGATACGAGATGTGCTCCTTTCTATGGTTTTCCTTTCTATGGTGAATGGTTTTCCCTATTTTTTATACATTTCAGAATTTTTCAGTGGTTTTTCCTTGAATTTTTAGAAACTAAAGACTTCCTAGTCACCCGCACCTACCACAATTTACATCACTCAACATTCCACGATTGGAGATTGTCCAGTTCGTAGTCAGCTCGCCAGGTAACCTCCTGAGGCCGTTACTTGCCGGACTAACTACCAATATATATAAATGAGTAACAAATAATTCTCTAGGCATTGATGATAAGAAACTTGTCGTTAAGAGAGGGGTCCGGCGGATAAGGGTAATAAAAAAAGAGGTGAAATACTATGTATATTATATACATTTTCCTTCAGCTATGCCACCGTACACATTTTTTCGGTTTGCTGTCTTCCTTGTCCTGGACTACTCCGCAAAATTTCACCGTGAATTTCACTTGAAATTCAATGGACATGCGCATTCTCTGCAACCTTTCCGGTGTCCTTTTTGAAACAGCCGAACTCTAACTCGATTTTCGCCCAGAAACTTCTTTTTCGGGATTTTAGCATTTTCGAATACAAATGAGACGTACAAAAAGCAAACTTTTGAATGACTTTCTGCTAGAGTTCCTTGCTTTCTACTGGCAGAATGGTAAGCAGTGGTAAAGTACAAAACGTCGCCTTAGGCTATTTTATTTTGTGGAAACTTGAGAAATTTTGAACGCGAAGCAAGTTGTTCTTAAGTGCTCTCGATCGCCCAGAACCACCAGTCGAGCTTAACCCAGATACACCAACAAAGCAGGGGTTTTACCCAACCCAAGGTTGATAAACCCTTTTCTTACCGCACTCGCAACGACTTCTAGATTCCTCTTCTACTTATCGTTACTGCGTACCATACCTCATAGTCGTTAGGTGTTATACGTGGAAATGGATCCACGGTATACCTCAATAGGAGTTGGTGAATCACGGTTAACGGGGGAATCAATGTTGTTTAAGGGCCACAACCGGGTTTATCAGGGAAGTAGATCTGGATACGACGTTTTTCCAACTTACGAGACAAAACGCTGAGTCTGTAAAGGAAGGTTAAGGTAAAGTGATTGACGTCGGTCAGTCCCATTAGTTCGCGCCATGCTCTCGACTTCCATTCAGAGCCGTAGAGGCATGGTGCACGCCAATTCGGCCTGTACACTGACCTGCGGGGGTCAGCTGCTATATCAAGTCAGTGTCTATCTTCCCAGACGACTCTGGTACATACTTACTCGACCCCGGAGGGATGGAGAGCTTGCTTAGCCCATACGGGGATCGATAGCTCGACCGTGCGTGTATCAGTAGCACCTCTTACCACTGCTCCACGACCCTTTGACTCAAATCCGATGTTATGGCAGAAAGACGTTGTTCCTGAATCAGGAGGATCTCTTGTTTACGGGAAAATTTGCTCTTCGAGCTTTTGATGACGTTAAAAGCTATCCATTTTCAAACAGTGGTTACACTACTAACTCCACAAAATCCTCTCAGCCAGCTTTGATTCAGACGGTCACGCGCCAGAACACCCTTTTCTGTCTAATCACTATTATCTCGAATATTCGCCGACTTGGTAGTGGACCTTGAGATTTGAACTTTTAAGCGTTTCCTTACGGCGTTACAGGCTACATATAATCTTATCCCGGATAAGCACGTTATTGTGATTACTGGTAGCTTGAATCTAGTTGAATGTAGGAGAGCTAACAGAGGTTTAGAAGTGAGGAATGAGTAATTTTATACCCATGCCGGTGGTTGGGTAGTTATCTGATTCTCTTGTAGTACAAGTGAAGATTAGCAGTAGCACGGCAGGAACATCAGTGGGACACCTATTTAAACTCCACCCAGGAAGGCAAAGGACGCAGCAGCAGCAGTAATTTTCCGTAATTTGCAGTAGAAATTCCGGGAAATTTGCGTTTTTGAAGAAAATTCAATGACCCAATTAAATGAGGGTTTTCACGGACCTCCGTTCCCGTCACGTTTGTTTTCTTGTGATCCGACTCTAACAAAATTACCTTCGAACTTTAAAGCGAAGAAGGTCAAGCGGTTAATCAGTCCCCGAAGGACACGCCGTGCATTTGGATTCCATTCAGGATGGTAGATGCGTGGTGAATTCGCATTTGCCCTAGACAATGGATTGCGAAGCTAGCCGCTGTAGTAAGTCAGCGTCTTAACCTTCTCTGACAAGTCTGGCACCAATTTACCCAACCCCGTAGCTACGGAATGCTTGGTTATCCCAGGCGAGGATCGATCACTTGAAAGGGCAGGTGGAAGTGGCGATTCGTATCGTTGCACCACAAACGCGCTAAGAGAACTTGATTACCAGCACATATTCAATTCAACTATCAATCACTAGTAGTTTCTGTCAATCGGTGGCAAACATAATTTTGAGCTGTTCTGCACTTTGTGTATTGAAGGACATTTTTTAAACCTAAGAGAGACTATGATTAATTAATGGATGGAGCCAGATGGATGGCGGGTACGAAGAAAAGTTGGCGAGGTTCTGACTTTCGAAAACCATCGAGCTATCTACCGCACCTGCTCACAGGGATAAACAGGCCACCAGAGAAGGGTGGAAAGGAAAATCACCTGGGAAAGCCCAGTTTTTCAGGTAGGTTTCACTGGGTTGTCCTCACCTACCTATGTTAGTCATGTACAGATAGCAGGTGAAAAGTTGGGAGTCTTAATAGTCCTCGAAGACCCAGATTGCCCTCAGGGGAGACTGGCGAGACTTTTGTGAAAACATGGGTTTCTGTCGAAATGGACTTCTTGCGTGACAAATGCTCATCCGTAGAACAGCTGTATTGGTACGCTGTCAGGACAACAGTGTCCACGTTACCCATTTACTTTTAGTATTGCAATTCCCGAAGCAGGTGAATTTTGGATTTGTTTTCGCCGCATACGTAAGGAAACGTTTGTGTGGGACGTAATTCTTGTTTTGAACTTTCGATAGTTCAAGTTAAACAGAACAGCCTGAAGAAAGCAAACAGGTCTCTCCGACTCTAAGTCCGTGAAAAACAGACTTAGAGTAGAAGAAAGAATGGGGACGGTGCAATTTCTTTTCGCAAATGAGGCAATTTTGCGTTAATTTTGAGTTTAACTTCATAGTCTCTGCGGAGAAAATCTTTGTCTATGAGGTATATAAGGCAAAGGTGTTGGAGTTGATCAATCCCGTCAAGGACGCGCCACGCATTCGTGTTCCATTCAGAATCCTAGAGGCACGGAGGGCCTTGACCTATTCAATAACTTCTCAGACGACTGTGCTACCTATTTACCCGACCCCGGTGGCATGAAAGGCTTGCTCTGCTCATCCGTGGATAGATAGCTCGACCGTGCTGGTATCAGTAGCACCTCTTACCACTGCGCCACGACTGTGATATCTGGTGAATCCGTATTCGGTATACAGGGTGCGGCAAAAGTTCTTCAACACAGATTCATGACCGTCTAAACGGCAGATCTCAGGCTGATGAGATGAAACTTATAACATTTATTGCCTTTGACCACACACATATAACAAAGCATCTAAGTTTAGAAATGACCTCCTTTCGCACGAATACAGGCCCTAAGTCTCTTGGGGATAGCGTGTACGACGGCACGCAGGACATCTTCATCAATTTTCTCCCAGGCTTTCTTTAAAGCTTCTTTAAGGGAATCAGTGCTCGCGTGGGATGTTGCACAGGCGTTGCTCTTCAATATGGACCAGATTGAATAATCCACCGGATTAAGGTTCGGGCTATTTGGTGGCCACTCTATTGCTGAGATGAAATCAGGAAAATTGTCGGCGCACCACTTCCATACGACTTCGGCACTAGGAGCATATGCAGGGTCCTGCTGATATGACCAGCTGGTATTTTTAAAGTGTTCAGATGCTCAGGGAAGGATTTCTTTCTTCGAAACGTCCTCCAGGAGTTGCGGCTGTCGATTTTCCCGGACGCGTCGGTGAACCTGGTGCCGCGTAGACTCGTTCCCCAAGAGACTTAAGGCCTGTATTCGTGCGAAAGGAGGTCATTTCGAAACTTAGTTGCTTTTTTATATGTGTTTGGTCAAAGGTAATAACTGTCATGAATTTCATTTCATTTGCCTGAGATCCTCCGTTTAGACGGTCAAGTATCTGTGTTGAAGGACTTTTGCCGCAACCTGTATACAATGACTTACGGAGCCAGCCGCTATACCAAGTCAGCATCTCTACCCTCCCAGACAAGTCCAGTGACAATTTACCCGACCGCGGAGTGATAGAACGCCTATTTAACCTAGGCCGGGATCGATCGCTCGGTGTCAGTAAGGTCTCTTACCACTGCACCACGCTCTGTAAGCTAGCGCAATGAGCATCTTCTTGCACTTTTTGTGGAACAGCTGTTCCTATTGTGGAACAAGTATCTCGCTGTTCAAGGGGTTCGTTTCAAACTTGAAGTACTTGTTTCCGGAGCAATAAGTAGGATTTTCGCAAGTTTTCGAATAGTTTTCATATCAGTGCTCCATATTTGATGTTTTCTTATATCAAAAGCAACGGGCAGACGTTCTATGCCGACCAGTTGCGTAGGCGAAGTCTCATACAGAGATTTATTGACGTCGGTGCCATGAAAAATTTGAAAAGAACTCAGTCGGTCCACATCAACACAGTGGTCATGGAGGCTGAAGCTATTGTGTGCGATGATGATGGCGGAAGAGATTGCTTTAGTCCAATGCCTTCACGCTATTCTAGTCTGGACAGATGCGATATACCAGAAAAATTGGCGTGCGATTGGAAATGACAAATCTCTCGATTCGACCAGATTGCTACCTCCAAATAGGATATACAAAAAATGGCAGGCCACGTGGGGCACGGGCGGCCATGAATGCCACCTAGGAAACCGTTCCACAAAAAGATTAGATTCATACCGGAAAGGAGGAGGTTTCAAGCTGTGTTGGGGTGGATTTCTTTTCAATCTATTTGTTTCTCCTCTTGAACCTCTCATTTCCTTCCATGAGGGTTCTGTAGATGGTGATGAATCGGTTCCTGATACCATCTGGGTCTATGTCTCTTCAGCTTTTTCCTCATTTCTCTAGCATATTTCTCTTCTCTTTGATACGCAATGATGAGCTTCTTCTTGATGTTGTTATTGCGCCGAGAACAGGGTGATAGACTGGTAAAAGATCCCACTTTTACCTGTACGGTCCAATGATCGATCATCGCCTGAGGTAAACAAGCGCTTCATTTCTCCTGGGCCCAGATTCATGAACGGACGAGCGGTCTCCGAAACCGCGGGGCAGCAAGAACCAGACGGCAGAGGGATTGGGTTTAACGTAGGAAGTTCAGGATAAGTAGACAAATGTGGGCGCCGTTCGGGCTATATCTCGGGGTTTATCGGGGGTTTACCAATGATGAATCCGCGCCCTGGATTCCGGTAAATTGGTACCAAATTTGTCTGGGAAGGTGAAGACACTGAACTGGCTGGCCCTAAAAATAAATGTAAGGGCCACAAATATTATAAATGTACCTTTTCCATTCTGAGCCCAATCTGAATGCATGGCGCGTCCTGAGAATGATAATCTATCGGTAGCCTCTCTATTTTATCTTGGTCACTACATCATATTTATTTTAATTTTTTTCGATGCTACAGATATCCACACTACAAGAATAGTTGAGCATTTCCAATAGATTTATTAGAAAGGTGACGTGGTGCAATGGTATGAAGGGCTACTGTCGTGGGCACGGTTGGGAGATCGATCCTCGCCCGGGCTAACCAAGCACTTCTGAGTAGATCTATCCATGTTCTATAGCAATCCATGTTGCTGTCTACTGACAATGAGTTCCAGCGCACCCCGGGTGAGTAGATAAATAAATAAATAAATAAACAAATAAATAAAATAAAGAAATAGAATCCGGCGCGTCATCAAGAACTGATCAAATGCTATTATACTCCCTTAACTTACTTTTACCTTTTTAACTCTTTTGGAGCATAACTATTTTTCTGCCCTTTCTCGCTATCTAATTTTTTAGAAGTCGCTGGATGTAGTAGTCACGTTAGGCCAGTTTTTTCAATACGATGTGTCATATCCTCTAGAAGATCGTCTGCAGAATAACAAAAATGAGTTGCAGACGGTCTTCTGAATAATTCTATGTGCTATTTTTCTTGGGAAAATAATTCATTACGTATTCGCACCTCGTCGTACTGTGACGACGTTAATCAGATCCCTTTGTAACGGCGCTTCGTATCGTAAACACGTCGTGTACAGCTTTAATAATACGAGAAGTTTGTCATATGAAATGCAAAAGTAAACAGCAGTCATTTTTGCTGCCAGCCGGCTGTACCGACCGGACTCATTCCACTAATGTGGTAATAAAATTGAGCACAGCATAAGGTCAACTGCTGCAACTCCATCCAGTCGGCATACTATTGACTGAAAATGGGCTATTGTTGGAGTACCGAAAGCTGCAAAGCATATAGAAGGAAAAATGACAAAGAATATACATATCGAAATTGAAAAAAAAATCTTGAGCGACTCTTCGGTAGATGACATTCTGTTCCACGTGATCTATCCTACAGAAACGGTACTTCTTAATACAAAATGATTCATTCTTAGACTACT
Source organism: Nippostrongylus brasiliensis (assembly GCA_030553155.1). Lineage (NCBI taxonomy): Eukaryota > Metazoa > Nematoda > Chromadorea > Rhabditida > Heligmosomidae > Nippostrongylus > Nippostrongylus brasiliensis. The sequence continues at coordinate 7,852,568 of CP130732.1, forward strand.
AAGAGTAACTTAGAATAGCAGGATTGATTCTGATTCATGAGAAAACTGTCTGAAGAGAATTCGAGGAAAAGAACGTTGGAGACGATTGGTACCTTTTGGGTACCAAAGGGGCTGCAGGAAGAGATTAAATTCGAAGAAAATGATAGCAAAAGTAGCAGTAACTCACCAGATCTACGGCGTCGACGTGTTGTAGAGTGGTTAGAGGCGCTAACTCCACTGGCACGGTCGCGCGATCGATCACGCCCGGACTAACCAGCTCTTCCATCCCTCCGGGGTCAGATAAATTGGTAGCAGTTTGGGTAGGTTAAGACCCTGAATTGGTATAGCGGCTGGCTCCCGCAAATGATTGTATAGGCCAAATAGGCATTCACAACACCTCTACGATTCTGAGTGGAAGATGAGCGCATGGCGCGTCCTCAGAGACTGGTCCGACCACTTCAAATTTCCTTTCCGAACCATTTTCACCTGAGCTTTGGTTGATTCCGATTCTGAGGGCAGCCACATTTCTGTAAAAAAAAAAACGAGACGTTCCTAAAAAAATTCCACCAAGGAATCTCGGCACCTCTAACTGAACCTCCCTCGTCGTGTTTTTCTTCATCACTTTTCGATAAGTACGTTTTCTCTGTAATATTTAATGCTTCTACCTTAAAGGTGGACTGAGTATTACGGTAGTAGGCGTCCATACATTAATCTTCACATTTCGCTCAAAAATTCTCCACATATTGAACAGAAATTCAAGGTTCACAGCTTCTGCTTTATTCTTCTTCAGCTGAGCGCTCGAATTATTCATCAAGAAGTTGAGAAAGATCTGGCTAGCTCAAATCGACAACAAATACCAAAATTGCCTGGGACTATGATTAGACCGATGAAAACGTCTGTGGTAGAAGAAGTCTATCCGAGAAGTTCACAGTCTCTCCGACGCTTCGTCGTTTTTTGAACTCTTGAGGCGTTGATTTTTAGTCAAAAATACATAAACCACCGAACCACCTTGTTGTCGTTGGCCAGAGTAGCTCAGCTGACTGCGCTTCGGAGAATTTTCACGACGAATTCCAGCCATTGTTCGTGGTCCGTTTGAATGAATTTTTGGCTTTCAAAATAAACATCCGACTATGTCCATCGAGGTGAACATGCGGCTTCTGTTGTTGCTTCTAAGGCAAAACACTCGCTCATTCGATCACTGCTTTGGAACTTTATCCAACAAGTGTATGGAAGACCTTAGGGTTATTCGGGTCCGGATTCATCATCGAAAAACGTGCTGACAGTCGTAAAGGTGAATACGGTTAGCTTTCCAACCTTTATTCATCATTTATTGGCACGGTAGCTGTGGGGTACACTCCAGCGGCGCCAGGTGAAAATCCCAACATGGACTTCGTGATCTAGAAATCTCGGTAAGTTTAGGGTAAGAAGCCAGACTTCGGTAATCTCGCGGTAGCCGGATGTCGTCGGTATGTTCTATAAATCTGAGCTCCGGCTTTGAGTCGATGAAGCAATCCATTTACCATCATTGGGACATTAGTAGTTAATTCTACTTCGATTTCTTATTCTTTTTACCTTCCCAGACAAGTCTGGTACCAACTTATCCGACGCCTGAGGGATGGAAGGCTTGGTTAGCCCGGGCCGGAATCGATCACGCGACCGTGCGGGTGTCAGCAGCGCCTCTTACCACTGTACTACGCGGGCACTGGCTTTTATAAAGGTAAAGGTAAAGGTGCCGGCGTTGATCAGTCCCCGAAGGACGCGCCGCCGCATTCGTGTTGAATTCAGAATCGTAGAGGCTTGGTGAATGCGTATTTGGCCTATACAATGACGTGCGGGGCCATTGGCTATACCAGGTCAGTGTCTTTACCTTCCCAGACAGATCTGGTACCAACTTATCCGACCCCTGAATGATGGAAGGCTTAGTTAGCCCGGGCCGGGATCAATCGCTCGACCGTGCGGGTGTCAGTAGCGTTTCTTACCACTGCACCACGCGGGCCCTTTTCTACATATAATAGACCAAAAACAAAAAAAAATGACACCTGGTTAGTTATTAACATTATTTGAACAATTTATCGCCTTATTTCAGCCGCTCCAGTCGACGGTGGCGAGAAACTGGAAGAGAAGCTGAAATTGATACAAGATCAGCTGGCTAGTCTTCAACGACAACTCGCCGCCCCTTCATCATTGGAGAAAGAGGTGAGATTTCCTAGGAATTTATGGCTTTTCGGACATTTTTTGGACGACTCTTGTTTCATTTTCAGAAGTAATTCATTGGGTACCCCTATTCAAAAATGAAAAATCCAACATCGCTCATTCAAAGTTTGAAAAGTGCTTGAATGAGAGGGAATATTAGGTTGTCGCAAAATTAATTTCGTTTTCTGAGTGTGTTCAGAAGAAAACTTTTTTACGCCGTATTATCTCGTCTCAAGGAAAGCCAAGCATACTGTCAGGTAGGAGATGATCCGCTCTATCAAAAGCGTACATTACTGTCTCTCTATTTTGCGCAGCCGATTTTTTCCAGGGCTTCATTTGAACATGAACCGATGCGACTTTCGAGTGCTCATCATTTATGAATATAAATTGGGACATCTCGCGACAGACGTAGCACGTTACTTTGGCAGAGCTTTTGGGATGGATTGTCCTTGCGAACGGACAGTGCAGCTCTGGTTTAGAAAATTTGCTTCTGGCGATTATGATCTCGAAGTAAAGGCTGGTCGTGGTCGCAAGTGGTCCCTTGATGAAGAGGTTTTAGAACAGCCGTTGAAGCAAATCCAGAGACCAATACTCGTAAGCTAGCAGAAGACTTGGGCGTACATTACTGTACAGTCGCAAGACGTTTAGAACAAATCGGCAAGGTGATGATGATGTCAAAGTGGATTCCTTATGAATTGACCGATGAGCTTGTCTTACGAGTTTTGGCATCTATTTGAATCCCCTAAATCGTTATAAAAATGAACCGTATGTCAACCGAATTATAGCTGCAGATGAAAATTGGATCCCTTACAATAATAGCAAACAGGGATTTGCTTGGGTTGATAAGGGTTCTCCACCAAAACCTTTTCCTAAACCAAAACTTCATCCTAAAAAGGTTATGATTACTTTGTGAGGGTGTAGTAAAGGAGTCATCCATCATAGCTTCATGCCACCTGGTGGTTCAGTTACAGCAGGGCCATACTGTTGTGATTTAGACGAAATATACCCGAAACTGCAAAAATTGTCTCCGGCACTAGCGAACAGAAGCGGTGCGATCCTATTGCAGGATAACGCAAAAGCACACACCGCGAAGATCACCCGGCAAAAATTGACCCAGTTAGGCATTGAAGTGCTGTCTCATCCTACTTATTCTGCTGACCCTTCGCCAACAGACTATCACTTTTTACAAGCATTTGATTCTTATTTGCGTCAGAAAAAAATTGCTGATTTGACCGATGTTGAAAATGACTCTCTCGCTTTCATTAATTCCCGTGATCCTGGCTTGTTCTCTAAAAGTTTGGATTTATTACCGCTTCACTGGCAGAGGTGTGTAGATGCTGACGGTTTTTAGTTTGATTCATAAAGTTGCGTTTAAGCCGAGTTATTGCAGTTTGACCTGAACGGTCCATTTCCGAAATTAATTTTGCGACAACCTAATATAAGTGTGTAGAAGAAAGTCGTGGCGTGTCTAGGGCCTTCTTTCATGAATAGTGAACCGCTCTGGGAAGATTATTCAAAAATTTTAGAATATGTTCAAAATGAAAAGTAGGTACGCATTCAATATATCAGGCTTCAATTCATGAAATTATGAAATTTACTATTAAATAATGAAATTCATAAAATACCGTTCTCATAGAGAGAAATTGATAGCTTGACAGCAAAAATTGGTATTTTTGGCCATCGTTTTCAAGTCTAGAAGCGACTAAGGACTGTAAGGTAACGTTAAAATGGTCAGCGTTAGTCCCCTAAGAACGCGCCGTGCATTCGTCTTCCATTTTGATTCGATTGTTTCATGCTGAATGCATATATATGGCTTGTACAGCGACTTGCGGGGGCCACTTGCTATACCAAGTCAGTGTCATCTTACAAAACAAGCTTGATACCAATTTACTCGACTCCAGAGGGATGGAAGGCTAGGTGAGCCCCGACGGCGATCGATCACTCGACCGTGGGGAGGGTGACAGTAACGCCTCCTAGCACTGCACTAGACGGCTCAGGATTATAATAAATGCAAATCTGGTATAGTGAATCAGCGGTTTAGTGCTTCCGGTTTGGAGTCTCTGTTGACGGCAGGACTGATATGGTGATAAGGGGCCAGTCAGCTGGAGTTTAATCCGATTTCTCACTTCCTATGCCCTTTCCTCCATTTTTTTTTCGCGGCCGTAGTGCTTAACTGATGACCGTTCGGCTTCGCGTTCTGCATTGAAATTGGAAAAACATCAAAAATTGGTGAATTTTTTAAAGAAAACCATGGAATAAAATTTTTCCTCTATTTTTACCAGAGCGTCCGTGGTTAAATCTCTCTACAAGCCTCCTAAAACCGTTCCTTTTCGACGAAGATAGCAGCAAAAAGCTCTCACAATAAGAGCGGAACACGAACAACAAGAAACAACGAGCCCATAAAATTTTAAAAAAAACCTTTCACATTCGTTTGTCATAAATTATATTGATCTCATAGAGATACTATATTTATTACGACTCACTTTTTATGAGCTAATTGTTGGATTTTTTGCTATTCTGTTTCTGTCCAGTTCATTCGTTTGTCATAAACCATTAAATAAATAAATACTAATAATAAAAAAATCAATAATCCAGAATGGGTATATGGCTCACCCTCATTTTTTCGACATTTCTGATCGACGTTCTCTCACTGGGTAGCAAACTTGAGACGAGTATGTTCTCTTGAGCCACTTGAGATCGTTGCTGCCCAGAATACCTCAGAGAATCACCAAGCGAATTTAGCTAAGTGAACAACTCCCTCAGCTCCTCAGTTGCACAGCAAACAGCCGGAGCACAAAACAAGAAATTTATCCGATTACGCCGTGCTCTTCGTCACTGCTACCCGGATGTGGTCATTGGGCTGCCTCCGGCAATGTTTCAAAAACAATTTAATGGTCGAATTAAACCCTGGTAGTCTCAGAGCAGCGTCGCTGCAAAGATCACGTTTTATAGGGGAGCTCGGTAGAGCAGATCAAAAATTTGAGGGGTTTGCATCCCTTAAAGAGGCTTAGTAGCCTCCAAAATTAGACTAAGAGAAGTTAAGCACAGGTGTTGAGATTTTCTGCTCTATTTCTCCTGAATGCTTCTTGTTTATATGAAGATTTCAAGACTATATGCCTGAGATTTTTTGAAAATTTCGAATTTTCCCGAGGAAACTTTCTTATAGGACTCTCTCTTTATTGTGATTAGTTCTGTACAGAGCGACAACGATTCGCAGTTAGAAGGTTTAGTAAAGTGATCGAGGTGTATCGGCTCTTTAAGAACGCGCCATGCACTCGTCTTTTCTTGAAAATCTTAGGTGTACGCATTTGGTCTACATAATGACTTGTGGGGCTAACCCTGCTCGAGTCACTGCCGTTCCCTTCCCGACAAGTTAAGTACCGTAATAATTTACTTTACCCGGCAAAGGTATGTCGATCAAATTTTACCCGGCAAAGGTCTGTTGGTCAAACAACAACGATTCGCAATTAGAAGGCTTAGTAAAGTGATCGAGGTTTATCGGCTCTTTAAGAACGCGCCATGCACTCGTCTTCCCTTGAGAATCTTAGGTGTATGTATTTAGTCTACACAACGACTTGTGGGGCTAACCTTGCTCGAGTCACTGCTGTCATCTTCCCGACAAGTTCAGTAATAATTTACCTAACCCCAAAGAGATGGAAGTTCTGGTTAATCTGGGCTAGGATTGTCGGCGATTCACCTCAACTGGAAATACTTCCTGAAAAGTGAAATTTGATAGACAGACCTTTGCCGATAAAAAACGAGTATCCATTGAAAATGACTAATGGAAACAACGTACCGCTGCTCCTAAAAAAGAATATCCTTTTATCCGGGGCGATAAGTGAAACGTAGGAGGGTGGTGTAAATGATATTCTATGGTGAAGGGATACCCTTGGTTTCCATCTAGAACCTACTAGCGCAAAGAGCGCCTCTTCGCTCACACAATGGGATCTGGGCAAGTATCTCATTTCAAAAAGGTAAACCAGGAGCTGTTGTAGGGTGTCATGGTATGCGTTTTTTCCTGAGTGTAAAAAACTGGGTATAGTGATTGCCGCGGTTTATCATGGTTGCGCCCCTACATGGTATTAGTACACGTTGTTTTGATTCCGTCACGTCATTAGCAGAAATAGCAACTCAGCCAGGAGTCGAACCCGCGTCTGATACCTATGGGCTCTTGTTGATGACTCGCGGTAAGTAGAACACCTGGGTTAATTTTGGAAGGTTGAAAGTTTGTCAATGACGAATCTGGGTGAAGTTTTCTTCGTTGCCGCTCAGGAGTCTCTAAACATTATGGCAGGACCATATTTTTGAAGATAAAGCCCTAATAATGAATAGCTTGTTTGTAAAGAGTTAGAATTATGGTGCAGAAACGAAGACAATGTATCCCAGCGACAAAAATAGGTTAGGGAGATAACCGGGCCGTTTTTATTAGTTCATTGCTTACGTCAGAAGCAATTACCCGGGTCTTCTAGAGGGCTCTAAGTTCAATCTCAGTCGAAGGGCCCTCGACTCGGTCAAGTAGTGTTCTCGAGTGCACCTATTTCGGTGCCTACGAGGATAGAGAGAAGTCATTAAAGCACCCATTCGCAGCAGAATTCACATACACTCTTATGGTGCAGTGGTAGGAGGCGCTACTGACACCCGCATGGTCGAACGAACGATCCTTGCTGGGGTCAACTTAGCCTTCTACCCCTCAGGGGCAGGAAATTGGGACCAGAATTGTCTGGGAAGCTAAAGACACTGATCTGGTACATTGGCCTGCCTGTGCAAGTCATTGTACAGGCCAAATACGCATTCGCCATGCCTCTACGATTCTCAGAAGATCACGAATGCATGGCGCATCCTTGGGGTACTGATAAACCCCAACTACTTTGCTTTTCTTTTACAGAGTAAATTTTCAGTGGAATTCCTTTTTCGTGTCAGTAAACTGATATCGTTAGAAGCTACCGGCATTCACCTTCATAGCAGTTAGGTATCCGTTACCCTAATCTTGATACATCAGAAAGTTTAGTATATTCGAAGAAAAAACCTTTTTGGAAGATCGAGTAAAATTTACCGCCGGTTTTGCAGATGAAAAAAGACTTGGGCCATTCATTTTTGGAAATTCCAGCTACAAAGGAAAAAGCTGCTTTAACTATCGAATTCCCTTAACTATATGAAGAGTAAAAGTAAAGGTTAAGGTGTCGGCGTTGATGAATCAACAGGACGCCCCACGCGTTCGTGTTCTCTTCAGAATCGTAACTGCATAGTGAATTCACATTAGGAGTATACAATGGCTTGCGGGGCCAGCCGCTATACCATGTCAATGTCTTTACCTTTCCAGTCAAGCCTGGTGTCAGTTTACCCAACCCCGAGGGATGGAAGGCTTGGTTAGCCCGACCTGGGATAGATCGCTCGACTGTGTAGGTGTCAGTAGCGCTTCTTGCCGCTTCGCTTCCCCAAAAGAAGAGTAGTGGAGGTGTTTTATTTATTTATTTATTTATCTTGATGTCAGTACTAAACAAAAACACAGCAGCAGAGTTAGTAATACCTAACGGAACTGACCACAAAAAGAGAACCAAAAAAAACAAAAAAAATGTAATGAAGAAGGAAGGGATGGCTACGGATGTTCAAAGCTAATTGTAGTTGAAAGGAGTTAGCTTGTCTGTGGTAGTGGTTAAACCAATAAGTGTTCGATTGATAAAAAATCACTCCTATCACTTCCTTTTGGTTCAGTGAAACATCTTCCATGCAACAACTGTGCAGAGGAGAGGGAGAGTTATTAATAGCCGTAAAGATGTGCGAACTTGCGATATATCACTCAGTGGTTTTTACGCCTCATCGAACTCACCAGAAAAACATCGGTTAGGGAAGTTTGCCAACGTAAACAACGACAATGGCCGGCTACTACGAGTGCTTCTAGATGGACGACTGAAATGCCATCGGAAGCCTCATCATTCTTTGCTTGACGACGTGGAGGATTTAAATGCCCAATAAAGTCACCAAAAATTCAATTTTCGTCAAAGTGGAGGAGCAGAGGTTCCCTAAAAGCCTTAGATTTCACAGAAACGGCTTAAGTAAACCCTTCCCGAAAAAGGTCTTTTTAAAATAAGAAAGAAATTGTGTGGTAATGTGTCAATAGTACATACTTTACTACAGTACTAGTTCACGATCACGCTGTTTTTGAATCCTTACCACTTCCTTTTATGGAAAATAATTCCAAAACAATTAATATCCTTGACAATGAGATATTAGCTCTAACCGATAGCTCCGTCCAAGTCACTGCACGGGTTCTCTAGCCCCCACTCTGGAGAACGCAGAAAAAGAATCGAATTCGTTTTCAAAGCTTCTATTTTTCTAATCTATTTTTTCATACTCCTACATTCACTGGATTTTTTCCAGAAAAAAATGAACTCTAGAACATCGAAAAATTCTATGGACAAACTTGCCAATGAGTGGATTTTCCTGGCGTTCTCGCTCATGGATAAACTTTAATCTTCGAACGCCGCGCAACCGCTCGCGTGGACATAATTTATCGCTCCTTAACTTTTTCAATTTGCTTCCATTTTTGCACGTCATATTTCGAAAGATTCGTGCTATTTCCTTGACAAAAAAACGGTCGAGATTTTGAAAAGACTTGTGTACTGTAGTTTTCAGGACCCTGTCGTTAAATGCTTAACTAATGCATTTTTGAAGCTGACCAGTTTTAGGGTGAAATCTTCCAACATTCAAGTGATTCTGATTTATCCCAGAAGCTAGTTACTGCCACATCAAAAATCGATCTCAATAAAACTTATTTTAAACGCTTTTTATTCATTTTCGTAGTTGTGGGGTTGCTCATTCTCTAAAAGGCTCTGCAAATCAAACATCTGCTGATTGGCTTACGTTCTAAATCTAAACTTGGATATTTTTTGTGCGGATCAGAAACTAAATTCATTTTTCGGGAAGCGTCGAGATTCATATCAGTAGATTTTTCATTAACGGCGGAAATTGTAACGGAATTCCCCTGGGTAACCGTATCTTGATTGGAATAGCGTAGACTCTTTATATAATTGAAACGAGATCGAACCTAAGAGTCAGCGGCGAACACAGAAACCTCCTTTATCGTGAATTGTATATTAGCTTAAATAGTGCTTAAAACCATAAAAAGCATTAGAAGAAATAACGAAGGGCACGTTAGTCTTCACAGACAATCAGAGACAAATCCAGCGATGCTTGATTGATCGTTAGTATGATTTTCCCAGTATTCTGAGCATTTCTCGCTCTGGCCAGAGTATTCTGATCTTGGATGGGTTGGTAGTACACAACTTGTTCCAATTCGTCCAGGTCCTAGATTCACGAACGGACGAAACGGTCTCCGAAACCGCGGCGCAGCCAGAACCAGACGGCAGAGTCGATGAGAGATTGCGCTCAGCATGGGAAGTTTAGGATAAATAGACAAGGGTGTGCGCCGTTCGGGCTATATCTCGTAGTTTATCGAGGGTTTACCAATGATGAATCTGGGCCCAGGTCTACATTACCTGACACTGTCTGCGACATTTTCTGTCTAAGCCATCATGTGGCGAATCTAATGTTAATCTTACGGGGTAAATATTGCCCAGCCGGTTTTTGTTGCAAACTTTCGCACTTCTTGCTTCATGAACTAGGTGAGATGGAGGGGAATTCACTCATTTTCACTGCCGTTTTACCTTCCTCCTGGTATTCAACACCGAAGTTTAACACGATTGTCCGATATGGGAGAACTTAGCTCGAGTTTACCCTCGTTCCTCGTTTTGTTAGACTCTCTAATCACACAGATGGCAAACCATACCCAACAAACATTACCAATCGTGGATCTCCCCAGTGTCTAAAAAAGATCGAGGTAACCGATACCCGGAGGTAGCCGAGAACGTAGCAGTATACCATTGCCGCAGCTTCACGGTATACAATGGTTCGTTGGGTATCCGATTCGGCGAAAGTTACTGCGACTTTACCCTACTTCGTTGTTAATTAGATGTTTCCTTTTTTTCTTCTTTCGTTTTTTTTTCTGAATTAGAGCATCAAAAAACAGCGTTCAATGAAGCACTGCTGATCGGCAATCGATACCTTTGCTTCTGTGAAGAGTCAGTGTGATGCTTTTCGGCGACTTATCACCGCCGTTATCAGCAAAGCTCCATTGAAAATCCGTCTACAGATTATCGAAGCTGACATAGTGGTGGCGATAGGGAGTTGGTGTTCGCCGGAAAGGGACAAAAAAGAACTTCATCGACAGGGTACGGAATGATATCGGTGATGTTGGGTTGGTGCAAAAGTTCACGGACATTTGGGACACAAAACAGTTCATTTTATAATATCTGAACAATTGCGAGGAGTCATTTGAAGTAGGCACCGTTAATATCAATGGTTTTCTCTTCTCTATAACGTGTTTTGACTAGAGCCGAAATTTGCGAGGAAATCTTTTTCAAATTCAAGAAGTCGCAAATGTCCGAGAATTTTTGCACCAACCTAATACAACTGAGTTTCGTTCCCTCTTTACAGTTGCCGGATGAAACATGTTGAGATTGCTCTTTCACTCGTTATTTTACAAATCAAAATACATGTGATGCTCTACTTGATAAACCAAGCACCACATTACCTCATTTGGCACCGGCAGTAAAGCAGTAGTGGTTAAGGATAGGGAAAAGACACAAATTTCTGAGGCCTTCCTTGCTGATGCTGCAGAAATCAGACGTAACGTTACTTGAAGGTGTGTGATAACGTCTGTGAGTCATTCAAACACCTGGCAACGATCCAAACGTCATTGCTGGTCCCAGCGCGAAAATTACCATGTCCAAGCAGCACCACCGTAAAGGGGCCACTTACGAGGAAAACCGTCAAACCTCTTCGTCACTGCTCTGGTCTAGCTTGACAATAGAAGTATGAACGTTCGTTAAGGGTTTCGCTGCTCGCTAAATAATTTCAGCAATGTCTCGCTATTGGAGCTGATTCCTTAACAGGGGTTTTCTTCATTTTTCGCTTTTAGTAAAACTAATCTCGGAATTTTTAAGGAAGCGCACAAATTGATCTACAATGACTGGCAGCCACAGAAACGAATGGTCGCCTGGCAGCCGATGAAGCGAAATTTGGACGAGCGTCAACCACGTAAGATTACAACTATTGTCACGTTTTCTGTTTCGTTTCCATCAGCAGCGATATCAGCCGCTGATGACGTCGTTTCTATAGGGGAGCCGACAAAAATCTGGTGAACGTGAGGCGATCACTATCACAGAACTGCTCGCCTTCCATAAACCATAAATACTCGATAGCGGACGTTTTTAGCGGCGAGCTCGGAATTCGAAAATTTTTCAAGTCGTTTGCGTTATCGCTCGCAGTCTTTACGCTCATATTTAGCGCACTAACGTCAGCGTTTTCGATGGATCGTGTCGAAGTTCCGCAAATTGTTTGGTGAGCAGAAACCAGAAATTGGAATTCCGCAGGGTTGGAGAGGGGCAAAAAATATATTCGATTGGAAAATATTTCTTTCTTGTTCACGACTTGGTACGAGTCTTTGTGAAAGAAGGAGCGTGTAAGGCACATATAAGATCTTTTTGCTTTTTTTCGAAGACTCGCACCTTAGGTGCAGTATTGAAGTCCTCCGAGAACGCGCCATGCACTCGTCTACGGAATCGTAGAGGTATGGTGAATTCGGCGTGCCGACCTATACAATGACTTGTCGGGACCAGCCAGTACACGATCCCAGTGTCTTGACCTTCCCAGCGAGACTCGATACCAATTTCCCCACCCCAGTAGGAATGAAGGGCACAGCTAACCCTAGCGAGGATCGATCGCTCGACGGAACGGGTCTGAGCAGCGCCTCTAACCAATGTACCATTAGCGCAGGGCGCCTAGTTCTATCTTTATACGTCTGTGGAAAGAACCCGGTGGATAACGTGACCAGAATCCCGTCACGCCAACTGTCGTGACCAATTTTCGAACGGAATGATGCGCAATAAGAATTCGAAAGCCGACAAAATTAGCAGCGGAAAAGAATAGAAGGTCTAGACTCAACAAGAAGAACGCTTTTACTTTATTTGTTTCTAATTCGGTGTTTGCCCGAAATAGTTAGCTAACATCAGTTTGAAACTCTTGGAGAGCAGCTCTCATAAATAAATCGGAGCTGCACGACTGGCAATCGAGATAAATTGGACAGCTATTTTCTAGAAAGTGCACGAAGAGCAATCTTCTCGTCTCCGTCTTGCCAACTCGCAGACCTTTTGAGCGGGGGGACCGAAGAATTCTAGATAGTATGTGGATGAATAAAGAATACGGAAATTAGAATGACAGTGAAGAATTGGAGAAGATTATAAAGGTGAACCCTCAAGACATGGATTTTACAAGCGATTCTACAAGTTCTCTGAAAATTTCATAGAGCGTAAAAGCAAAACAAAGAGAATAAAAAGGAGAAAACGTAGGAAAAAGGATTTTGACCAGAGCTTCGCCGCGAAGCCAAAATTCAGCAGACAAAGGAAATGTTCGTAAAACCGTTATTTCCTGTTTACTTTTTCAAAAACCTATTTGTCAGTCTGGTGAAGGTAAAGGTAAATATGCCTGAGGACGCACCGCTGCATTCGTCATCCATTCAAATCGCAGAGGCATAGTGAATGCGTATTTGGCCTATACAATGACCTGCGGGGGCTAACCGCCGTTCCAGGTTAGTGTCTCTACCTTCCCAAACTAGTCTGGTAACATTTCACCCGACCCCCGGAAAGATGGAAGGCATCGTTAGCCCTGGACCAGGATCGATCGCTCAACCATGCCGGTGTCAGCAGCGCCTCTTACCACTGTTCCACGAGAGCCATTGTTGGTTTGGTAGCGCCCATTATTCCCGGATCTTGTTACCGTACTTTTTTCAACGATTTCAAGCTCCGCAAACGACTGGGAATTCGATCGCCTGGTGCTGCTATCTCCCTGGCGGCGGCGTCATTATCTGTCGAGTCGTTTGGACACATTTTACATCGAAACCGTCCGAAAAACTCCCCTATCTGCGTTTTCTGTTATTTCGCCACGGCAAACAGAGGGGTCTATGTTAACATCTGTAGGCCGCATTCTTGGTCGAATTTATTTGAAAAACGTATCAAGATGGTCGGTCTAATTAACAAATAACTAATTGGTCCTTGATCTTTCAGTTTTTTGTTCTTTTTTTATTTATTCCTTCTCCGGCCGTCTACTGGACTGTCGTTGGTCAAATAACTGTTTATTGCATAGCTGGTGGTATGGGTGGTTCGTTGGTCAAAGAAATTAGTGCATAGCTGGTGATACTGCGCTATACGGGTACTGCGCTACTGCGCTGCCGATTCCTATGTTTCATCATTACTGCCGCAGCAACGCAGTGTAGTGTGAAGGGGTCTTAAAGGGAAATTCAGATCCTACTAGTTGGTAGTAATGGTGAGGATAGAGAAGAGACGCAGGTGTGACAGCGTGGTAGTATTCATCCGCTTGGCAACGATCCAAATGTCGTTGCTGGCTTTTCCTGTGTGTGCACACACTATATTCATCCGCTTGGCAATGATCCAAATTGCTGGTCCCTCTCCTCCTTAGCGTTTAATCTCGCGCCGTCGCAGGGTCCGCTGTCCTTGTCAACAATCGCCATCTAACTCTATCCCAGGCGTCTTCTGATGTTGCTTTGACCTCTTTGAGGTCGCTTGTGATGACGTCCCTCCATCTCTTCTTAGGCGCTCCTCTTGGACGCTTGCCGGGTGCCTAGAACTCCAATGCTCTTCCTATTGGGTGGTTCTCCGGTCTCCTGAGAATATACCCATACCATCTGAGTCTTTGCTCCCGCATTTTCAGATGCACAGGGGCTACTCCCATGACCGATCTTACGTCCTCATTTCGTACCCTATCCATCCGTGTCCACCCACATGCCCACCTGAGCATCCTCATTTCGGCTGAGTGTACTTGTCTTTCATGTGCCTTATTTGTGGGCCAGAGCAGTGCTGGTCTGACAACGGCCCGGTACAGCTGCGTTGCTGGTCCCAACACGAAAATTATCGTGTCCCAAGGAGCGCTGCTAATACCGTTCTACTCTTGAGGTCGTTTCCGAGTAGCACTACCACAAAAAGGCGCGGCTATTGCGGAAATACGTTCACAGCCATGTCGTTGCTGGTCCCAACACGAAAATTATCACCGGCTCACTGGTCCTCACCGCGCGCGATCTTGGCCCGGCCGAGCTCCTCATTATACCCAACGGACGAGAGGAGTCTGCTCGAGAAATTGATAATTAGTCGGTTATACATTTCGTAATATAGCAGCACGATTTTCACCGACACAATCTTAAAATAATCGTCTTTACACACTTCTATTAAGATGGGATTACAGGAAATCGAATTTCATGTACAACTCAATTTTGATGTTTATTTTAACAAAAATAGAGAGGCTAATGAATGAAGACGGGATATGAGAAACGCGAATGGTATGAACAGGGGTATAGAGAGAATCACGGAGCAAGATTCAAATCTCAGGCAATTACATTGATAGTAATACTACAGAATTCTTGTTTTTTAGCAGAGTACTGCTGCTATAAAATAATGTAGACGATCTTCTGAAACCAAATGAGTGACCATAAGTTGCCAGTGTTTATGCATTGGTGTCGAGAATCATAGCAGCACCAGCACACCATTGAAAGACGAAAAAGAACTACCGACTTGAATAGGGGTCGGAAGAAAAAGCACATAGGAACTCACAGCAACAACGATGCGGGAACTTTCATGAATCGCTAATGAGGTTGTGCTGAAGTTGTGGCGAAAAAAAAAGCTAAAGAAAGCGAGGCAGCTTCACTAGGAGAGGGGGGAGATGGAATTGATTTCAACAATTTTCCGCTGTTTTTCAAGATTATCATTGGGGTAATCTCGTGGAAGTGGATATCACGCTGAAGCCTCCATATCTTGTTCTGTACACAGGACCCTCCAGCTAGCCACTGAAAACATCAGCACTACTAATGTGAGTAAAACCTCGAAAAAACTAACAGCCAATCTGAAAACGAACACACATTTATTGAAGGAATAAATGTTGTCAAAATCAACGCAAAAACGAATGTACACAATAAAAACAAGTAAATAAAGAACGCCCCGCTGAAGGGACGCTGCCTTCCAGCTGGTTGCGAAATCGGTAGTAAGCTATCAATGTTTTCTGTAATTGCGACACCTCCCGAGCTATACTATCCGCGTAGTACCCTGAGTAAAGGGTCCCGGCACGAACACTTGCAATTTTAACCTGTTAGCACTATTTGAGCTCCGAAATGAGAGCCGTAAAAATTTCGTAAAATTCCCAATTTTTTGTCGTAAAATCGTAAAACGATTTCGTAACGAAAAATGTCGTAAAAATCGCAAAATCGTAAATCGTAAAACGCACACCCTTGAATCACTACCTCCATACCTTCTCAGGCAGCATTGAAATGACCCTATCCGTCCTCGGAGAAGGAAGATCACTCGACAGTAAGAGCGGTAACGACGCGATGCAATCTTGAACATCCCAGTAGCGTCCGGTACGAATTTACCTGATCCTTAGGATAGAAGGGTTGGTTAACCGGCGGGATCGATCGCTCGACCGTGTGGCGCCTCTTACCACTACACCGCGCGCGCTCATAAAATTCATAAACTCTTCAGAAATGAAAAGAAAAATGTAAACTGCTCCATGGCTTCCGATCGACTACAAACTGTGATCAATTTCAGGATTCTTCTACTGAGTCTGGCGAATGATTGATTGATTATTCTGGGTTGGGCGCAACGGTGTGAAGGCAAAATCTACCTTGTTCTATACGGCTGGCATAATCATAATGCATTTCTAATAATGCATAATAAACTTTATAGAAGTTGTTCAAAAGCGTTGAAAGTATTTGACCTCGGTCAAAATCACCCAATTCCCTGGCTGCATGCGCTTTTGTCTCCCTTATTTGGTTTTTTGTGTTGCTTTATTTTTTTTAGTTCAGCATGGATTTGTTTAGTGTTGCACGTGATCGAGGCTCGTCTGTCGGAGGTTCTGCGTGCCGGTGAACGTCTTGGTGTCTCGCCCGAAGAAGTTCTGCAGGATCTGCGATTCCGTAACCAAGTCAGGAAGTGATCCACATACCCACTGCTGCTCCACTTTACCCCCGCCAGTATTCTGATCGGTTTGCCTTGTACTGTGCAATTTGATTGTCAGTGTATAGTTTAAAACAGTATTGTGCTGGTATCTACGTCTTGGGTGTTTCAATCGATTTTCTTTTCCCTTTTTATTTTTATTAAATTTAATTCCCATCTATGGAGAAATGCTGTGTACGAGTCACGACTATCTTACTTCAATAAAGCTACAGCAACGTTGAAGGTCAACTAGAAGGGACTGGTTAATGTGAAATTTCATTCCGGAGGAACATGTTCGTGGAATTAGACTAATTTATCGAATTCATTGATAAAAGCAGTTCTGACGACACCCAAAAGTACGAGACGACGGTCAGTACCGCAAATGTGAAGAGACCGTCGCCGAACTACGAAGTGAAGTGCGTGAATTGACGGACAATCGGCTGCCATTTCGTGTGCTTGCAGCTGACCTAAATTGAATTATGTTCGAAGAAGAATAAAGAACTTTGTCGAAACGTCTGTCGAAGATCAAATGATGCTTAAAGTTTTCCTGGCAGAAATTCTTAGCAGGAGTAAAAGAATCAGCTACCGTAACAATGCCGTCGCTAATTTCTCGACAAAGCGCTGCCGGCGGCACAAGCGGCGTACTATGGTATCATGGTCACCTCAGCAGGTCATGCCCCTCTCTGACCTCTGATATAACTAAGAAAACTATAACTATATAACTAAGCTCCCTTACAGTACACTTAACTTACAGTTTTACAATACCGCTCATAAGTTCTGTTCCAAAACGCGTCGCAAACGCGCCTAGATGGTTTTTAGCGAAATTTGGAAAGATTGACAGTAATAAACTTCATGAGTAGTGCTGTGCTGATCGAGCTTGGTAAGGTGGATCTAATTTTAATTGGCCTCACGTTTCGACCCATTCGTCGTCTCCAGAGGCATAAAAAGTGGCTCGAAATTCCCTGACATTATAGAACTACCCGGTCAAGCGCCGCATCCTCTCTAGCATTTTTGATCACCTTGAAAAAAAACCTTGTTTGACACAACAGCATTCAAGAAGTCCAACATCATGCTGAGGTTTCAACAAGAGAGAACTTGGGAAAAGACAGTAATAAATGATCATGAAACCCTCACTCCAGTCTGGACAAACATGACAGGCTGCCGCATGTGCTATGTACAACGCTCTTCAACTCCACCTACATATTTGGAGTAAAAACACACGGTTGGAATCAGAATAAGGTGGTGTATCCTCTGGATCACGAGCCCTCGCTATTCTGAGTCTAATTATGTGCTTGTTAGTCAGAAATTTGTTAGTCAAAAGAAGTAGAACTGAAGAGAGTTATGACGCGGCATGACATGCGGCAGCCGCATGGTATGTCACTGATTCACAAGGAAGCGAGAGATACGTCGAATAACCAAACTCATCAATCTGATTACAAAGTTACTGCGATACATTTTTCGAATGCCGTTCTTCATATACATTTCTGCCTCAAAGTCCAGACGTAGGAAATTTCAATGGGTTTTATAAGCCCCAACCCCGATATTTTCAAGGGCAACCATAAAACGTGGAAAATCAATCAATGAACCTCGATAGGTACCTCAATCGTTCTTCTCTTCTTTTAAGAGCGCTCTTCATTGGCGCTTCCTTGAGTTTCACAAAGCAATCACTCAAGCAATCGTTGCACATGAATTCCGACGTCCAGAAAACGCAGCCGATTAGGAGTAGAAGAATGCCGATCACAGAAAATGTGATGCCCTGAAGAAAATTTGTAAAGATTTACCACGACGGAATATGCCTGAGGATATCGTTGCTGTTTGATAGTATGAGGTATGCGATTGATGGGAACCCATGAAAAATTCGACCAATAACGGCAAAATTTAGATATAGAGGAACTTTCGGGTAAAATTTCTGGTCTTTGTGATAATCTTGCAGACATTTTCAGCAGTGTTTGATATAGAAATAATCAGTTTGGCATGCTCTTCTCTTCTGTCAGAATTAGATTTAATTGCTGAATTGTACAACTTTAGCAGCGATTTCACAATTCGCAAGCGACTTGTAAACTAAAAGATAGATCACCCCAATCTGATTTAAACCGTGTGCTTTTCAGTCAAAAGAAGTGGAATTGAAAGAGAGTTTATGACGAGGCGGCACATGTAGCAGCCGCAAACGCCTCAGGCAGTTTTTTGCGAGCAATCAGCGGCATACTGTATGAATGTCCCCGGGCAGCATCTTCGATCAGAGAAGTTCTTCTGTATTTTTAACTCACGGGTGGTATGAATAGGGCCTCTTGGGTGAAGAACGTGAGCAGACAAAGGCCGACGGAGAGCACGACGAGGCCGATGCACATCGCCAACAACGACAGCAAGGACGAGGTGCAACGGCACTTGGGCGCTCCGAACTTTCCCATTCTAAAACAGTATTGAAAAATATATATCAATTGTCTAGCGTTAGGAATAGCTATTCACACTGTCTTATTGCAGGTTTTTTTTTGAAACATAAATCGGAGATCTTACAAAGTCACTGGACGACAAAATTCTGAAGCAAATGAATTTCGATATTAGCCAGTTATCATGCCTTACATTGGCCTGAATTCGTCGTAGAACATTTCGGGTTGCATTTCGATGTCGACGGACGTCGGCGAACAGATCCTCACCGATCTCAACTCAATCAGATCTGATCGCGAAGACGGCGGCGGTTCTCTTCGATACATCTCGTCCATTTTTGCGCTCAAATTCAAATTTATTTACACTTAAACTTATTCATTTAACACATTTATGCGTGGCGATACAGTTTCATTTATCAAATCTAAATCGCTGAATCGAAACAAGTACAAAAAATTCAAAAGCGGTTAACGACGAAACGATAAATGAATGCTACGAAAAATCAAAGGTTCGCGTGGTACAGTGGTAAGAGGCGCCGCTGAAACCCGCACGGTCGAGCGATCGATCCCGACCTTAGCTGAACAAGGCTTCCATGAATTGGTACTAGATTACCTTTTACCAAAAATCAAACAACTTGTCGACATTCCACACATTTGTTAGCGTGTGATACGGCGCCTGTTAAATATCAGACAATAGCGCACCTAATTAGAGAAAAACTGACAAAAAATAATGCCAAAAGGCTAAAGATATTATTTGACTACCTGAATGCTGTTGTATCGAACGAGGTCAGTAAGGTAGATCAAACTTCATGATGGTCCAACGTTTCGAACCCTTCGTCGTCTTCAAAATCCTAAAAAGTGGCTCGAGAATCTCCAGACCTTCTAGAACTAACCGGCCAAGCGTTGCCTTCTCCCTGATGTTTTGACCAACTTGTAAAAACCTTCCCACGGAACCACAAAACCAATAAATCCAAGAACCAAAGAACTTGGGAAATCCTAGAGATATTGGATAAAGGGTGCAACAGCCTAAAGGTATTACGTTACCCTCTCTAATGTTCCATCAAAACGTTGCCTGCGGCACAAGCGGCTGCCACTCGTCACAACTCTTATTCGAATCTACAGGGTGGCCCAAAATTACGTTCACAAATATTAATCGTCATAAGAACGGGCAGAAAAGACATCTGAGTCTAGAATTTTAGCATTGCATTACTAACCCAATTACAAATAAAACTGCACAATTAGATTTCAAAACGGCCTTCTTTAGAGAGAACGTAAGCCTTTAGACTACGTGGAAATGCATCCATCGTGGCACGCACGTAGTCCATTGGCATTTCGTCCCATGCCTTCAGAAGGCTCAGCGTCAGCGAGTCAAGCGAATCATGGCGTGTAGAGCAGGCCTTGTTCTCCAAGTGGGACCAGATAGAGTAGTCCAAAAGGGTTGAGGTCAGGGCTGTAGGGAGGCCATTTCTTTGCGCTGATGAAGTCGGGAAGCTTGGTGCGGCAGCACTCCTGCACGACCTTCGCTCTATGAGCTGGTGCTGAATCTTACTGGAAGATGAATGACTTGTCTTTGTAAATTGAATTGGTCCAAGGGATCAAAAGCTTCTCCAGAAGGCTTTGCATGTAAATTTTACCTTCTATTTCTTCGCCTTTTTTGACGAATAACGATTGCGACCTCCAAGAATAAGATACTGTTGCCCAAATTATGACTGACTTCGAACCACCGCAACGTTCGTAGATCCTTTCCACTTCGTTGGCTTCGGCTACTGATTTGGTAAGTACACGGTCGTTTCGGTGGTTCAGCGCTACTTCTATAGTGGAATTTTTTTCGTCCGAAAAAATGATGTCCCAGTAGCGTGCCTCGCCTAGCCGTTCGATGAGTGCGTCCTCAGCGGATGAGAAGGTGCCGTTGAGCAGTTAGTTATTGATGGAACCGCAGTATTTGATGTTTCAGTTAAGCATAAGCACAGCTAGCGCGGGAAATTAAGACGGTTCATTTCTGACCCGTAAGTCAGGAGAAATGAAAAGTCAAACATGTGTGAACGTAATTCTGGGCCGCCCTCTACTTTTTTTGAATGGAAAACAAATTGTTAGAATCAGGATAACGTAATCTATCGTTTGTTGAATCGCTTGAAAAAACGTAAAATTTTAAGGCGCAAAGTGAACGCTTCTTGAGAGGTGCGCTAATGAAGTCGACTTCATTATGCTGTGATCTGTAATTAACGCGGGGGGTAACTGCGTACCCAAATCACCACTGTTTGTTTGTTTATTACATGGACGTATCATGTGTCAAAATCACGATTCTTCATCAAAGTCAAGTAGCGACAGTAAATTCAGCGAGAAAGAATGCCAAACCGATCGTTTCAATACCAAAACTCTTGTCTTCATGGTACTTTTCGCGACAAAATTCCTTCATTGAACAGAGATAAGCGGTCTCAGTAATCAGCTTTACAAAAAGCCGCTCATAACTGCTCGCTTATCTCGTTCCAGATTTTGTAACGAGACTTTTTGAGGTCCGAGGGTTTTCTTATAGATGATGAAAATGCGTTTCACTCGCGAGAGCCCAGAATAAATGACAGCACAAATGTGGTCACGTTTCGCTGAAATGAAATGACGATATTTGAAAAATTCGCAAAAACTCATGATGATGTGCAATTTAATTCGCTTTGTTTTGCCAGATTCTCTCTTCCTGAAACCACGGGATGATGGTATAATTGTCGTACATACAGCTGCTTTATTTTGCATTTTATCTTATTTGGGCCGAAACAAAAAGATTCGTGACATGAGGGGCAATCAGATGGTTTGCTTCATTCTGTTCATTGAAGTGAAATACAGTTGAAAGTGAAATGTTGGTTGGATGTGCTCCGGAGAAGAACTTCTCAACGATGCTGACGGCGATATTCTGCTATTTGTTCGACGGGGAACGATTTTTGGAGCACAATAGAACCTTTCCAAGTGAAGCGTTTCACAGACGGTAATTCCTCTAATTTTTTCGAAATTATTTTAATTAAAGTTTTTATTTTATTATTAGTGTTTATTTACATTTCACATAAAGTGAAATACAGAATGCATCGAGCACGAGCTACTCTCTGGGAAGTTCTACGTCGTGAATTACGTTATCCTAAACATTACGTAATTGATAAGAGTAAAACCGTTTAGAAACACAATAGTTCATTCTCTGTCTTCCAGTCGGCTTCCAGGAAATGTTTATGTTTGTTCGTTTATGAAGCAATCACAGCTACGGAGTACCCCTGCATGAAGGCTACAATCGAGCATCGTGAAGAAATACAAGTCGACGACCTTTCGAATAAAATCGATAACTGAATGAAAAGAGAGTGCAGGTGGAGACTGTCAAGTAGAAATGACGTTAAATATGAGTGAGCCAGAGATAATCATAGGTGTTGACCACCGGCTGCATGGTCACCATGGTAGGTAATCTGCCGGCTATGCGTGACATGCACCCTGCTATCACAAAGCCGGCTGAAGGCTACATTGTGGGCTCAAGACCAAAGTAGAAGCGTTGAAAATCGTTGAACATTTTCTATAGGTTAACCTTAACCCTTGATCTTTTGTTAAAACACTCAGGTCTGCTAGAAATGGCCTTACTGGGGCAAAGGTGTAGCAAAACCAGGGTTAGTTCTGTGTGAAAAATGTGAATGAGTGGAACTTTTCTGAATTGGTCCTTTCAAACTCCTGCTTACTATGGACTAGTTCTCAGTTTTATATTTATTTATTTAATTACCATACAGACTTGCGCTAGGCCGCACATGGTGCAGTGGCGAGAAGCGCTACTGACACCCACCCAATCAATCGAACCTCACCCGGGCCAAACATGCCCTTCATTTATCCGGGGTAGGTAGATCGGTACCAGACTTTTCTGGGAAGGTAAAACACTGATTTGCCGCTATATAGCCGCTGACCGCCGCAAGTCATTGTAGAGGCCAAATACGCATTCATCTTGCTTCTGCGATTCTCAAAGGAACAAGAATACAGCGGCGCATCCTTCGGGTACTGATCAACGCCGGCACCTTAAACAAGCTAAAAGAAGAAGAAAACACAAAAAAAACAAAAACAATTTACAAACGTGCACTATATCATGTCAATGAGCAACGGATATATATATATATATATATATATATATATATATATATATATATATATATATATATATATATATATATATATATATATATATATATATACAGAAGAAACCGCGACTCGGATTTTTCAAACAAAAACACAAATACAATTCAAATTCAGAATTTCTTTGCGCATTAGTAATTGTTACAATGGCTCAATGTAGACTCAAAGCACGTCCATCCTCGACCTGAAATTCGCACGCCCTCTTCAAAAAAGCCCGGTCCAAATTTGTAAATACTGCTTTACTATGATTCGCAGAAACGAGGCGTTACAGTTAGCACGTCATATCCGGGTCATTGGACCAAAGCATCGGACAGCCAGTTTTGATCCTTGAAAGACATATGGTCTTCCTGAAGACACAGCCATCCAGGGGACTACTACAGTCACTCGTCTCCAACACTGTCGCCAACCTCCTCAGCGGTTGTATCGGGTCCTTCAAGATCAGCTCCTGAGCATATATATATATATATATATATATATATAATAAGCGAAACCGAAGCGATATTTGTCATGGGTGGCTCATATGGGTCCCGCCGCGATAGTCTGTTACCGTACACCACCCATAGCGACAAGGGAGCTGATGAAATTGCTCCAATCTCTTAAGTTCCTTTCGTTTTCATTTCTTTCGTTCTTTCGGCCTCAAAATAACCTACCTAAACGGAGTTTTAGTCGATCTTTGATTTTGGCCTGACAATCCAATCCGACATTGTGGATGGCCAACTGCGGCCGATAGGCCGATGAGTGGCTGGTAACACATATGACCAGCCGATCGGTGCGTTGTTCTCTATGTGTAGTCCGCAAGGTCGTGCAGACCGGAACATCTGCCTTAGATGGGAGCCAAAGCTCTATCTGTGGCTTGCAAGGACCTCGCTGTGGTTGTTGTATCAGACCCGCCTCAGCCGCCTAACACAGAACAGGAAGAATTGTCGAGTCGAACAAGTAGGCTCAGAGGTCTGCATCCAGGAGTTGTCCGGTGGCATCTTTGAAAGACGCAGCTCTCCTTTTATTTTTTTATTCCACAACGTTTTTATCCCGATCACTTATGGAGTACGTCTTTCATGAGTGTCGCCTCGCCTTCTTTCTCCTTGGTGCTGCTCCTGCTTCGTTGAGGTTACCACACTGCCATATTGTCTCGGTCTTGAGTTCCATGTGGGATGGCCATATCGCCCTCGATCGCAGGTTGTTGAGTGCCGTTTCCTTGTATGTGATCATCGACTCGTCTTGTGATCGTAACAGATTTTCTCCATCAGCTGACCTGTTACCCAGGTCTGACGTTGGTGCAGCTCTCCTGTGTCGAGCTGTGTCTTCTTCCAATTATGGAACAGTTAGATTTGATTCCCCTGGCGAAAAATCAACATGTATTAGTACTCATATTTCTCTCTTTCTCTCTCTAGACACAACAAGTGCCGCATGCAATCGTACATGAAAATTGGTCATGATCCCGCAGGGATTATCGTATCGCTCGTCTGTCACCAAATGAGTACTATGTGTAAAAACACCCAATGTCCCGTCTACACCAGATTTTGCTGGGTTTTTCTATCCTTTACCTGTTATGGAGATGTTACTTTGCTCAGCGGATGTTCAGCTTCTGCGAAAACTTTGAGACCCCTACAGTACGAAGGGAAGGTGAGTTCATTTCATTTGTTCTGGATAATTACATTTTTTCATTCTGTTTTCAAGGGAATGTATAACGTTTTTGATCCTTCACATTTTTTTACTTTCAGCGTATTTTATGCTAACGAGGAAATTGCGAAAGTTTTTGAATTGCGTAAGACGCAACTAATGTAATGTCGTTTAATTGGCACTGTAAGGAGAATTGTGTACGGTAGAAAGCGCTTTTCCAAATCTTCACATACCCTATCTCACGCGGGTGATTTTTAATAGTCTCGAAATGGGCGGTGACCTTGAATTTTGAACAGCTCTCGGCAACTTAATCTCTAAAACTAGTTGCCCGAAACATCAATATCACACCATATTGGTAGAGGTGAAGATAAAGGCAAAGGTAAGTGTGAAGGTAAAGGTAAAGATGTCGGCGCTTATCAGTCTCCTAACAATAAGGACGCGCCTCATTCCCAATATGCACATAATGTTTCTTCATATATCAGTTATTGCTACCTTCAACTCCTAAAAATAAGATAAAAATCATAAAATAAGAAATTTCAAAGAATTTCAGATGTAGTTTATTTGGAGGGAGTTGTTGCACCTGCACCGACAACATCACAACCCAAGAGTTACTGCACAGGAGAGCAAGCGGCGCAATGCGTCCCACCGCTGGTTCCTTTCAGGCAGAGATACCTGGTATGTTTATTCTTGACGTTATCACCACCACAATAACTTTCTGCTACTTTTGTAATTCTAAAAAATTAAGGAAAGTGCTACAGGAACTCAAATGACCGGCACAATGGGGATGAGAGCGGTGGTGTAGTGGTCTAACATCGCAATGCCCCGGATAAGCCCTAGGCGCGGGTTCGAATCCCGGCTCAGCCGTGATGCTTTTATTTTTGTTGTTTAGTGACGTCTTGTTTGTTCCAGCACAATCATTGCAAAGTTTACTTCTAGTGTACGTAGCAGTAAAAGGTAAAGGAAAAGGGGCAGTGCTGTTTGAATCCTAATGATGCGCCGTGCCCTTATCTTCCATTTAATGGCCATGTCATTCAATTTGTCCCATACAATGGCTTGCGAGAGCCAACCGCTGTACCAAGTCAGTGCATTTCACTTTCCCAGAAAAGTCCGGTAAAAATATACCCAACACTTGAAGGAAGGAAGGGTTAGCTACCCTATGCCGGGATCGATCGCTCGACCGTGCGAGTGTCAGCAGCGTGTCTTATCACTCTACCGCTCTCACTCTCCTATCACAAATGACAGCTAGTGGCGGCTTTCTGTTTTAATGGCAAAAGTGAGGGTAACAAATGATTTTCCAAGGTGGCAGACAAATATCGCTTGGTTGGATGTGCTCCGGAGAAGAACTTCTCAACGATGCTGACGGCAATATTCTGCTATTTGTTCGACGAGGAACGATTTTTAGAGCACAATAGAACGTTTTCAAGTGAAGCGTATCACAGGCGGTAATTTCTCTATTTTTTTCGAAATTATTTTAATTAAAGTTTTTATTTTATTATTAGTGTTTATTCAAAGTCTCAATTTATTTCCAAGCAACTGACGAGATGCTAGTTATTTGTGATTTATTCAAATTAATGAAAATAAACAGGATTTGATGTGGACTGTCCCACTTTTGCAGATTTTGCGCCGGTCGCAACGAATACGACACATTGACGAAGATCGAGCAGAACTTCAAAGTGAATCTGACCGACTGGAAAATGTTGGCTGTTGTCCGAGACCCACTAGAGCGATTCGTGTCAGGATTTGCCGATAAGTGCCTTATGTTCGTTCCGATTTTCTAACACTTTTTTGAAAATTTACATATATTCGTTACATATTCGCTGCCATCACTGCTCAGCAACTCAGCAGAAGAGTTTTGCTCAAGACTATTTCCGTCTATTATCAAATTTTGACAGTTGACTGGAGATTTCCGCCGGATTTTGACTTGGCTCCGGCTGCAGAACTATTCTTGAGGCTTCCTCCTTGCTTACGTAAAGTTCTGCTATCCAAATTTTACGGATTTTAGAGAACAAACATGGAAGAAATTCCCCTATCGCTGCCATCGATGCAAAACGGTAAACGCCTAAAGTCTGTTTGTAAACTTTTGAAACGTTTTAGAATTGTAATTGTTCAGAACCTAAAGTGCTTCATGGAAAGGCAGTACGCAAGAATGATGAAGAAGGCCAGCACACCTTCTCTGCCGGCCAACTTCGACGACGACCATTTCTTCCCCCAAAACTGGTGAGTTCCTGAATTCGTTGCAAAAATATTTCAAATATATAATTTTGGCCGTTATTTGGAATATATATTTTCCAGGCGTTGCGAATTCAACACGAGGTTACGTGATTTTGAAATTATTCGTTTCGACACCGAAAGAACCGCAGGGTTTTTGACAGAACTCGTCGCCGCTTTCAACGAGAGCAAGGTGCCGAGCGATGAGCTCTCTTTCATAAGTAAGCTATTGGATGATTTTTGGCACTCGATGTCGAAAATCGACGGTTTTGCCCAAAGTTTTTCCAGTTGATCAAAGGCAAAAAGGCTTTTTCCAGTATGGTTGTAAGAAAATTGCATTATACATCAATTGCAGAAGCGTCGGTCGATGAGAAAAGGACACCGCATAGCACAAAGGATTCCAAGGAGCATACACTCACTAGGCAACAGATCCTCTCAAATGAACAGTTACTGAATCTTCTTATCAAAATGTACTTTTACGACTTTGTCTTATTTGGGTTCCCTTTCCCAGGTTTTGGCAAAACAATCGAATAAAATTTGAATGATTTGTCAATTTTTACAGGTGGAACAGAAATTCTTCAAGATTTATTGAGAACACTGAGCACTAAGTGGATTGTATGCACTTCGCGCAGTTGTACATGAGGCAAACCTTCAAGTAGTCGCTTGGAGAGGCGTGCTTAGCAGTGCCGATTATGCTCTGAAGAACAAAGTGTTCAAGTGCAAAACTGCTTTCAGACAGGCTCCTTCATACATTGCTGCGACTGTAAAGACAACAGAGCAGTAAAGTCCATCCAGGCTTTACTGCGCTGCTGCCGCGGTAATGACAAAACATAGCGCCGTAGCGATAGCGTCGCTCCTGCCTTCTTACTTTAACTGCAGTCTCGGGTCAATCCCTGTTGCAGCAAGAACATCGGATATGACCTCGATAAAATTTTTCTTGAAATTTCGCTTAGTAAGGCTATCAGGGGCGCTTATCGCAAATCTGACGTCCCTTTTCATATTTGTGTTAGAGGAAACCACCCATATCGTCAACTAACAATTCTGACTGGTGAGCCCTTGCTATGGTCAGGGTGGGTAAGTGAGGTGCCAAGGTCAAAATAACCGATTTCGTCCAAACTTCATCAGTGGGGGTTATTTGGGGTGCTGATCACGGATCTAACATTAGTTTCTAAATTTGGGTCCGTTTATGGTAAGCTGCGGTGGATATTGGTTATCCATATTGATGTCGATTTGTGCGTTTTGAGCTGCTCCAAACATGATTTCCTTCAATCTCGATGACAAAATGGCAAAATGAGCACCATTTGGTAGCAATGGGATTCAAGCAAAACAAAATCACACCGACGGGATCCAAACCATGACCGTCTCAACGGTTACTGCGGTACCGCTGAGCTACCGAAGCACGTTTGAATGGGCCCCTCACCCCAGGGACTATTCAGCGCGATGGTTTTAACGAGCGGTGGTTTTTGGCGATTTTCGGACCACCCACTCCCATTCAGCACAAATAAATTACATATCTGTGACCTACTCGTCAAGCTCTATAATACCATATAGGTCTTGTTAAGAATCATCGGGGGAAGTTCACTGACCTCCCTTGTAAGTATTGAGCAATTTTTTTGGCGAACGTCAGTCTACTGGATGGCTGCAAAGGAGCGCAGCTTATTCGCAATGCGCCCACCCTCTTTTTACTGCTCTACTTTCGGTGCTGCGCCGGTGTCCGGTCTCTACTAGGTTTCATCATTACAGCGGCAGCAACGTAATGAAGTCTGAAGGGTCCTCAAAGCAGCAGCGCTTTACCGCCACAGTAAGGTGTGAATGGGCCTTTAAATGCGGCATACTATACACAGTCTTAAGCAACGACTGAATCCCTAACTAATCACCTGATAGCTCTTGTCCTTAGTTTGTATGACAGTCTTTCCCGGTTTCGCAAATGCGATCGGTCTATAGTGCATCAGAGACCTGTATTCGTACGGAACGTCAAAGGTGGTGGACAATCCGATCTTCACTTTGTTGAACTGATGATTTTGGCCATCTTTAACGTTGTTGTAGTTCACTGCGATGTAGTCGTCACGATCATAACGTGTCTGATCATGCCAGAGTTCTATGACATGCACCAGGCGAGTCTCCATGCACCTGCAAGTACGTACCATTTCCATGAAATTCCTTGTGATGGACAAATTCTCTAAGAAATGCGACTGAAACCCTACGTGTGTTTGAACGAGTACCCCAGCACGACGACATTTCTGCCAGGGAAACGTCCCATATTCGCGACGCACCTAAAACAGGCGTATGTAGATTTCTCAGAGATGCCAGCTCATCGTCACCATCCTTTCCTGCGGTGACAGTGATGAGCAGGCTACCGAAAATGTTGGCGAGGTGGTAACGAAGCTATGGCAGTTAACACGTTGACGACAATGTCCCATGATGCTGCGGGACATTTTTTCCGCCGCGTGGGACCGTGTCCCATGATGTTGCGGGACAACATAAAAATACTTGGTGGAGAACTATCAAATGTTTCACGATGTAATATTTCTAATAAGTCATAGTGGGTGATGGGGAACAGTTATGGTCACCAAGAGATGCACTCATTCCATAAAGTTTCATGGATATAAGGCACAAAACTGGTTTCAAAAAACCGATTCGAAATCCAGAAAACTTATAATACACCCCATGCATGATACACCGAATGCATAAAAGTAAGACGGATTCGTTTCCGAGTAAAAACCTGGACTGGCAGAGAGATATTCCAGCTTCGCTTAACTAATTATGGTAGAAAGAAATGTTCAAGTAAGCAATACTTTGCAGACTAATGTAGCAATATTTTGACTAACCCAACTCAACAGTTACGCTTCGGTGATTAGCCTTTTTAATTTGATCAATTAGCTCAATCAATTAGCTTAGATAAGATCAATTAGCTTTTTAAATTTAAAATTTACAACCGTATATCTATGGGACTATTTCCGATGATGCCGAGGGTATTTCCCGCCACAACGGAATAGGCGCGGTCCTACGAGCAACGCGCACCAAAATCGATGTTGTCGTCAATGGGTTAATACCTACCACCTCGAGCAGGAGTTCGCACCGCTTAGCATTTTCTTTAATTTCCTTGGAATTACTGTTATCATACATTATATCAAGGGAGGGAAGGGCAATTCATTCAGTTCTTACTCTCCACCCTCTACGTTCTGGAGGTCGACGTAGTCCGACTCGTCCGTCCTTGGCTTGAAACGAATGAAGGTGTTGCTCTCGATTCGTCTCATGGCTTGTTTGATAACGTATTTGACTGTTTCGGCTGAAGATGTTCACACTCACCGGTACAGGTAGAGGGTAAGAGAAGAGTGAGAAATGAAGTCGAAGAGATGGCGCAGGATTCAAACACTGATGGAGTACGGTATAATGGTGTTTCCTTCCTAGTCCTTCAACAACCATTTATCCTCGTCATGAAGGAGGCAATTGCGCCTTCTCCTGAAGAAGATTATCTGTTGGGTACGGAGCATTCAGCTTACAATACTGCTCCTAACCATTGTCCAAAAGCGTGCACAGAACGCTCCTCAACGGTTTTCGGCGTTTTTTCTTTAAAAACGGGTTTCACCGGAAAACAGATATATCATTCGATTCGTCTTCACCTGCTAATGCCAAAAATGCTCTTGGTAAGATTCCTCTCGTGACGTACAAGGGAAGCTTGTGAGCGATCGGTGACGGTTCATAACGAAACCCATATGAGCGTGTAGGGTTTCGCACGAGGAATGCAACGATGTGTTCACTAGTTGCCGTCCAGAGGTGTGCGGATTATCCGTTATCCGTTATCCGGTTTCCGGGGGTATTTTGGCTTATCCGTTATCCGCACCGTTATCCGGTTTATTTCGGCCGGATAACGAATAAAAATCGATCAAGGCCTCTCACTTAATGCAATTTCAATTTTCATGGAATTTTTGGCGTGGTGGTCTCCACGGCTCGTCAGAGGAGTCATCAACTCTGTATATTATGAATTTGGATTTCAATGCGTGAATTTTGTGGGTCAAATAAACATTTATCGAGTTATGCAAAGTGATAGTCGAGTTTGATAAGGGGTTTAGCCTCGAAATTTTTTATCCGCTATCCGTTATCCGGTCGATTTTGGCTATTCCATTATCCGCACCGTTATCCGGGTCGCGAAAATTTTTTTATCCTGACACCCCTGGTGCCTTCGTCACCTGGTTGATCTGAAAATGGCCGGCGAAATTTTGCACTGCCGCGCACGTAGGCTCCCTGCCAGCGGGAGTAGCGGGGGCGAGTCCATCGGCCCGCGCGACGGGGTTGCCGAATGGACAGTGCTGTGGACTCAAGATCTGCTGATCGGAGATCGGTCCCTCCGGGAACTCTTTCTTTTGCCTTCATGCGCTAGATTCGAATCTACGCTCTTTCTGCAATTTTGCCGCAGTTTCGGGATAGAATCGCGTTTGGGACGAGTATGACCAACAGAGTACGCACGAGGACAATATCTGCTGGCAGTTATGTACGTGACCCATACTTACCGTAACCAGCCCAAATTCATCCCAATTTCAGAAACTAATGTCAGATTCGTGATCAGCGCCCCGAATAACCCCCGTAGAGAAAGTTTGAGCTAAATCGGTGATTTCGGCAAAAATCGACCAAAAATCCAACCCCCGCCCCGCATGAAGACCCGTTTTTTAAGACCGGTTTCTATATGATAAGAAAGCCCAAATCCTCTTTCTTACGAATTCTCATTGGATTTAAATTTCCAATATTAAACTGAGTTATAATCAAATAAGTGAACACACTCAAGAAATGGAGATCAAGAGATGACGCGTCGTCTTCAATTAATCGATTATAACTCAGCTCAAATTTGGAAATTTGAAAAAGCCAATAGGAATTCTAAAAATTGAAAAAATGCTGTTTATCTATGTGAAACTCGTTTCTTAAAAAATAGATCTTCATGCGGGGCGGGGGGGGCTCGACTTTTGGTCGCCATTTTTTCTGACATGGTCCTTGACAATCAGCTCCTTTGCCGACGATCAAGAAGTTAATTTAATAAAAAATTCTTATACTACCAGGGAAGCGCTTTTTTTGAAGTTTTCAAATAGTTTTTGAAAATCTCCTGGTTTCACGTTTCTCCTGATTTATACTCAATTTTGTGCATCGAAGTCGAGCTTAAATTGCGGCAACTCTGAATCTACTTAGACTTTAATTTAAGAAAATATTTTTGTAACTGTAGCATCTCATTTTCTCCTAGTTTTTGATGTATATGTTGCCTATCCGGTATTCTGAAAACTTACCAATTCACATCCATGTAGATGTAGCAATTTTATCCTTCGATAAAATGAATCGAGTTGTGTCATTCTGGCCGAGTGGTCTAAGGCGCTGCGTTCAGGTCGCAGTCCTCTTCGGAGGGCGCAGGTTCGAATCCTGCGGATGACAAAAACTTTTGCCCGGACACCTACATTACAGTCACACATGGATCTAAGGAGATCTAGCCAAAAATCGCAGCGATATTTTTGAAAATCAATACAACGAAATTTGGTGCATGTGTCATTCTGGCCGAGTGGTCTAAGGCGCTGCGTTCAGGTCGCAGTCCTCTTCGGAGGGCGCAGGTTCGAATCCTGCGGATGACAAAAACTTTTGCCCGGACACCTACATTACAGCCACACATGTATCTAAGGAGATCTAGACAAAAATCGCAGCGATATTTTTGAAAATCAATACAATGAAATTTGGCGCACGTGTCATTCTGGCCGAGTGGTCTAAGGCGCTGCGTTCAGGTCGCAGTCCTCTTCGGAGGGCGCAGGTTCGAATCCTGCGGATGACAAAAGCTTTTGCCCGGACACCTACATTACAGTCACACATGGATCTAAGGAGATCTAGACAAAAATCGCAGCGATATTTTTGAAAATCAATACAACGAAATTTGGTGCATGTGTCATTCTGGCCGAGTGGTCTAAGGCGCTGCGTTCAGGTCGCAGTCCTCTTCGGAGGGCGCAGGTTCGAATCCTGCGGATGACAAAAACTTTTGCCCGGACACCTACATTACAGCCACACATGGATCTAAGGAGATCTAGACAAAAATCGCAGAGATATTTTTGAAAATCAATACAACGAAATTTGGTGCATGTGTCATTCTGGCCGAGTGGTCTAAGGCGCTGCGTTCAGGTCGCAGTCCTCTTCGGAGGGCGCAGGTTCGAATCCTGCGGATGACAAAAGCTTTTGCCCGGACACCTACATTACAGTCACACATGGATCTAAGGAGATCTAGACAAAAATGGCAGAGATATTTTTGAAAATCAATACAATGAAATTTGGTGCATGTGTCATTCTGGCCGAGTGGTCTAAGGCGCTGCGTTCAGGTCGCAGTCCTCTTCGGAGGGCGCAGGTTCGAATCCTGCGGATGACAAAAGCTTTTGCCCAGACACCTACATTACAGCCACACATGGATCTAAGGAGATCTAGCCAAAAATCGCAGCGATATTTTTGAAAATCAATACAACGAAATTTGGTGCATGTGTCATTCTGGCCGAGTGGTCTAAGGCGCTGCGTTCAGGTCGCAGTCCTCTTCGGAGGGCGCAGGTTCGAATCCTGCGGATGACAAAAACTTTTGCCCAGACACCTACATTACAGCCACACATGGATCTAAGGAGATCTAGACAAAAATGGCAGAGATATTTTTGAAAATCAATACAATGAAATTTGGTGCATGTGTCATTCTGGCCGAGTGGTCTAAGGCGCTGCGTTCAGGTCGCAGTCCTCTTCGGAGGGCGCAGGTTCGAATCCTGCGGATGACAAAAGCTTTTGCCCGGACACCTACATTACAGTCACACATGGATCTAAGGAGATCTAGACAAAAATCGCAGCGATATTTTTGAAAATCAATACAATGAAATTTGGTGCACGTGTCATTCTGGCCGAGTGGTCTAAGGCGCTGCGTTCAGGTCGCAGTCCTCTTCGGAGGGCGCAGGTTCGAATCCTGCGGATGACAAAAACTTTTGCCCAGACACCTACATTACAGCCACACATGGATCTAAGGAGATCTAGACAAAAATGGCAGAGATATTTTTGAAAATCAATACAATGAAATTTGGTGCATGTGTCATTCTGGCCGAGTGGTCTAAGGCGCTGCGTTCAGGTCGCAGTCCTCTTCGGAGGGCGCAGGTTCGAATCCTGCGGATGACAAAAACTTTTGCCCGGACACCTACATTACAGTCACACATGGATCTAAGGAGATCTAGACAAAAATCGCAGCGATATTTTTGAAAATCAATACAATGAAATTTGGTGAATGTGTCATTCTGGCCGAGTGGTCTAAGGCGCTGCGTTCAGGTCGCAGCCGGAGTGGTCTAAGGCGCTGCGTTCAGGTCGTTCCGCAGTCCTCTTCGGAGGGCGCAGGTTCGAATCCTGCGGATGACAAAAACTTTTGCCCGGACACCTACATTACAGTCACACATGGATCTACGGAGATCTAGACAAAAATCGCAGCGATATTTTTGAAAATCAATACAACGAAATTTGGTGCATGTGTCATTCTGGCCGAGTGGTCTAAGGCGCTGCGTTCAGGTCGCAGTCCTCTTCGGAGGGCGCAGGTTCGAATCCTGCGGATGACAAAAACTTTTGCCCGGACACCTACATTACAGCCACACATGGATCTAAGGAGATCTAGACAAAAATCGCAGCGATATTTTTGAAAATCAATACAACGAAATTTGGTGCACGTGTCATTCTGGCCGAGTGGTCTAAGGCGCTGCGTTCAGGTCGCAGTCCTCTTCGGAGGGCGCAGGTTCGAATCCTGCGGATGACAAAAACTTTTGCCCGGACACCTACATTACAGCCACACATGGATCTAAGGAGATCTAGACAAAAATCGCAGCGATATTTTTGAAAATCAATACAACGAAATTTGGTGCATGTGTCATTCTGGCCGAGTGGTCTAAGGCGCTGCGTTCAGGTCGCAGTCCTCTTCGGAGGGCGCAGGTTCGAATCCTGCGGATGACAAAAGCTTTTGCCCGGACACCTACATTACAGCCACACATGGATCTAAGGAGATCTAGACAAAAATGGCAGAGATATTTTTGAAAATCAATACAATGAAATTTGGTGCATGTGTCATTCTGGCCGAGTGGTCTAAGGCGCTGCGTTCAGGTCGCAGTCCTCTTCGGAGGGCGCAGGTTCGAATCCTGCGGATGACAAAAGCTTTTGCCCGGACACCTACATTACAGCCACACATGGATCTAAGGAGATCTAGACAAAAATGGCAGAGATATTTTTGAAAATCAATACAATGAAATTTGGTGCATGTGTCATTCTGGCCGAGTGGTCTAAGGCGCTGCGTTCAGGTCGCAGTCCTCTTCGGAGGGCGCAGGTTCGAATCCTGCGGATGACAAAAACTTTTGCCCGGACACCTACATTACAGCCACACATGGATCTAAGGAGATCTAGACAAAAATGGCAGAGATATTTTTGAAAATCAATACAATGAAATTTGGTGCATGTGTCATTCTGGCCGAGTGGTCTAAGGCGCTGCGTTCAGGTCGCAGTCCTCTTCGGAGGGCGCAGGTTCGAATCCTGCGGATGACAAAAGCTTTTGCCCGGACACCTACATTACAGCCACACATGGATCTAAGGAGATCTAGACAAAAATGGCAGAGATATTTTTGAAAATCAATACAATGAAATTTGGTGCATGTGTCATTCTGGCCGAGTGGTCTAAGGCGCTGCGTTCAGGTCGCAGTCCTCTTCGGAGGGCGCAGGTTCGAATCCTGCGGATGACAAAAGCTTTTGCCCAGACACCTACATTACAGCCACACATGGATCTAAGGAGATCTAGACAAAAATGGCAGAGATATTTTTGAAAATCAATACAATGAAATTTGGTGCATGTGTCATTCTGGCCGAGTGGTCTAAGGCGCTGCGTTCAGGTCGCAGTCCTCTTCGGAGGGCGCAGGTTCGAATCCTGCGGATGACAAAAGCTTTTGCCCAGACACCTACATTACAGCCACACATGGATCTAAGGAGATCTAGACAAAAATCGCAGAGATATTTTTGAAAATCAATACAATGAAATTTGGTGCATGTGTCATTCTGGCCGAGTGGTCTAAGGCGCTGCGTTCAGGTCGCAGTCCTCTTCGGAGGGCGCAGGTTCGAATCCTGCGGATGACAAAAGCTTTTGCCCGGACACCTACATTACAGTCACACATGGATCTAAGGAGATCTAGACAAAAATCGCAGCGATATTTTTGAAAATCAATACAACGAAATTTGGTGCATGTGTCATTCTGGCCGAGTGGTCTAAGGCGCTGCGTTCAGGTCGCAGTCCTCTTCGGAGGGCGCAGGTTCGAATCCTGCGGATGACAAAAGCTTTTGCCCGGACACCTACATTACAGCCACACATGGATCTAAGGAGATCTAGACAAAAATCGCAGAGATATTTTTGAAAATCAATACAATGAAATTTGGTGCATGTGTCATTCTGGCCGAGTGGTCTAAGGCGCTGCGTTCAGGTCGCAGTCCTCTTCGGAGGGCGCAGGTTCGAATCCTGCGGATGACAAAAGCTTTTGCCCAGACACCTACATTACAGCCACACATGGATCTAAGGAGATCTAGACAAAAATCGCAGAGATATTTTTGAAAATCAATACAATGAAATTTGGTGCATGTGTCATTCTGGCCGAGTGGTCTAAGGCGCTGCGTTCAGGTCGCAGTCCTCTTCGGAGGGCGCAGGGTTCGAATCCTGCGGATGACAAAAGCTTTTGCCCGGACACCTACATTACAGTCACACATGGATCTAAGGAGATCTAGACAAAAATGGCAGAGATATTTTTGAAAATCAATACAATGAAATTTGGTGCATGTGTCATTCTGGCCGAGTGGTCTAAGGCGCTGCGTTCAGGTCGCAGTCCTCTTCGGAGGGCGCAGGTTCGAATCCTGCGGATGACAAAAGCTTTTGCCCGGACACCTACATTACAGCCACACATGGATCTAAGGAGATCTAGACAAAAATCGCAGAGATATTTTTGAAAATCAATACAATGAAATTTGGTGCATGTGTCATTCTGGCCGAGTGGTCTAAGGCGCTGCGTTCAGGTCGCAGTCCTCTTCGGAGGGCGCAGGTTCGAATCCTGCGGATGACAAAAGCTTTTGCCCGGACACCTACATTACAGCCACACATGGATCTAAGGAGATCTAGACAAAAATGGCAGAGATATTTTTGAAAATCAATACAATGAAATTTGGTGCATGTGTCATTCTGGCCGAGTGGTCTAAGGCGCTGCGTTCAGGTCGCAGTCCTCTTCGGAGGGCGCAGGTTCGAATCCTGCGGATGACAAAAGCTTTTGCCCGGACACCTACATTACAGTCACACATGGATCTAAGGAGATCTAGACAAAAATGGCAGAGATATTTTTGAAAATCAATACAACGAAATTTGGTGCATGTGTCATTCTGGCCGAGTGGTCTAAGGCGCTGCGTTCAGGTCGCAGTCCTCTTCGGAGGGCGCAGGTTCGAATCCTGCGGATGACAAAAGCTTTTGCCCGACACCTACATTACTGCGGATCTAAGATGACAAAAATGCTTTTTTGCCCGGACACCTACATTACAGTCACACATGGATCTAAGGAGATCTAGACAAAAATGGCAGAGATATTTTTGAAAATCAATACAATGAAATTTGGTGCATGTGTCATTCTGGCCGAGTGGTCTAAGGCGCTGCGTTCAGGTCGCAGTCCTCTTCGGAGGGCGCAGGTTCGAATCCTGCGGATGACAAAAGCTTTTGCCCGGACACCTACATTACAGTCACACATGGATCTAAGGAGATCTAGACAAAAATCGCAGAGATATTTTTGAAAATCAATACAATGGACACCTACATTACAATGAAATTTGGTGCACAGGTCACAGTCACACATGGATCTAAGGAGATCTAGACAAAAATGGCAGAGATATTTTTGAAAATCAATACAACGAAATTTGGTGCAAGAGTCATTCTGGCCGAGTGGTCTAAGGCGCTGCGTTCAGGTCGCAGTCCTCTTCGGAGGGCGCAGGTTCGAATCCTGCGGATGACAAAAGCTTTTGCCCGGACACCTACATTACAGTCACACATGGATCTAAGGAGATCTAGACAAAAATGGCAGAGATATTTTTGAAAATCAATACAATGAAATTTGGTGCATGTGTCATTCTGGCCGAGTGGTCTAAGGCGCTGCGTTCAGGTCGCAGTCCTCTTCGGAGGGCGCAGGTTCGAATCCTGCGGATGACAAAAGCTTTTGCCCGGACACCTACATTACAGTCACACATGGATCTAAGGAGATCTAGACAAAAATCGCAGAGATATTTTTGAAAATCAATACAACGAAATTTGGTGCATGTGTCATTCTGGCCGAGTGGTCTAAGGCGCTGCGTTCAGGTCGCAGTCCTCTTCGGAGGGCGCAGGTTCGAATCCTGCGGATGACAAAAGCTTTTGCCCGACACCTACATTACAGTCACACATGGATCTAAGGAGATCTAGACAAAAATGGCAGAGATATTTTTGAAAATCAATACAATGAAATTTGGTGCATGTGTCATTCTGGCCGAGTGGTCTAAGGCGCTGCGTTCAGGTCGCAGTCCTCTTCGGAGGGCGCAGGTTCGAATCCTGCGGATGACAAAAGCTTTTGCCCGGACACCTACATTACAGTCACACATGGATCTAAGGAGATCTAGACAAAAATCGCAGCGATATTTTTGAAAATCAATACAACGAAATTTGGTGCATGTGTCATTCTGGCCGAGTGGTCTAAGGCGCTGCGTTCAGGTCGCAGTCCTCTTCGGAGGGCGCAGGTTCGAATCCTGCGGATGACAAAAGCTTTTGCCCGGACACCTACATTACAGTCACACATGGATCTAAGGAGATCTAGACAAAAATGGCAGAGATATTTTTGAAAATCAATACAATGAAATTTGGTGCATGTGTCATTCTGGCCGAGTGGTCTAAGGCGCTGCGTTCAGGTCGCAGTCCTCTTCGGAGGGCGCAGGTTCGAATCCTGCGGATGACAAAAGCTTTTGCCCGGACACCTACATTACAGTCACACATGGATCTAAGGAGATCTAGACAAAAATGGCAGAGATATTTTTGAAAATCAATACAATGAAATTTGGTGCATGTGTCATTCTGGCCGAGTGGTCTAAGGCGCTGCGTTCAGGTCGCAGTCCTCTTCGGAGGGCGCAGGTTCGAATCCTGCGGATGACAAAAGCTTTTGCCCGGACACCTACATTACAGTCACACATGGATCTAAGGAGATCTAGACAAAAATGGCAGAGATATTATTTGAAAATCAATTACAGTCACACATGGATCTAAGGAGATCTAGACAAAAATGGTATTTTTGAAAATCAATACAACGAAATTTGGTGCATGTGTCATTCTGGCCGAGTGGTCTAAGGCGCTGCGTTCAGGTCGCAGAGGGCGCAGGTTCCTCTTCGGAGGGCGCAGGTTCGAATCCTGCGGATGACAAAAGCTTTTGCCCGGACACCTACATTACAGTCACACATGGATCTAAGGAGATCTAGACAAAAATGGCAGAGATATTTTTGAAAATCAATACAACGAAATTTGGTGCATGTGTCATTCTGGCCGAGTGGTCTAAGGCGCTGCGTTCAGGTCGCAGTCCTCTTCGGAGGGCGCAGGTTCGAATCCTGCGGATGACAAAAGCTTTTGCCCGGACACCTACATTACAGTCACACATGGATCTAAGGAGATCTAGACAAAAATCGCAGAGATATTTTTGAAAATCAATACAACGAAATTTGGTGCATGTGTCATTCTGGCCGAGTGGTCTAAGGCGCTGCGTTCAGGTCGCAGTCCTCTTCGGAGGGCGCAGGTTCGAATCCTGCGGATGACAAAAGCTTTTGCCCGGACACCTACATTACAGTCACACATGGATCTAAGGAGATCTAGACAAAAATCGCAGCGATATTTTTGAAAATCAATACAACGAAATTTGGTGCAAGAGTCATTCTGGCCGAGTGGTCTAAGGCGCTGCGTTCAGGTCGCAGTCCTCTTCGGAGGGCGCAGGTTCGAATCCTGCGGATGACAAAAGCTTTTGCCCGGACACCTACATTACAGTCACACATGGATCTAAGGAGATCTAGACAAAAATGGCAGAGATATTTTTGAAAATCAATACAATGAAATTTGGTGCATGTGTCATTCTGGCCGAGTGGTCTAAGGCGCTGCGTTCAGGTCGCAGTCCTCTTCGGAGGGCGCAGGTTCGAATCCTGCGGATGACAAAAGCTTTTGCCCGGACACCTACATTACAGTCACACATGGATCTAAGGAGATCTAGACAAAAATCGCAGCGATATTTTTGAAAATCAATACAACGAAATTTGGTGCATGTGTCATTCTGGCCGAGTGGTCTAAGGCGCTGCGTTCAGGTCGCAGTCCTCTTCGGAGGGCGCAGGTTCGAATCCTGCGGATGACAAAAGCTTTTGCCCGGACACCTACATTACAGTCACACATGGATCTAAGGAGATCTAGACAAAAATGGCAGAGATATTTTTGAAAATCAATACAACGAAATTTGGTGCATGTGTCATTCTGGCCGAGTGGTCTAAGGCGCTGCGTTCAGGTCGCAGTCCTCTTCGGAGGGCGCAGGTTCGAATCCTGCGGATGACAAAAGCTTTTGCCCGGACACCTACATTACAGTCACACATGGATCTAAGGAGATCTAGACAAAAATGGCAGAGATATTTTTGAAAATCAATACAATGAAATTTGGTGCATGTGTCATTCTGGCCGAGTGGTCTAAGGCGCTGCGTTCAGGTCGCAGTCCTCTTCGGAGGGCGCAGGTTCGAATCCTGCGGATGACAAAAGCTTTTGCCCGGACACCTACATTACAGTCACACATGGATCTAAGGAGATCTAGACAAAAATCGCAGCGATATTTTTGAAAATCAATACAACGAAATTTGGTGCATGTGTCATTCTGGCCGAGTGGTCTAAGGCGCTGCGTTCAGGTCGCAGTCCTCTTCGGAGGGCGCAGGTTCGAATCCTGCGGATGACAAAAGCTTTTGCCCGGACACCTACATTACAGTCACACATGGATCTAAGGAGATCTAGACAAAAATCGCAGAGATATTTTTGAAAATCAATACAACGAAATTTGGTGCATGTGTCATTCTGGCCGAGTGGTCTAAGGCGCTGCGTTCAGGTCGCAGTCCTCTTCGGAGGGCGCAGGTTCGAATCCTGCGGATGACAAAAGCTTTTGCCCGGACACCTACATTACAGTCACACATGGATCTAAGGAGATCTAGACAAAAATCGCAGCGATATTTTTGAAAATCAATACAACGAAATTTGGTGCATGTGTCATTCTGGCCGAGTGGTCTAAGGCGCTGCGTTCAGGTCGCAGTCCTCTTCGGAGGGCGCAGGTTCGAATCCTGCGGATGACAAAAGCTTTTGCCCGGACACCTACATTACAGTCACACATGGATCTAAGGAGATCTAGACAAAAATGGCAGAGATATTTTTGAAAATCAATACAATGAAATTTGGTGCATGTGTCATTCTGGCCGAGTGGTCTAAGGCGCTGCGTTCAGGTCGCAGTCCTCTTCGGAGGGCGCAGGTTCGAATCCTGCGGATGACAAAAGCTTTTGCCCGGACACCTACATTACAGTCACACATGGATCTAAGGAGATCTAGACAAAAATCGCAGCGATATTTTTGAAAATCAATACAACGAAATTTGGTGCATGTGTCATTCTGGCCGAGTGGTCTAAGGCGCTGCGTTCAGGTCGCAGTCCTCTTCGGAGGGCGCAGGTTCGAATCCTGCGGATGACAAAAGCTTTTGCCCGGACACCTACATTACAGTCACACATGGATCTAAGGAGATCTAGACAAAAATGGCAGAGATATTTTTGAAAATCAATACAATGAAATTTGGTGCATGTGTCATTCTGGCCGAGTGGTCTAAGGCGCTGCGTTCAGGTCGCAGTCCTCTTCGGAGGGCGCAGGTTCGAATCCTGCGGATGACAAAAGCTTTTGCCCGGACACCTACATTACAGTCACACATGGATCTAAGGAGATCTAGACAAAAATCGCAGCGATATTTTTGAAAATCAATACAACGAAATTTGGTGCATGTGTCATTCTGGCCGAGTGGTCTAAGGCGCTGCGTTCAGGTCGCAGTCCTCTTCGGAGGGCGCAGGTTCGAATCCTGCGGATGACAAAAGCTTTTGCCCGGACACCTACATTACAGTCACACATGGATCTAAGGAGATCTAGACAAAAATCGCAGAGATATTTTTGAAAATCAATACAACGAAATTTGGTGCATGTGTCATTCTGGCCGAGTGGTCTAAGGCGCTGCGTTCAGGTCGCAGTCCTCTTCGGAGGGCGCAGGTTCGAATCCTGCGGATGACAAAAGCTTTTGCCCGGACACCTACATTACAGTCACACATGGATCTAAGGAGATCTAGACAAAAATCGCAGAGATATTTTTGAAAATCAATACAACGAAATTTGGTGCATGTGTCATTCTGGCCGAGTGGTCTAAGGCGCTGCGTTCAGGTCGCAGTCCTCTTCGGAGGGCGCAGGTTCGAATCCTGCGGATGACAAAAGCTTTTGCCCGGACACCTACATTACAGTCACACATGGATCTAAGGAGATCTAGACAAAAATCGCAGAGATATTTTTGAAAATCAATACAACGAAATTTGGTGCATGTGTCATTCTGGCCGAGTGGTCTAAGGCGCTGCGTTCAGGTCGCAGTCCTCTTCGGAGGGCGCAGGTTCGAATCCTGCGGATGACAAAAGCTTTTGCCCGGACACCTACATTACAGTCACACATGGATCTAAGGAGATCTAGACAAAAATCGCAGAGATATTTTTGAAAATCAATACAACGAAATTTGGTGCATGTGTCATTCTGGCCGAGTGGTCTAAGGCGCTGCGTTCAGGTCGCAGTCCTCTTCGGAGGGCGCAGGTTCGAATCCTGCGGATGACAAAAGCTTTTGCCCGGACACCTACATTACAGTCACACATGGATCTAAGGAGATCTAGACAAAAATCGCAGCGATATTTTTGAAAATCAATACAACGAAATTTGGTGCAAGAGTCATTCTGGCCGAGTGGTCTAAGGCGCTGCGTTCAGGTCGCAGTCCTCTTCGGAGGGCGCAGGTTCGAATCCTGCGGATGACAAAAGCTTTTGCCCGGACACCTACATTACAGTCACACATGGATCTAAGGAGATCTAGACAAAAATGGCAGAGATATTTTTGAAAATCAATACAATGAAATTTGGTGCATGTGTCATTCTGGCCGAGTGGTCTAAGGCGCTGCGTTCAGGTCGCAGTCCTCTTCGGAGGGCGCAGGTTCGAATCCTGCGGATGACAAAAGCTTTTGCCCGGACACCTACATTACAGTCACACATGGATCTAAGGAGATCTAGACAAAAATCGCAGCGATATTTTTGAAAATCAATACAACGAAATTTGGTGCATGTGTCATTCTGGCCGAGTGGTCTAAGGCGCTGCGTTCAGGTCGCAGTCCTCTTCGGAGGGCGCAGGTTCGAATCCTGCGGATGACAAAAGCTTTTGCCCGGACACCTACATTACAGTCACACATGGATCTAAGGAGATCTAGACAAAAATCGCAGAGATATTTTTGAAAATCAATACAACGAAATTTGGTGCATGTGTCATTCTGGCCGAGTGGTCTAAGGCGCTGCGTTCAGGTCGCAGTCCTCTTCGGAGGGCGCAGGTTCGAATCCTGCGGATGACAAAAGCTTTTGCCCGGACACCTACATTACAGTCACACATGGATCTAAGGAGATCTAGACAAAAATCGCAGAGATATTTTTGAAAATCAATACAACGAAATTTGGTGCATGTGTCATTCTGGCCGAGTGGTCTAAGGCGCTGCGTTCAGGTCGCAGTCCTCTTCGGAGGGCGCAGGTTCGAATCCTGCGGATGACAAAAGCTTTTGCCCGGACACCTACATTACAGTCACACATGGATCTAAGGAGATCTAGACAAAAATCGCAGCGATATTTTTGAAAATCAATACAACGAAATTTGGTGCATGTGTCATTCTGGCCGAGTGGTCTAAGGCGCTGCGTTCAGGTCGCAGTCCTCTTCGGAGGGCGCAGGTTCGAATCCTGCGGATGACAAAAGCTTTTGCCCGGACACCTACATTACAGTCACACATGGATCTAAGGAGATCTAGACAAAAATCGCAGCGATATTTTTGAAAATCAATACAACGAAATTTGGTGCATGTGTCATTCTGGCCGAGTGGTCTAAGGCGCTGCGTTCAGGTCGCAGTCCTCTTCGGAGGGCGCAGGTTCGAATCCTGCGGATGACAAAAGCTTTTGCCCGGACAC
This sequence comes from Nippostrongylus brasiliensis, assembly GCA_030553155.1. Classification (NCBI taxonomy): domain Eukaryota; kingdom Metazoa; phylum Nematoda; class Chromadorea; order Rhabditida; family Heligmosomidae; genus Nippostrongylus; species Nippostrongylus brasiliensis. Next base: position 7,896,481 of record CP130732.1, read on the forward strand.
CTACATTACAGTCACACATGGATCTAAGGAGATCTAGACAAAAATGGCAGAGATATTTTTGAAAATCAATACAACGAAATTTGGTGCATGTGTCATTCTGGCCGAGTGGTCTAAGGCGCTGCGTTCAGGTCGCAGTCCTCTTCGGAGGGCGCAGGTTCGAATCCTGCGGATGACAAAAGCTTTTGCCCGGACACCTACATTACAGTCACACATGGATCTAAGGAGATCTAGACAAAAATCGCAGAGATATTTTTGAAAATCAATACAACGAAATTTGGTGCATGTGTCATTCTGGCCGAGTGGTCTAAGGCGCTGCGTTCAGGTCGCAGTCCTCTTCGGAGGGCGCAGGTTCGAATCCTGCGGATGACAAAAGCTTTTGCCCGGACACCTACATTACAGTCACACATGGATCTAAGGAGATCTAGACAAAAATGGCAGAGATATTTTTGAAAATCAATACAACGAAATTTGGTGCATGTGTCATTCTGGCCGAGTGGTCTAAGGCGCTGCGTTCAGGTCGCAGTCCTCTTCGGAGGGCGCAGGTTCGAATCCTGCGGATGACAAAAACTTTTGCCCGGACACCTACATTACAGTCACACATGGATCTAAGGAGATCTAGACAAAAATCGCAGCGATATTTTTGAAAATCAATACAACGAAATTTGGTGCATGTGTCATTCTGGCCGAGTGGTCTAAGGCGCTGCGTTCAGGTCGCAGTCCTCTTCGGAGGGCGCAGGTTCGAATCCTGCGGATGACAAAAACTTTTGCCCGGACACCTACATTACAGTCACACATGGATCTAAGGAGATCTAGACAAAAATCGCAGAGATATTTTTGAAAATCAATACAACGAAATTTGGTGCATGTGTCATTCTGGCCGAGTGGTCTAAGGCGCTGCGTTCAGGTCGCAGTCCTCTTCGGAGGGCGCAGGTTCGAATCCTGCGGATGACAAAAACTTTTGCCCGGACACCTACATTACAGTCACACATGGATCTAAGGAGATCTAGACAAAAATGGCAGAGATATTTTTGAAAATCAATACAACGAAATTTGGTGCATGTGTCATTCTGGCCGAGTGGTCTAAGGCGCTGCGTTCAGGTCGCAGTCTGCGTTCAGGTCGCAGTCCTCTTCGGAGGGCGCAGGTTCGAATCCTGCGGATGACAAAAACTTTTGCCCGGACACCTACATTACAGTCACACATGGATCTAAGGAGATCTAGACAAAAATGGCAGAGATATTTTTGAAAATCAATACAACGAAATTTGGTGCATGTGTCATTCTGGCCGAGTGGTCTAAGGCGCTGCGTTCAGGTCGCAGTCCTCTTCGGAGGGCGCAGGTTCGAATCCTGCGGATGACAAAAACTTTTGCCCGGACACCTACATTACAGTCACACATGGATCTAAGGAGATCTAGACAAAAATCGCAGAGATATTTTTGAAAATCAATACAACGAAATTTGGTGCATGTGTCATTCTGGCCGAGTGGTCTAAGGCGCTGCGTTCAGGTCGCAGTCCTCTTCGGAGGGCGCAGGTTCGAATCCTGCGGATGACAAAAACTTTTGCCCGGACACCTACATTACAGTCACACATGGATCTAAGGAGATCTAGACAAAAATGGCAGAGATATTTTTGAAAATCAATACAACGAAATTTGGTGCATGTGTCATTCTGGCCGAGTGGTATAAGACAAAAATCGCAGAGATATTTTTGAAAATCAATACAACGAAATTTGGTGCATGTGTCATTCTGGCCGAGTGGTCTAAGGCGCTGCGTTCAGGTCGCAGTCCTCTTCGGAGGGCGCAGGTTCGAATCCTGCGGATGACAAAAACTTTTGCCCGGACACCTACATTACAGTCACACATGGATCTAAGGAGATCTAGACAAAAATGGCAGAGATATTTTTGAAAATCAATACAACGAAATTTGGTGCATGTGTCATTCTGGCCGAGTGGTCTAAGGCGCTGCGTTCAGGTCGCAGTCCTCTTCGGAGGGCGCAGGTTCGAATCCTGCGGATGACAAAAACTTTTGCCCGGACACCTACATTACAGTCACACATGGATCTAAGGAGATCTAGACAAAAATGGCAGAGATATTTTTGAAAATCAATACAACGAAATTTGGTGCATGTGTCATTCTGGCCGAGTGGTCTAAGGCGCTGCGTTCAGGTCGCAGTCCTCTTCGGAGGGCGCAGGTTCGAATCCTGCGGATGACAAAAACTTTTGCCCGGACACCTACATTACAGTCACACATGGATCTAAGGAGATCTAGACAAAAATGGCAGAGATATTTTTGAAAATCAATACAACGAAATTTGGTGCATGTGTCATTCTGGCCGAGTGGTCTAAGGCGCTGCGTTCAGGTCGCAGTCCTCTTCGGAGGGCGCAGGTTCGAATCCTGCGGATGACAAAAACTTTTGCCCGGACACCTACATTACAGTCACACATGGATCTAAGGAGATCTAGACAAAAATGGCAGAGATATTTTTGAAAATCAATACAACGAAATTTGGTGCATGTGTCATTCTGGCCGAGTGGTCTAAGGCGCTGCGTTCAGGTCGCAGTCCTCTTCGGAGGGCGCAGGTTCGAATCCTGCGGATGACAAAAACTTTTGCCCGGACACCTACATTACAGTCACACATGGATCTAAGGAGATCTAGACAAAAATCGCAGAGATATTTTTGAAAATCAATACAACGAAATTTGGTGCATGTGTCATTCTGGCCGAGTGGTCTAAGGCGCTGCGTTCAGGTCGCAGTCCTCTTCGGAGGGCGCAGGTTCGAATCCTGCGGATGACAAAAACTTTTGCCCGGACACCTACATTACAGTCACACATGGATCTAAGGAGATCTAGACAAAAATGGCAGAGATATTTTTGAAAATCAATACAATGAAATTTGGTGCATGTGTCATTCTGGCCGAGTGGTCTAAGGCGCTGCGTTCAGGTCGCAGTCCTCTTCGGAGGGCGCAGGTTCGAATCCTGCGGATGACAAAAACTTTTGCCCGGACACCTACATTACAGTCACACATGGATCTAAGGAGATCTAGACAAAAATGGCAGAGATATTTTTGAAAATCAATACAACGAAATTTGGTGCATGTGTCATTCTGGCCGAGTGGTCTAAGGCGCTGCGTTCAGGTCGCAGTCCTCTTCGGAGGGCGCAGGTTCGAATCCTGCGGATGACAAAACTTTTGCCCGGACACCTACATTACAGTCACACATGGATCTACGGAGATCTAGACAAAAATGGCAGAGATATTTTTGAAAATCAATACAACGAAATTTGGTGCATGTGTCATTCTGGCCGAGTGGTCTAAGGCGCTGCGTTCAGGTCGCAGTCCTCTTCGGAGGGCGCAGGTTCGAATCCTGCGGATGACAAAAACTTTTGCCCGGACACCTACATTACAGTCACACATGGATCTAAGGAGATCTAGACAAAAATGGCAGAGATATTTTTGAAAATCAATACAATGAAATTTGGTGCATGTGTCATTCTGGCCGAGTGGTCTAAGGCGCTGCGTTCAGGTCGCAGTCCTCTTCGGAGGGCGCAGGTTCGAATCCTGCGGATGACAAAAGCTTTTGCCCGGACACCTACATTACAGTCACACATGGATCTAAGGAGATCTAGACAAAAATGGCAGAGATATTTTTGAAAATCAATACAACGAAATTTGGTGCATGTGTCATTCTGGCCGAGTGGTCTAAGGCGCTGCGTTCAGGTCGCAGTCCTCTTCGGAGGGCGCAGGTTCGAATCCTGCGGATGACAAAAACTTTTGCCCGGACACCTACATTACAGTCACACATGGATCTAAGGAGATCTAGACAAAAATGGCAGAGATATTTTTGAAAATCAATACAACGAAATTTGGTGCATGTGTCATTCTGGCCGAGTGGTCTAAGGCGCTGCGTTCAGGTCGCAGTCCTCTTCGGAGGGCGCAGGTTCGAATCCTGCGGATGACAAAAACTTTTGCCCGGACACCTACATTACAGTCACACATGGATCTAAGGAGATCTAGACAAAAATGGCAGAGATATTTTTGAAAATCAATACAACGAAATTTGGTGCATGTGTCATTCTGGCCGAGTGGTCTAAGGCGCTGCGTTCAGGTCGCAGTCCTCTTCGGAGGGCGCAGGTTCGAATCCTGCGGATGACAAAAACTTTTGCCCGGACACCTACATTACAGTCACACATGGATCTAAGGAGATCTAGACAAAAATGGCAGAGATATTTTTGAAAATCAATACAATGAAATTTGGTGCATGTGTCATTCTGGCCGAGTGGTCTAAGGCGCTGCGTTCAGGTCGCAGTCCTCTTCGGAGGGCGCAGGTTCGAATCCTGCGGATGACAAAAACTTTTGCCCGGACACCTACACTAAGTCTGCACATACATTTATTTTCGAATTGTCTCGGTGTGAGTGAACGTCTGGGGGCGTGTGCTCGTCTCACCCGAGATTGCTTGGGTGGTTATCTCCCCGCGATGCCGTATGATTGGAGCCGGCCCGTGGTTCTTGCGCTCTTACTCGCTAGCTCCTCCCCCGTGCCCCGCCCACTCAAAAGTTGGGTAAGACGAGCATACGGCTCCTGGTGCTCGCACTGCTTTATGATTGCTTCCGGTCGTCTACTTCCTGGGGCCGTATGCTTGTCTCTCCACCCGAGATTGCTGGAGGATGGGGTAAGAGCAGGAGCCAGCCAGTAAGAGCACATGAAACACAGGCCGACTCCAATCATACTAGATGGCTCCACTCGTTGCCCCTTCCCCCAGCAATCTAGGGTGAGACGAGCATAGGGCCCCCGTTCTTACTATTAGTCGGCCGGAAATTCGCAGTGGAGCGCGCTGTTGCTATTTGGGCGCTGTAACCAATCTGTTGTAGCCTAGCGACTGTAGGGCGATGTATTATGGGACTTTAGCACTATTGTCGTTTCCATGGTCAATTTGTCGTATGTATATCAGGCAGTTCTATCCAGCTCGGTAGTTCTGCAGCGAAATCCACTATCCTTATGTAGGAAAGGGGGTATCACATTCGTCTTGAGGTTGCTGACGACAGATTCGTAAAGTTTTTCGTTGAGTGATTATTGCAGCTCAGCCCACTATCAAACTTATGGCACTCCAGTGATCGGAAAAAATTTTCTATTCAACTAGCCTCAAAGCTCGCTCGTGTGGATTTTCCGTGGTGCTAATCACGAATCTGACGTCCGTTTTCCAAATTTCGACCGGTGATCACTCATATCTCTCCTAGGGGCTAGCTCGGTGGTCCATGTGGGATCGCCGATTCGATTATGACATCGCCGCTGATGGTTGTTTTGCGGGTCGATAACGATTATAATGTTCGTCTGTGAAATCTCGGCATTAGACCACCCATATCGTCAAATTGGGTGGTCGTGTCAAAATTACCGATTTCGCTTAAGTATATTCTAGGTAGGTAATTTGGGAAGCTGAGTACGAATCTCATGTTGTTTTTCAGAGTTCAATTGAATTCGGCAGATTTTGGTAGGTACGCCGACCGCCCTTGCCTTGTCCCTTGCCTTCATTGCATACCTGGGCATTATTCAACTTAACGGACTTGAGTCTTCGATTTTTTTCGAAATTCGAAATTCGCTGAAATCTCGCACAGGTGTTATTTGGGGTCCAAAACACGAATCTGAGGTCCATTTTTCACCTGCTGGTATCGGACCACCGATACCGACTACTTTGGTGGTCCAGTCAGGATCACCGATTTCGCCGAAATTTTGTCTATGAGGGTTCTCTGGTGTCCTGAACACGATGGTGAAATCCGTTTTGCAAATGGCGGCTGAATACGGTAGTACAGGGTGCGGCATAAATATTGCAACACGGTATTTACCATGTAAATCTCGACGTAATCGAAATAATTACAAGTGGTTACCAGTATTCTTTATTAAGACCAAATGTAATTTCTATCAAACGGAGTTATTCGATATGGCCTTGTCTCCTCTTCACAAAAGCCTTGAGACGGTCCGGATGCGAGTCCACCGCGACCCGCAGCACATCCTATGGAATCTCTTCCCATGCTTTCTTTAAAAAAAACTTCAGGGCTTCGGTACTGGCATGAGACCTAGCGCAGGCCTTCTCCTCCAAAATGGATCACAAGCGGAAATCTATGACGTTCAGGTCGCGGGAATGGGCAGGCTATTCCGACGCAGATATGAAGTCGGGAAAGTTGGCGCGCCACCAGCCTTGTTTTCTCCTCGCTTTATAAGCCGAAGCTCCGTCCTGCTGGAAAGTCCATTTCCGTTCTTCGAAGTGGGCACGAGACCAGGACAGACCGTGCTCCTCCAGGATCTCATTTCGGTACACATCTGTGTTGATCTTGACGGATTTTTCCATGATAACCAGGGCCGTGCGGCTTGTTGAGGTAACACCAGCCCAGACCATAACGAAGGTAGGCTTCGAGTTTCGGGAAACGTTTCTTCCTTGCTTGTCGGCATCAGAGGAAGACTGGGCTACCACCCTGACGTTGTGGACGTTGAAACGTTGCTCCACGACAAATAATTCCTCGTCAGTGAAAAGGGTTGTGAGGTGACCACCGTTTGCGGCCCTCTTCAGCAGACCTTTACATTTTTCGCGCCTTCCTTTCTTCTGAACATCGGTACGTCCGTGCCTCTCATGGAGGTTATAGGGATACATCCTTAGTTTCTCCTTGACGACTCTTCCTATGGTTCTCTCTGACACTTTCAAATCTGGATCCATTTTTCTCATACTTGCCTTAGCATTGCGGCGAACCCGTTTCTTGGCAATTTTTATCAGACGCAGCGTAGCGACACTTACCGGATGACAAGGGCGAACACTACCCTTCATGGTAACTCGTTGGACGCAACGACAGACAGTGAAGCGGTTCACATTCAGGATGCGGGCGATATCTATACCTCGAAGTCAGAACTTGCTTAGCTCGAGGATCGCGGCCCTTTGTGGGCTTGGTCTTATCATTAACTGTATAGCCAATTTAGAAATTCCAAAATCCGCTAGTTTGTCAAATAAGGTATGTGAAGAATAAAGACTGGCCCAGTGTTCGAAAAGATCAATAACTGTGTGCAAAAATTGCACGGGAATTTTGTTGCAATATTTATGCCGCACCCTGTATAGGTGAATACCTACCGACCCTACCTGGTGACGCTCACCTATAACTATCGTATTCGGCCGCCACTTGCAAAATGGAGTTCACCATCGTGTTCAGGACACCAGAGAACCCCGATAGACAAAGTTTCAGCGAAATCGGTGATCTTGTTTGGACCACCCAAGTAGTCGAAATGGGTGGTTCGAGACCACCCACATGAAAAACGGACAGCAGATTCGTGTTCTGGATCCCAAATAACCCCCACAGTCGAACTTTCAGCGAATTCCGACTGCTGAAAAAAATCGAGGACTGGAGTTGAAGTTGAAGTTGTTAAGTTGAATAGTGTCCATAGGTGTGCCTGCTTCCAACGGGCGAAATCGACCATAATTCGAAAAACTAACATCATATCCTCACCCGAAATAACATAGTCAGCCGAATTTTCAGCCACGTCGGGGGCCTTCGGTTGAAATTCGAAAAGCGGACGACAGATTTGTGATCAGCAACACAAATTACCTCTCTAGGTGAAGTTTGGTGTAAGATTGGGTCCAACGCCATGAAGTCAAACCCGAGCCAATTCTTTATCTGTAGCAGAAGGTGAGAAGTTGAGGCCAATTTTGGTCTTGTCAGATTTGAATAATCGTTTTCCATAAGTTCATATCAAGTATGATGAGGTGGCCAAGTTTTGCCTTTCTTACCTAAACAAGGTTTTATGATGTCTGATCTAGAATCCGTCTTTCACCACGTTCGCATGCATCTGCGTTTCACTCCTCTTCGAAGTTTCCAATGGCAGGGAAGTTCTATAAGTTTCTGGCCCTACCGGTTGGCCTATCGCTGGCCCCGTTCATTTTCACTTATTTGTTGAGACCTTTCCTGAGAAAGTGGAGAGCACAAGGGCTTGGAGTAGCCGTTTATTTGTATGATGAGTTGATATGGAGTGAGTCTGCGAATGGCTGTGGAGCAGCAACGAATAGAGTTCGTGCAGATCTCCAGAGGGACGGTTCTTCGATGGCTATAAGTTCCTGGCTCTGCCGTTTGGCCTATCTCTGGCCACGTTCATTTTCACTTATTTGTTGAGACCTTTCCTGAGAAAGTGGAGAGCACAAGATGTTTATTTGTATGATGAGTTGATATGGAGTGAGTCTGCGAATGGCTGTGGAGCAGCAACGAATAGAGTTCGTGCAGAACGAGGGACGGTTCTTCGATGGCTATAAGTGGCTCTGCTGTTGGGCCTTTCTCTGGCCACGCTCATTTTCACTCGTTTGTTCAGACCTCTCCTGAGAAAGTGGAGAGCACAAGGGCTTGAAATCGACCATAATTCGAAAAACTAACATCATATTCTCACCCCAAATAACATAGTCAGCCGTATTTGCAGCCAGGTCGGTTATTTTGACCAGAACACACTGGACGACGATATACGGGGCCTTCGGTTGAAATTCGAAAAGCGGACGATATATTCGTGATCAGCCACACAAATTACCTCTCTAGGTGAAGTTTGGGTAAGATTGGGTGAGAAACCCCCACTCGCGGCTAAGTAGACGATGATCGGGCCGAGTTCTCCTTCGCGCAACCGCGACGCTCGCACGCTCGCGCGCTTTGAAAGTTGGCTGCTTGCCAGCTCTCGCCTGTCCGATGTTTGGATGAACAGTGCTCGACGAGTTCAATATGTTCGGCACATTTTTCGGGACATGAAGGGCATTCCACAGCATTCTTAGAGTTCAGCGCAACCACGTCCTTGTACGACACTCCATGCAGGTCGATCATATGAGCACCAATGCTGCTAGGGTGACATTCCTTTTCACAAAATGTGCGCACAACTTTTGGCTTCATAGCTTCGGATAATCTGAAACCAATTTTTGTGAAACTTTTTTCTGAGATTTTTCAAAATTCCATGCAATTATCTATGGTGGACAGAACAAGTGGATGCTGCTCAACTAACTTTGGGCACTCCAGTGGTCGTAGAAAATGATTCCATCTCTGTAGTGCTTAAAGTTGGATGGCTCCAAGAGAAACGTTTTTAAGGAATTTTAAATGACTCATTTGATCGAAATACGCGAAATAAGTATCAGATTCGCGATCAGCAACCCACTAAAGTTGAATAGTCACGGTGCTTCAGCGAAAAAATGATCGACCTCTAGAGTACCTAAAGTTGAATAGTCACGGTGAAGTTTCATACTGCAAAATAAATAGTTCAAATATGATGGTGCGAGCGTGCAACGCGCAACGAGGCACTCACATTCTTGCATAGGTTGAAAAGAGTGTTCCCAATTTAAACACAACACATTTAAACATAAACGTTTCAATTTTTATTATTAATGTCTTTGATGTCTCTCCTTTTCCACTAGTTAGGAAAACGTAGATAAGTTCAAATCAAGTAATCCAAGTAGTAGTGCCATCGAACAGGCGAGAGCTGGCGAGCAGCCAACTTTTAAAGCGCGCGAGCGTGTGAGCGTCGCGTTTGCGCGAGATAGAACTCGGCCCGATCATCGTCTACGTAGCCGCGAGTGAAACCCCCTTTTTGGGGCCCTCTATTCGGTTGAAGTTCGGTGGCTCAAATTGCTACCTTCAATCCCTTCTAATCGCCATCTAGGTAGGAGTTTCTCGGCGATCCGTTGTATTTGTGTGCATCGAGTCCAATGTTAATTTCAGTGTTGTGTTGTTCCAATCGAACCTTTATGTACATTCGGTGATAGGAAACCTTAGCATTTCAGCTATATCCTCTGTTATTTATGATATTCGAATCGAATTATTTTTTGCGTCCCACAATCAGTTTGTAATCTCGCTTTGTAAAGATCTCTGTATTCCAGCGAGCAGTCGCCTTGCGCTGATGTCTCAGAATGATCCATTGAACATTGCTCCTTCGGAACTGGGAACCAAGTCGTAGTAAGTCGTGTGAGCAATTTTATATAGGAATTGGATTTTCTCTTGGCACTATTCAAATTCTGGCCTTTGAGTGGCCGTCAATTTTGCCCTACTACTTACAGCCCTCTGGTGACCTGAAATTTTCGCATAATTTCGCTAGACTCTTGCCAAGGGAAGTTTTTCTGGGTATTTATCATGAATATTAGCACAAGTTGCCAACATTTTACTTCAACAGTGCAAATAAATAAGATAAAATGAAATATCGTGTTACTTTTCTTCAAATTTTGTTCGAAAACCACCGACAGTGATGCTGATTGTTGATCTAGCTGAAGCCAAAACCATTTGAAATCCCAGCAGTGAATGTCAGATTCTTAATAAGCACCCCGGAGAACTCTAGGAGTAGCTTCAGCCAAGTTGGTAATCCTGACCACCTTAGTTTGCATTAGCATGTGTGATCATCCGTACTATTTTTCCTCTTGTCGTGTGAACTATTGTTATGGGTGGTCTCCTACCGATAACCAGAAGGCGGAGAAGGAAGTTATGATCAGCATGCCTATATACAGTAGCGGTCAAAAAGATATGTCACTTTTCGTTTTTATCCACAAATAGCTCAAATCGAGAAGAATCTGATACCATTTGATAGTACTGACGATTCTATCTTGAAATATGTTGAAACATGCCGTTGGTGCAAGTTCTGTGTTATTTAAAAATATTTTGTAGTGATTTTCATATGCTATTTTAAACGAAAATATCTCAAGAATCGCTGAATGAAGGTTCAATCTGAGATGATATTCTGATAGAGCATGTTCTAGTTATTATAATGTGATACAAACATTCGATTCAGATCGCCGCTAAATTATAGATTTTTCGGAGCAAACATTTTAGTGGTCAAAAACTGGTCAAATTTTAGGACAATGTGTCAAACAAATTTCTATATCTTTCTAACTGCGTCATGAAATTACACCGAACTTTAGTATGTTATAGAGAATGATTTTCTCTTTGAACACCTCATTTTTGGTTTCAAGCTCTTCTCTTATTTTGTGAGAAAATTTCTTTTAAAGTTAAAGTTGCGTAAACTGCTACATTCAAAAAAGTTCGAGGGGAATCGACTTCAATATTTCTCAGTTGATAGTACATTTACGGTACCCTTGATATTGTATGTATGCTGGAATAAATCAAACTTCTTCATAAAAATATATCGCTTTGACTAACACACGCTGTGCACGCCTTTGCCCACCCCCGTACAATATCAATGTAGTGATAGTGACGGCGCCCACAGCGTGTGTTAGTCAAAGCGATACATTTTTATGAAGAACTTTGATTTATCTCCGCATACAATATCAAGAGCACCGTAAATGTACTATCAGCTGAGAAAAATTGAAGTCGATTCCCCTCGAACTTTTTTGAATGTAGCAGTTTACGCAATTTTAACTTTAAAAGGAATTTTCTCACAAATTAAGAGAAGAGCTCGGAAACAAAAATGAGACCTTCAAAGAATAGGCGATTTGAATCGAATACTCGCAACACATTATAATAAATAGAACATGCTCCACCTGAATATCATCTCAGATTAAACCTTAATTCAGTGATTCTTGAGATATTTTCGTTTAAAAAAGCATTTGAAAATCACTACAAAATTGCTTTACAAAACACAGAACTTGCATCAACGGTATGTTTCGACATATTTCAAGATAGAATCGTCAGCACCATCGAATGGTATCAGGTTCTTCTCGATTTGAGCTATTTGTGTATAAAAATGAAAAGTGACATATCTTTTTGACCGCTACTGTAGATAGGGTTTGGATATGGTTAGGTGGAAGGGATTTCCTACGACCAGTGGAGCATGAGTCGAAGTGTTTCCAACTAGAATCATAACAACTTCGGAAATTGTTTTGTGCCTCCACTAAATCATTGTTGTTCTTCTAGTTGGGATTCGAGATACGAGTTGGAGTTGAATAATTTCCAAGAATGCGGTGATGAGGGAGAGATTTGGTTTGGTAGAAGTGCCGAGAACAGGTCAGTTGATACTAGCAGCTTTTCTTGACATCTTCGGAAGCAAGTTTCCTAGAAATGCAGTTTTCAGAATGATTGACTTTGTTAGAAAGAACGTACCAATGTCAGCTCACATTCTTGATCTAGGTTGCGGAAATGGGTCGGTTCTAAGAAGATTGGTGCGTTTTATCTAGTAGTTCCTTTAGTATTAGGATGGTGCAAAAACTCTCAGACATTTGGGATACAAAACAATTCATTTTATAATATCTGAACAACAGCAAGGGGTCATTTGAAATAGGCACCGTCAATATCAATGGTCTTCTCTTCTCTATAACATTTTTTGACCGGAGCCGAAAGTACCAGGGAAATCTTTTTCAAATTCAAGAAGTCGCAAATGTCCGAGAACTTTTGCACCAACCTAATAGTAGAGGTTGGAACTGCTCGTACACGTCATATTATTTCAATTGTTGAAATATTTAGAGGAAGTTCGGCTATTCTCGTCTCACAGGTGTTGATTACTGTCCGGCGGCGATAGAGTTGTCGAAACGTATCTCTGAAGAGGAAGTGGAGGATGAAGCCGGTACCAGGATCGAATTTGAGGTATGTTAAAGCTTCCGAGACAGATCAGATTTTCTTCTGTTTTCAGTGTAGCATAACAATGCAGTTTCAGGTTCTTGATGTTTTGTCGTCTTCTAGGGAGCCATTCTCGGTTCGTTTCAACGTTGTTCTTGACAAAGGCACTTGGGATGCGATGAGTCTCTCAGCTGATCGAGGTACAGACGTTTTGATTTTCAAAGGTGTACCGTTAGTGAAATGACCCCATTGATACATTACTTTGAAGCTTTGGCACTAGTTAAAAGTTTCGACTCCACCGGTTAGGTCAAGAGTTTTTCTCATCGAAAATTCAACTGCGGGAGTTATTTGTGGCGCCGATCACGAATCTGATGTCCGCTTCCCGAATTTCGGCCGAGAACAACCCATATCGCTGGCAGGGGCTAATCGGGTGATCCAAGTAGGATCAACGACTTGCTTGGAACATCGCCTAGAGTGATTATTTTGTGTGCTGATAACGATTCTGACGTTCGTCTGTGGAATCTCGGCATAGGACCACCCATATCGTCAAATTCGGTGGTCGGGTCAAAATCATTGATTTCAAGAGCTTCGGGCAGGTAATTCGGAATGATTTACAGGAATCTGATACATTTTCATGGATTTTTCGCCAGATTCAAGTAGGTGCTCTTCCGCGCCGTCATTGCTCTGAACCTGAAACTATCCGTAGCGGCCGAAATCAAGCGAATTTCGAACAACTAATATAATCGGTATGCAGAGTAATCTACCTGGTCGAAGTTCGAGCCAAATCTGGAATTTTGGCTTGCCCCCACCCAAATCGACAATATGTGTTGCCCTCGGCCGAGTTTCGGAAAACGAACATATGATTCTTTGTCAGCGCCCCAAATTACCCCCGTAAGCGACGTTTCGACTGAGATTCGGTCGATGGAGTCAGAGCTTTTATTCTGCCAAAACACTTCATCTGTGACCAAGTCCTCAGTTTAACTCAGCATCGTTGGTGATTATCTCAATATTATCTTCTTCTGCCTCACGAGGTTGTTAAGTATGTTTCCTATTTCTGTTAACTTCGCGCGAGTGCGGGATTGCAGAATTATTCCCGGAATTTGCATGACGCCTTTTCCTATTCCGTCTAAATTTGGAGAACGACGTTGAGCAATTACTCACTAAGCTAGTCACCACGTTTTAATATTAAATGAATTTCTGAACGAATTTGGGGTGATTATTTACATTATAACTTTCTCCCGTTTTTGAGGGAAAATTTGGAGCTATTTCTGTTGGGATGGAACCATTGTCAGATCAAGCACCATCAGTGAGGGCTCGTTTAGCGCGCACGCGACACACAACGCGAACCCATGCAAAGGATGCAAAATCAATAATTCGCGACGCGGATTCGCGTCGCACCCTGTTTAGTGTGCGTCGCGCGGACCGTATCGAAGACGTCCATCCAACTGCGCCGTGTGTCATTGCACATACTAGTCTTAGCAAGATTGATGTTCCCCTGAATGGGTAGCTTCTGCGTTGCTTGGTACATACGAAAATGATATCTTCTCAAGTTCATCTCCCAGGTTTACTTCTGCCAATCCAAACACAAACACAGACAAAAATGAAATTAAATGACGGTGAGGCATTATAGAATTCAATGAGTGGAGAGATTTCCAAATCTCAGAAATGAGAAATGTCAACCACGAGATCGTCTTCTGTGTTTTAAACGTCGAACTTCTCGATTGGAAACCAGACAATTCTGTAAAAAAGCTTGGGGCCAGGTTCCAGGAACCTCATTTGGCTGTAGAGTACATATCATTTATCTTTTCTGAAGGTGTAAGGTTTATAAGCCGCCAAATATAGGGCAGAATTTGTTTTTATGTACCGAGGCTATATGATGGGTTCAAATTGCTCTTACCGTGAAATCCTTCCTGAGGGACCTCCTTTATCAGGGGATGAGGTGACAGAAGGTCATGGGACTTTTTTCCGGCTATTCGCAGCCGCACAGCAGCACCGCGTGCAAGCTTATTATTCTACTATATAATGAGCAGAACGCAAGCGATGTTTGTCATGGGTGGCTCGTATGGGTCCCGCCGCGATTGCCCGTTACCGTACTCCCAGGGACGCACTTCATCAGTTTACAGCCCTCTCACACTCGGGCGGCGCCTTGCGCGACGTCGTCGGCGGCAGGTGGGGGTAGGACAGAGGAATATAATTGATGGTCGACCCATATTACTCACTGTCGTCATGTTAGGCGCAATTGGTGCCACTGCGCGTCATGTTAGGCGCAATTGGTGCAATCACTCCCCATTAACTGCAGTTTGAACGGACTAGAATGTCATGAATCTGAGAGAGTGGCGGTGGAGATGGGTAAGCAATGGCTGTTATCGTAGGATATTCAGGGTTCGAATCCTTTCGCAGTCAACAGTTTTGCAATGCATGACTCACCCACCCCGGAACTCCTCCCCTATAAAATGTGGCGATACCAACGACTTTTTGATGTTGTCTGTGCACACTATTTCGTCGTGAGTAATTTGGGTCGACCTGTAGTTATAGTCGTGTGGGTAGGACCGGCGCTCCGCCCATTATTCGCTACTACGCGCGGGGCGCGCCATAATGCCGCCGCCGAACGCCCGGCGCCATGTTTCGGCGGCGCCGGATGGGTGCCGGCGACGTCGCGCCCCGCGACGCCGCCGCCGAAGTATGAGAACCCCCCTCCCGCGGCGGCGACGTTGACGACGTTATCTTTCATCATAGCCCCGGCGACGCCGCGCAAGGCGCCGCCCGAGTGTGAGAGGGCTGTCACTCGCCGTCTTTTGCTATATGCTTTTTGTTCATTGTTTTATTTTAATTTTTTGTTTTATTTCAAATCTTTATTTCAGTTTGCGTATTTTTGTTTTTAGTATGTATTAAGCAGCCGTTTGTCGGCCGACAGGCCGCTGAATGGCTGGTGTATTATAGTGCGTTTTTGGACTCGAAGGTTTTTCTTTCCAGAACAGCGTCTCGTCGCTTACAGAACAACAGTCGATGAGGCTCTTGAAAACGGTGGGAAGTTCGTGATCTTCTCGTGCAATTTTACTAGGTAAGTTCTTTTGGGTTAGCGATTCACTGTTTCGCTTCTTTTTACGAAGGCGGGTTAGGCGTTCATTTTTACGAGAAAACTACCAGTATAGGAAAGAAAGGTTGAGGAGAGTCATTTTGAAATTTTTTTCCACTAGAGCAGGTCCTTAGTAGTGTCGCAATCGAAATCACCGGAGAATTATATATCTCCAACATAACCTAGTTGATCTGGAGGCAACCGTGTTTTCGAGCCATGCGGTTATGTGACATCTTGTGCTCCGGTGTGCTTAAGTGGCCAAATGGCATGTAGTCGATGATCAGTGATAGTGGAATTGAATGTAACTGTTCAGTAGCTAATTTTAATTGAAATCTTCCGTTTTGCGGTGTGTTGTCTTATTTAAGAATGTGTACAGGGACGAGCTGGTACAGATGTTCGACGACGGTGCAAGGATCGTCTTCCACAGTGAAATTCCTGCTGCTCACACGATCAGCTTTGGCGGTCGTCAAGGTGTGACCTCGACAGGTGTTGTTTTTGAGAAGAAGTGATCTTGTCCTTACGGGTATACAATAAATATGTTATGTTGTTCGATAATGCACAAGTACCAGGAAGAACAAACAACGTTTACTTATTCATTTACTACGTTTTATTCGATCGCACTGAAGATTTGTTGACGAATTTGATTTCCATTTGTTTAAGCATGTATTTCTTCACTTGTCGAAATACTGCGAAAATTGAAGCGAGTAGCGTTGAGCCGAGGATTATCATTACAACTGAAGTGGGAATCATCATCGGAAATAGCGGTTACTCTCACGAATAGCCCTTCTTATTGGTGTATCGAGCTCTGGATGCGCATTTATCAGGTAATCTTTTCATTTATCAGTTAAGCCGACTTGACGTGTGGTGTCTCATTGGGGGTGGCTCTCTAAGGACCCTTCAAAACGGTAGCTGAGTTGAACTTGAACTAATTGTAAGTTTTCCGATCACAGTATGGGTTGTTCACAGCTTCTGTATAATCTCGCCTCTTGTCGTAATAAGGTGAGCCAAGAGTCCTGTCACTTTTCAGATAGGTATAACTTTGGTATCATTTCGAAGCTGATGATTTGCTCTATTGCGCTGTCTATGGAGGTATCCATTTGATGTTTCTGAACTTTTTCATGTTCTAGAAGAGTCATCAATCTTTTCGGGACCCGTATCTTATTACTTCTGTAGAGAACATTTTTTATCTTATCTAATCGGTTGATGCGAAAGTCTTGCAACACTTTTCAAAATAACAGCAATTTATTCAAACGAAATCTCAGTCAACGATATATTCACCATTCAGATATATGACTCTTCCTTAGCTTTCGGGCAACTTCTCAATTCCTCTCCGCCAGAACTGCGGCAGCTGTGACGAAAAAAATTGGCCGACCTCTATTTCCAGTTCATCTCGGTGGTCGAATTCCATATCTCGAAGGTGTTGCTCTAAGGACCTGAATAAGTGATAATCTAAATCAGCAAGGTGAGGAGAGTACGGTAGGTGCGGTAGAATTTCCCGTCATGCGATAAAAACGCCGTGAAAGGGAAAAGTCTACCTTTTGCATGACAACGCTCGTCCTCATGTCGCAAGAGCAACTCGTGAGAAAATTCAGGATTTAGGCTGGGAAGTTCTATCGCACCCACCTTATTCTCCAGACCTTGCTCTTTCAGATTATCACTTATTCAGGTCCTTAGAGCAACACCTTCGAGATATGGAATTCGACAACCGAGACGAACTGGAAATGGAGGTCGGCCAATTTTTTTCGTCACAGCTCCTAGAGTTCTGGCGGAGAGGAACTGAGAAGTTGCCCGAAAGATGGGGAAGAGTCATATGTCTGAATGATGATTATATCGTTGACTGAGATTTTGTTTCAGTAAATTGCTGTTATTTTGAAGAATGTTGCAAAAGTGTTGCAAGACTTTTGCACCAACCTAATATCTTTGTTGTATTTTCGCATTCGCACTGGATGATTCACCTAAGCTAAGCAGACGGCTGATCAGGAGTCTGTATTTTCAAGGTAGACACTATTGTGATTCTCATCAAATTCCAGCTGCTGTCCCGCCCTTTTTTGACTCAGCGCGATATTGAAAGCAGAGCGGTTCAACGCAGCCGCAGCAACAAGGTAAAGATGTAAAGTTGGAGGTGAGGTTGTCGTCACAAAACGCACTGTATGACGTTAGTTTCAAGTTCGAAAAGTTCGATGGCAGAGAAACAGACCCTGGAGATAAGCCGCTATGGTGTATGGGTGAGTTCAACAAGCGGTTGTATAAAGCGATTGTTTATTGTAAGCTCGTAACACTGAGGAATCATTGGATGTTTTGAGTGTCTCGGACTTCTAGAAGGCGGGGAGAGCACCACATCACTGGCAAACCCTCTCGATTACTACCGTCTAACGTCGAATTGTACACTGCGATGAGAACCGGTTTTACTTCGTTACCCAGGTAAGATAACCAGTGGTTGGATTTCGGCCAAATGGCAAAACCAGTAACAAAACATGGTTGTTTCTGAAAGAAGGTGTTATTTTGTGTATGATGGAATTACGAAATAGTAGTTCGAATTGGTTCCAAACGGTCGGACCGGACCATCGGCGCAGATCTTTACTGCGCTCAGTTAGGCAAAACGTATGTGGTGTAGTGACCATTCCGTCCATGATTTGATTAGGATTATAGCATCACGGTCCGCCTCGAGTTAGCTGAGGAGGAGCTCAACCGATCTGTTGGGCAAGAAGCGAGGAAATAGTCTCACGTGCATGACGTCAGACCGCTCCTCACATGATTCAGAGCTCAGCAATCTGACGATGTGGAAAAACAAATGCCGTCAACCTTTCCCTCCAACCATAAGAGAAGGATTGAGATCGTCGTAGGATCGAGCGACTTACCCATAGATAGGTTGGAACTATAATTTTAAATGGTGTTTGCCCTGAAGCTTAGTCGTCTTCGTTCGTAGTAAAATTTACTTTGAAAATTCAATGAAAAGGTGACAGGACTTTTAGTTAACTCTAATGTTTCATATATATATATATATATTTGGAGATGCTAGGTTATTTGCAAAACACTGACATCGGACGGGAATTGAACCCGCGTCTTTCTGTTTCCGGCAGACTGCACTAACCACTGTGCTATCGATGTACAAAAAGCGGCAAATAATAGACTAGTTTCGTGTAATATCAAAAATGCTATCAGCTTAACTGGTAACTGCCGATATCGGCTTACCGCTCATTCCCGTGATTACGGGTGAGTGCTGATAGCAACAGCCCGACCGGGCTTAAGAAAGAGATGCTAGGAGATTCGCAACGTAGTACATCGGTAGCACAGTGGTTAGTGCAGTCTGCCGGAAACAGAAAGACGCGGGTTCAATTCCCGTCCGATGTCAGTGTTTTGCAAATAACCTAGCATCTCCGGATATATATGTCAATCAACTAGTTCTCTTATATAAACCGCTAAACAGAAAGCGGCAAATTATAGACTAGTTTCGCCTAATGTTTCAATTATGACCGTCACGTTTGCTAACAATTATTTTGTCATGTCATCTGTTAACATCTGAGTTCCAGAACTCACAAATTCGCCCGACGTCGTCAGAACGTATAGGGAGCATGCTCATTCGTTCAAGAAACATTCGTTCTTCACATAGATAAATCATATAAATTATGCAATAAGATAAAGCTCCTATCAATACAAGCGATAAGATTTCCTGCAAGTATCAGTAATCTCTTGCTTCTAGCGACCTAGTGGATTTTGGATGCGGCGTTACCTCAGCTCCTATGCGTGGTCGTTCCCATTTCTTGAGTGGTTTGATCGTTCGCCCGCTACGAGCGTATTTCTCTTGGCAGATTTCGCACTGATCCTTGTTTGACATGGCTACCCAACGGGACAGACACGCCTCGTGGATGTCCCCCATCTGAAACGTAGATAGAGCTGGGTATGCATTCTATCAGACCTGTCGCCGTCAACACCGTCTTCCACCCTTCCACCCTTCCACCGCTCCTCGCCCCGCCTCCGAGGTCAACGAGGCTCCCCATCACCAATTGTTCGGCAGTATGCTATTTTCTTTCATGTAAACACGTTTGCATCTGCGTTTGCACTGTTGCAACCACATTACGCACTGAACCACCAGAACAACTACTACAAGACCAGTAGAAAATCGCATTTCAATCGGTAGTGGCAGTGGGCTGTTATGCTGTTTTGAGAGTAACCAACAGTGCTTAGAGGAGCAAGGGTGGTTCACATCAGGGGTGTGCGGATTATCCGTTATCCGGTTTCCGGGGGTTTTTTGGCTTATCCGTTATCCGCACCGTTTTCCGGTTTTCGTCGGCCGGATAACGGATAAAAACCGATCAAGGCCTCTCAATCAATGCAATTTCGCGCTCTATTGACAAATAGAAAAATAGATTTTCGAGGCTGAACCCCTTATCAAACTCGACTATCACTTTGTATAATTCGATAAATGTTTATTTGACCCACAAAATTCACGCATTGAAGTTCAAATTCATAATATACAGAGTTGACGACTCCTCTGACGAGCCGTGGTGACCATCACGCCAAAAATTCCATGAACACTGTCTCTGAAATACTTCTTTCAAGTATCTGATATTATGAAGAAACAAGAGCAAAGTATTTTGCAATGAGTTTGCTATCGTTTTTGGATCTTTTCAGAAAAATCAGCCAAATACTTTGCTATTGTTCCTTCATAATATCAGATACTCGAAAGAAGTATTTCAGAGACAGTGTTCATGGAATTTTTAGCGTGATGGTCTCCACGGCTCGTCAGAGGAGTCGCCAACTCTGTATATTATGAATTTGGATCTCAATGCGTGAATTTTGTGGGTGAAATAAACATTTATCGAATTATACAAAGTGATAGTCGAGTTTGATAAGGGGTTTAGCCTCGAAATTTTTTATCCGTTATCCGCTATCCGGTCGATTTTGGCTATTCCGTTATCCGGGTTGTGAAAATTTTTTTATCCGCACACCCCTGGTTCACATCTTCCTTCTTTAGACTCTCCTAAACTTTAATGTTCTCCAAGCAGTAATGTTGTAGTTAATGCTGATCTCCATACAAAATTTGTACTCGTGGTGACTGAATAAATGAAAAAAGACGAAAGCAGGCGTTTTTTTAAATAGTTCTCAAAAGCTCGAAGTCTAGGCAACTGAAAGTGACAAGAAAGAGATAAGCCGTTGAGTAGGCAGTAGACCTCCTCACACAGCTCACAGAAAAAGCGGTAATCTATAACATTGGGAGAAGATTGATAGAAACATACCGTCCCTGCACAGCCACACGGGCGTACCATCTCTCCACTTTCGGACTGACATATCCTACACGCCCTTCGTTCTATAGACGATGAGCGATCGGATTCGGTACCAAATCTTGAATCTTGATTGAGGAACAAGTCCGGAGACTGTTGGAATGGTGTGGACTCACCTGGTTCGATTTGCCATGGACAGGCAGGTGAGGGCTGTCCGTTGAGTGTTGTCCGTAATGCAGTGGGTGTCCGCCGTTGGTGAGTTCTGGGTGGCCGAACAGGGGATGGACCGAGACGTGTTGGCTAAAATGAACAGATCAACGTGCGTACTTATATTGCACAGTTTAGCCTGAATGGATTTGATCGAGTTCCTGACAATGAGGTGTTCCACTACAGTTTGGTGTGAGAATTGTAAATTCCTTTAATACACAGAAGAATCGTGGTTCAAGAAGTTTGTCGACGACAGCGCTTGTTTCGCGTGTTTGGCGGGTGGGACCAACCGATTTTCTAGAGCGCCGAGGCTGTGTCATGATGCCGGCATACGACGAATTTTTTTCAAAATGGAAAGGAATAGTAAATCTCGAAGACTACATATACAGTTCTGTAAAATCGGGGATTGTGACTATTTTTTTTGCAATGAAAATAGAAAAGTAACAGCTGGAAGCTTTTAGAATGCCCTTTTTCCCTATCCAGGCCAAAAGGAAATTGTTATTCGTTTATTGTTCATTATTTGTTTATTCTAATAACCAATATTTGTTTGTATTCATGTGTGTTTCAGTAACCAGTATTTGTTTGCATTTATTCTGTTTCTTGCAATAAACATTATTTGTTTTCCTTGTAAAAAAAAACTAGTGCACAACCAAAAATTCCAGTAAATCAGAAGCTGAGAAACATTTTCATGGACAACGCATCCTATAACAATGTGCAAAGGTCTACTAAAAAGTGGCACAAAAGCATCCTTCGAAATTCTGAAATGTATCGAGAGAAATACGATACAAGACTGTGGCATGGCATCATGTCACACGGTCCCACGCCACCGCTTGGGCGTGGCACAGCATAACGCCACACTAAGTCGTCAACGTGTTAATCTGATCAGTAAGGAATGAAGAACGCTAGCTTATGTACGGAATTGTTAGTACGCATTTGAAATGCAAGTGAATACAGTGGAATACAGTACAGAGGTTCACGTCTTGGACCATAAGGTGTGAGTTGAGTGAGAGTTGGAAGGTTGTCCGTCAGGTGGAGTAAGGTTGATAAAAAGGTCATCTGTGAATCCTACAGTGAGCTTCCAAACGATGATGTGATGGTGATTTGTATGCAAGCTCTTGGAAAACATCATCTATTCGACATTGTTCTAGCTTCTCGGTTCCTAGTTTCTTGTCTGCACAAAGCTAAAGTGGTCGGCGTTGGTCGATCACCGTGACCCGATCACCCTGATCCCACTCATCCGCCTTCCATTTAGTATCGTAGCAGCATGATGTGTGTGTTGAACCCATTCAGTGACTTGGCCGCATTAGTTTGTTAACACGTTGACGACAGTATGGCGCAATGCTGCGCCACGCTCAAGCGGTCGCGTAGGACCGTGTGGTGCAATGCTGCGCCACAGTCTTGTATCGTATTTTTCTCGATACATTTCAGAATCTCGAAGGATATTTTTGTGCGACTTTGTAGTAGACCTTTGCACATTGTTATAGGCTTAGCATGGTCCGTAAAAACAATTCTTAGCTTCTGATTTACTGGAATTTTTGATTGTGCACTAGTTTCCTTCACAAGTAAAAACAAATAATGGTGATTGCAAGAAACTAATAAATGCAAACAGACGCTGGTTACTGAAACAAACACATAAATACAAACAAATATTGATTATCAGAATAAACAAATGGTGCACAAAAAACAAATAACAATTTACTTTTAACTTGGATAGGGAAAAAGGACATTCTAAAAGCTTCCAGCTGTTATTTTTTTATTTTCGTTGCAAAAAAGGAATAGTCACAATCCTTGATATTACAGAATTGTATATGTTGTCTTCGAGATTAACTATTCGCTTCCATTTTCAAAAAATTCGCCGTATGCCGGCATCATGGCACAGCCGCGGCGCGCTAGAAAATCGCTTGGTCCCACGCGCCAGACCCGCGAAGAAGACGCTGTTGTCACCGTGTTAACCAATGTCGAATTGCATTATCAGGTTAAAATCAAAGATTGACTAAAGCTTTGTTTAGTTAGGTGATTCTAAATGCTGATTACGAATCCAAGGTCTAGCTGCTATAACCCCTCTCCTCTCGACCCAAATAGCACCTATAATCGTGATCAGCACACAAAATAACCTACCTGGACGGAGGTTGAGTTAAATCTGAGTTTTTGACCTGACCACCCTTACGGACGACTTGGGTGATCCTCTGCGTAAAAATCCTGCTATCTTAATACATAATAAGCGAATCCCAGGGGATGTTTGTCATGGGTGGCTCATATGGGTACTGCCGCGATAGTCTGTTAGCGTAAACCAAACGCACCCACTGCGACAAGGGAGCAGATGAAATTGCTTCGATCTTTTACGTTTCCCTTCGTTTTCATTCTGCCCTTCGTTTTCATCTTTTACTTTGGGCCTTAGCTAAGGCCAATTTTTTTTTTAATTTGGCCTCAGCTAAGGCCAAATTTTCAGTCGGTATTCGCGCTTTTTGGCTGTTTTCAACTTCCGCCAAAGTTAGTGCAGTTGTTTTCCTAACGCAGTTGGCGAACAGACGTTTGGCGGCATATAGGCCGATGAAAGGCTGGTCAGATAATAAAATGAACATCAGATTCGATATCAGTCCTCTAAATAATCCCCTAATATGACGTTTGGGGGAGATCGGCTCAGGAAATTTTCATCTGAAGTGCAATAAACGGAATAGCGGCGAGATTTCCACTTTATTTAGGTCGACCGGTAGACCGCTAAACGGCTGGCAAATGAAGTGTGGAGGTGTTCATGTAGAATGTGATAGTCATAATGATTCCATTGGTAAACAGCCGTACAACCGCCACCACCACCAATCATTTGAAAAATGAACTGACATCCATCCATCCAAAAGAACAACTGGGTCTCGCTTATTATTAGGTTGTTGCAAAAGTCTTGCGACACTTTTGCAGCATTCTTCAAATTGACAGCAATATATTCAAACAAAATCTCAGTTATCGATATAATCACTGTTCAGATTTATGACTCTTCCCCATCTTTAGAGCAACTTCTCAATTCCTCTCCGTCAGAACTCTGAGAGCTGTGACGAAAAAAATTGGCCGATCTCTATTGCCAGTTGGTCTCGGTTGTCGAACTCCATATCTCGAAAGTGTTGCTTTAAGGACCAGAATAAGTGATAATATAAAAGAGCAAGGTCTGGAGAATAAGGTGGATGCGGTAGAACTTCCCAGCCTAAATCCTGAATTTTCTCACGAGTTGCTCTTGCGACATGAGGACGAGCGTGGTCATTCAAAAGGTAGACTTTTCCCTTTCAGGGCGTTTTTCTCGCATGACGGGAAGTTCTACCGCATCCACCTTATTCTCCAAACCTTGCTGTTTCAGATTATCACTTATTCTGGCTCCTAAAGTAACACTGTCGAGATAGGGAATTCGACAACCGAGACCAACTGGCAATAGAAGTTGTCCAATTTTTTTCGTCTCAGCTCTCAGAGTTCTGGCGGAGAGGAATTGAAAAGTTGGCGCTATGTGGGTTGGGAGGGGTGCAGGGTGGTGGTCCGCAACTTTACGTCGACTTTAACGTGTTATCATGGTTATATCTGCCATTGTTAACGATCAACTCGGTCGGTTTTACATGTTTGACATGTAAACTCTTCAGAATTGTTCACACCTTAACATGTTAACCAGCACAGAATCGACGCAATATTACAGACCACCACCCTGCACCCCCCAACCCACGTAGCACCGGAAAGTTGCTTTAAAGATGGGGAAGTGTCATAAATCTGAATAGTTATTATATCGTTGACTGAGATTTTGTGTGAATGAATTGCTGTCAATCTGAAGAATTTGCAAAAGTGTCGCAAGACTTTTGCAACAACATATTATACAGTAAGGAAATTGTAACCAATAGTTAATTTTTTTCCGGCGTGGTACATATGCTGTATGATGGTGCGAACATCTAGTCTTCCATTACTCATTCTTGTCAGATGAGGACCTCATAGTGCCGCTACCGAACACTGTCATCCTCGCTGAAAAGAGCAATCTTAAACGATCACCCCACCTTCCCGAAACGGCCTTGGAGCCGTTTTCATGTCCACCACCAGCCAGAGGAAGGGTCGGGGAAATGAGTCGCGCTTTTAGGAGCAACAGAGTGGCAAAACTGATAATTTCTGCATTTAGTATGATAATGTTCTTATCCATTGCATAGAATATTTTATGGTGCTCATCTGAATTCAACGTACAAGCTGCATAAAGACCAGATTGAAGATTTTCCATGCTGGTTTGACCAATTTTTCGAAGATGACGAAGGAGACGAAAGAACCTATAAAGTTATACCCTCATTTGCAGAGCTTTTTCGAACTTTTCACGAGACTCCCCAACATCGGCACGATGGCTTTTCGAGTACGAGTGGACGAAACTACCCAATAGCCTGGTGTCGTCGCTTTAGTAAAAGTGAAGGAAAGTGATAAGCGTAATCACACGCCGTAGGACGAGCCATGCATTCATCTTCCATTCAGAATCTGGTAACAATTTACCCAACCCCAGAACGATGGTAGCCATGGTTGGCCATGGCGAGAAAGGATCGCTCCACCATGCGGGTGGAGCGATCATTCCTGGAACTGCATGGAGCTATGGGAGTGGTGTACCGGTGGGAAATACGCGAAGGTTTCACCAAGCTAGTCTTGGCAACTCTCCTTGCCCGGGATTCAGGAAAGAAACCGTCAGTGAACTTCACAGGTGGTTAAATTTCACCGGCCAGTTCACCGCCAAAGTGACTCACTGCGCGTTGATGAATCACGTTTTGGCGCGGTAATCGAGGTAAATATCACTGTAACCGGCCGGTGGACTGTTCATGAATCCCGGCCCTGGTCAGCATCGATAGCCGATAAGAGCAACATGGCCGAGAGAAATGAGGCCTAAACCCAACTAATCGACCCCTCCCTCTGAAACGCATCCTCTCCCTTCTTCCTCTCGTTTTCATGCTGACACCGGAATGGTAGCTCGGCTTCCATCGTCTTTGATTCTCCTTCTAATCCTGTATGCTTCCGATATTCCTGCAAATTTGAAACATTAGTGATTTTTAACGACGTCGCGCCAGCCAACGAGGCGCACTTTTTATCGTCATTTGGCGGCGCGGATCATTCAAAATTTCAGTCATCATCTCAATTGCTCGGGAACATACGCTTCTCCTCTTCTCGTTCGTGTTGTTCTGAAAATGTATTGATTAGTAACTTTTTGACACGTCAAAATACTCGTTTCAGGCTGTGGTGAGTGTCGCGGTCTCCAAAAATGGTGAGTTAATTCATTTAGCGCTCAACATTTGTCTTGGTTTCATAATTTTAGCGCTTCAATTTTCTAGGCAAGAAGGTATGACAGTCGAACGACGATTTTCTCGCCAGAAGGGCGCTTGTACCAAGTGAGTTCTGTACTGAAATAGATTCATTATTTTCAAGTAACAACGAAGTTGTGGTTAAGGTCGAGTACGCCATGGAGGCCATTAGTCACGCCGGAACTTGCTTAGGTATTCTGTCAACGGATGGTATCCTGATCGCCGCTGAAAAGAGGAATGTGCACAAGCTGCTTGACGATACTGTGAGTTTATCAGTTTCGATCAGTATGTTTTTGATTTCTGTGTTGATAAGTTGATCATAATAAGGAGATTTAGACTACTAGCCCAAGAGAAATAGTCAGATAAGAATTCAGTACACTATTCAACTTAACGGACTTCAATCCTCGATTTTCTTCAAAATTCGAAATTCGCTAAAACTTTGGGCATTAGTATAAATTTTGTACCCCACCTTTTCCGTTAAAAATGAGCCTATACGAGGAAATTGGCTATGAGAAGAAGGAATCCGATACTCGTTTAGTGCGGAAATGCTACTTAGTAAGCCCGCCCTATGAGCTGTAATCGCCAAAAGCCTTGCGAAATAGCGCCCGACAGCGAGAGACGCAAGTTTTGACTCTCTTCACGACACACTCTCTATTTCGCTTCTCTCTGACCCCGCTGCTGATCTGAGCTTTAGGCGATTACAGCTTAACATAGCGGGCTTATTAAACATCTCCACACTAAACGAGTATCAGATTCGTTCTTCCCATAGCCGAATACCCCCTGTAGGCCTATTTTTAACGAAATAGTGGTGTATAAAATTTACACTAGTGCCAAACCTTGCACAGGGGGTAGTTTAGGGCGCTGATCACGAATCTGAGGTCCGTTTTTCACCTGCTGTTCTCGGACCACCCATATCGACTACTTGGGTGGTCCAGTCGGTATCACCGATTTCGCTGAAACTTTGCACAGGAAGTTATTTGGGATCCAGAACACGGTGGTGAAGTCAGTTTTCTAAATGGCGGCCGAATACGGTGCTTATAGGTAAGTACCTATCGACCTTACCTGGTGAAACTCACCTATAACTACCGTATTCGGCCGCCATTTGGAAAACGGACTTCACCATCGTGTTCAGGATACCAGAGAACCCTCGCAGACAAAGTTTCGGCGAATTTGGTGATCCTGATCGTACCACCCAAGTAGCGATTTGGGTGGTTCGTGGCCACCTGCGCAAAAAAACGGGCAGCAGATTCGTGATCGGCGCCCTCAATTACCCACCTGTTCAAAGTTTCAGCGAAGTTCGAAAAAATTGGAGGACTAGAGTCCGTTATGTTGTATGGTGCCGAATTTAGTTTCGCAATGAAATGCCTAATTAGAAATTATCCTATGGTTATCGTGGAAATCGGGCTCGGTTCCGGGGTAGTTTTTTCTGCACGCTGTTCACGGATCTGATTATCGTTCTTTGAATTGCGGCCGATAACTTTCACTTGGTTCGACGAAATTGTTAGTCGGAGTGGTTAGTCTTTTGCCGATGTTTCAAAAACGGATGTCAAATTCATGATCAGAGCCTCAAATAACATCCGAAGGCGATGTTTCTACGATATGGGTGATTCTAGGCTGACCACCATGGCTAACGATATTGGTGGTCTGGTCGGCCGAAATCCCTAAAACGGATGTCAGATTAGTGATCAGTAGCCACATTAGTGGAAGCAGTCAAATTAGTTCCTTGGGCAAAGCTAACGTATCCATAATACCGTGTGAGAACTATTTACTGATGGCGATGCATTTCCTGAGTAAGAATTCATGTACAGTGCTCTCTTGGAAGAAGAATGGTTCCGTATTTATTCGCAGTGTTTCAAAGTGTTCTAGGTCCTTGCCGAGAAAATCTATCGACTTTCTGAGAACATCACATGTACTGTTGCTGGAATCACTGCCGACGCGAACATTCTCATCAACCATCTTAGATGGTACGTTTGTTAAACATTCACTCAGAGGGAACACCATCAGGACCGTATTCTTATTCTATCAGGTGGGCAGCCCAATACAAACTGTCGTATGGTGAGGAAATGCCCGTTGAGCAGCTCGTTCAGAATCTCTGCAACGAAAAGCAGCGGTATACACAGATTGGAGGTGGGCAATTGACCAATTTTAGTCGGACATAGTTTCACTAGCTTCAAGATGTTTTTTTAGAGTGGTGAACAAGAAAATTTTCTAAAAAAAAAACCATGAAATCTTAGGAAAGAGACCGTTCGGCGTTTCTCTCTTGTACATGGGTTGGGACAAACACTATGGTTACCAACTGTATCAGTCGGATCCTTCTGGCAACTACACCGGATGGAAGGCCACCTGTATAGGTAACAATCACCAGGTATTCACTTCTGTTCTATTTCAGGACACTACGTATTTATTAAATATCAATGGCTCTGTAGCGCTCATGTATTTATAGAAAACGTTGAAATTTCTAGTAATCACTTCAGGCCGCCATGTCCCTGTTGAAGCAGGAATACAAAAGCCCAACCCTTGCAGAAGCGAAAAAACTTGCTGTCAAAGTGCTGTGGAAAACCTTAGACGTGAAGCTGACAAACGAGAAGGGTGAGATGAATTCCGATGAGTTCATTCGTTACTTTAGTGCATTTAAATATAGAAAACTTGAGTCATTTGTGAGGCCTCGCATCGAGGTCTGAAAGTGTTTAGCTTTCATACTGAAAGTTAAAGGGCTGGGGCCGTATGCTCGTCTCTCCTGGCCGGGCGATGGGCTCCCATCACCCGGCCGGGAGAGAGGAGCATACGGCTCCTGACTTGGAGTCGCATACTCGTGGCTTCGGTGCTGGGGAGATCTCCCCAGCTCGGGAGGCAACGAGCATACGGCTCCTGAGATGGAGCACCGCTGTCTGCCGAGAAGTAGCTTTCTTTTAGAATTCGATTATCTTTTGAGATTTCTTTCTCCTTCACTATTCTATTCGTTCAAGGTGTGTATGTAGTTCCAAGATGTATACAACTAGACCTGGAACATTTTAAAAATCCTATTTTTCGTCTTTATTCTTCCATTGGAAGTTGTCGTATGAAAAAAATATTGAAGAAATGCGTTATCTTCAGTTGAGATGGCCGTTCTAACTCGCCGCGATGGAAAAACCGTTGTCGAAGAATTGACTGCTGCTGAGGTTTGTGAAATGCTAGTGAATTTAGGTTCAATCTTACAGAAGGTTTCCTTTTTGCCTTTAAAGACCATTCCAGGAGAACTTACAGTTTGCATCAATTTTTTTCACCCTGCAAGTGGTCAGTGTATTGTCATATAGGCAACGGATGCGTTCAAATTCTAGAACTGTTGACTTTGACCTTGCATTGTTCATTCGAGCAATTTCCTTTGACCTTGTTTTTTTTCATTAAATACTCTTGGATGATGAGTGCAGCTGCCTTTATCTGTCGCTGTTTTGAGATGGAGGTTGATATGCGCTCAGTGGCACAACCATGGGCTTAGTATCTTCGTCTGCCTCTACATTTTTACGCTATAGATATTTGCAGAAGAAACACTGGTCCATCTACTGAATTCCTTTGTTTTATGGAGAATTTTTTTTTGGAAAAAATAATGGAGAATTAAGTCCCCACCTAACGTTTCAATTTTCAGGTCGAAAAATTGATCAAGGAACACGAGGAGAAGGAAAAGGAAGCCGAGGCGAAGTAGTGCGGCTTTCCCGTTCGATTGTTTCTGCACTCATACTATACAGTTTATTTATTCGATCTGGAGGCTCTCTTTGTGTGTATTGTTCTACTATACGGTTAATAACGATAAATTTTTTTGCTGATATTGGCTGTGTTCAATGACCGCACGTGATTTCACGCTTTATCAATGCTTGAGGGAATTTAATTGGGGAAAACTGCTCTCTTGTTGTCTTTCCGACGGATGTTGTATCTCAGCGTCGGTTTGAGAGGCTGAAATTGTGCTGGACGCTGTCTAATGAAGGTACTGAATTGGTGAACATTTCTCAAATTCTTCTCAAACTTGGCATTTGAATGGTGTTATAGTTCCTAGGCTCTGAAGTCGTTGTGGTTCTATTTCGCGTATCACGAAGACCTTTTCATTGTTTTCAATCTTGGTTTCGTCCTCCACCCAAAGCAGGAGTCCACTCCTCATGGGGGCAGACTTCTGTTTCGCGAGGCAGTAGTAGGTATAAAAGTTCAATAATTTATGCAGAACCCCGCGCTATTTCTTGGTAACGACTTGTCGCTATGATCCTTCCATACTCGGCAGCAAAACAAAGCCGCAACCGTGCTGGTTTTCTGTCAAAATCACCCTTTACTAACAAAGGAGGTCAGTGGACTTCCCCCAAAGATACCAATCGAGACCTATATGGTTTTGTAGAGCATCGAATAGAGATTACAACGGTGTAGTTTGTTTTTTGCTAAACGGCAGTGGGCGGTCCAAAAAAAGCGAAAAGGGTGGCTCAGTCGGTAGCATGTAGTGCTCACAATGTGGTGGTCAGGGGATCGGACCGTTTGTCGGGCTTTCCTTTTGCCTTCATACACTTGATACCCAATTAGGCTCCTTTTGCAATTTTGTCGTAGTTGCGGGATAGAATCGCGTTTAGGAGGGGTATGGCCAACAGAGTATCCACAAGGGACTATGTCTACTAGCACTTATGTTTGTGACCCATACCTATCGTAAGCAACTCAAATCGATCCAAAATTCAAAAACAAATGTCAGATTCGTGATCAGCGCCCCGAATTACCCCCATAGATGAGGTTTGGGCTAAAT
>CP130732.1:8528013-8736151 GCA_030553155.1 Nippostrongylus brasiliensis
GGTCGCATTTCCTACCAACTTCCTACCAACGTTTCTGTCTTCTACAGCGTTAGTGAAACAATAAGCTTCCAATAAGTGGTTGTAAGTGTGGATATTACGAAAGAACGTCCTTTTGTTTTTTTAATCTCTCATGGGTAGAGAAGTGGATGTAGGCAATAGAAAAATGGAAAATTGTGGTTACCTCCTTTTGATATTTGTGAGGCTTGGGAGAAGTCAGCAGAGCAAAATGTGCCGTATCCACATGGGACTGATTTTCAAGTTTTACTCTATCCTGCGAGGCGCGGGAAGGAGCTATTTAAAAGTGATAAATGTTATTATATTTAGGATCTTCTGCAACCATTTTTTGCATTTTGAAGTGTCTTTTCTATTTAACTTTAACTTTATTACATGCGATGATCACATGTGGAAACGACGTTAAGACGATAAAACACTGATCAACGTGAATACAAATCTCTAGATGATATCTCTTACATAACGAAAGATCTGAACAAACATAAGAACACGAACAAACAACATTAAAGCGTAAAGAGAGCAATTAGAAGAAAAGATGGCTAAGAGAAAAATTCAACAACTGGTGTATGACGAGGGAACCTGTTCATGAAACCAATTGTCGTGGATATTTATTATTTTATATTTTTGACGCAAGCCAAGAGTCTGAATAAATTCATTGCAGATGACGATATGTACGACTACGGGGACGACGAAAGCGATGACGAGAATGACTACGCCGAAGAGGACGAGGACAGCGGACAAGGCGAGAATTAGCTCGTTTCTTCAGTTTCTTCATTTCATTTATTGGTAACACACACAATGATCTTTCATCATTCTTCTCATCACGTTTTACTCTGTTACTTCGTCATATATTTCCACTTTCACACGTAGACCCTCTAGTATCCCCAATCACTGATTCTCTGGGTATGTATTATAGCATTGCCTTTTTTTCATTCTCAATTTTTACTTTCGTTGGTCATCATCCCACGCTGCGCTCCGTTTGATATGCATCAGTTTTACTTTCTGCATCTTGTGTGCACTATTTCGTGTTGATATTTCGATCGCACTGTCATTGAATAAGGCGTTTCTTATTGCTCACTGTTGTGAAGATTCGTAGAGACTAACTAGCAGCTGTTTCACTAGTCCAGGATTGTGGCATTTTCTTGTTGCGTTACCCCGTTGAATTCAAGATATGTATCCCGGCACTGTAAATTTTTCACTGTGATATTTTCAATGTATGTTTATCCTGACGATAAACTTTTAACGTTTCTTTTTGAATACTTCTTACGCGTCTTATCTCGCAGCGCCTTTATCTTTGCCGATGTTGGGGCGACCAACATGAATATATTGTGCACATTTAATTTTTAGTGGCATGAGCAAACGACAAAATCCGTCCGAGTTTTTGAAGCAAATCATTGGAAAACCGGTTGTTGTGAAATTGAACTCCGGTGTGGATTATCGTGGAATCCTCGCTTGTCTCGATGGGTATGGATTTTCTCTTTGATATCTTCCGGGCTCATAACTTGTGTTTTCGCGACGAATACGACTTCAGTGTTTGACGATAATTTGGAGCACATTCTAATTCGCCACTTTCGTCTATGTGGTATAATTTCGCTGGCGGTTAGAGAGCCCACTCAACCAACATTTGAAGTGTAAATTTAGTGAAATGTTCAATGTATAGTGAAACACTTAATGTATTTCTATAAAAGCGAAGACATTCAAGTAACACTCGATAGGCGATATGAAAAAGAGAAGAGAAAGAAGAAAGAAAGGGAAGACGTCTCAAAAGGAGAATTTGGAAAATCTTGGTGACAGGATTATCGAGGTAGCAAGACGGCCCAACTAGTCAGATACTTATGCGTTTATTTCTCGCGGTCGAAGCCTTGCTAGTACAAATTATAGGAGGAAATGAATTGGCAGTATTTGGCGAATTGTGGCCGACACATTGATCTATAGTGATCTGTTGTTTGTTGTGAGAAACTGTCACGGCACCAAAATAATCGTCTGTATATCCCTCAACATTTCTTCGAATATATTTCTTCACGTATTTCTGCGCAAGTTTTCGTAAATTATCGCTCAGGTTTGGATGCAGCCAGCAATTTTGAACTCCTTTTTCCGACGTTGTTCAACTAGTGATAGCCATCCCCTCGAAAGAAGGAGTTACTGTATTACCTGAATTCAAATCTTTCTGGCTCGTGTTCTTTTTTCGCGAAGTTATTCTATAAATATAAGATATATGCACGTAGAGCTTTATTCAAATCTAACTCCATCTTTTTAAAGCCACTGGATGCGTCACAAAATGACTATGGTTTTTAATCCCTTTTTCTTAAACACCTGTCGCAGAAGCTTTTTCTTTTCTGAGCAGAATATGCAGTAACGTACAGATTTGGGAAGCGGTCGCTTTGGGACGTATGTTTCATGACACTTACGCAGGTTTAATACGAGCTATTATTTCTATGGTTTAGGTTGTATCCAATTGCGTGATGCTTCTTCCACGGGGCAACGTGTTCTGCAAAGCTTTTGTTGTTTCATTTCACTTGCAGTTTTTCCAGCAACTGCTTGTACTCTTCGTTCATTTAAGATATCATGATTTCGCCAGTTCTAGGATTTTAAGGCGTGTTACGTTGCTTTTCTAAATAATAGAATCGATTACTGATCTGGCTCAGGTTAATATTTAATGCAAATGATTGTTGCTGCCTTTTTACAGTAGTGGTATTATTGATTAATGTGACGGTTCACCTGATTTGCAACTTGAAATAGTTACTTGTGAAATGGGTGGTTGAATGTATGGTTTTATAGACCTTTGACTAGACTTTTGACTTTCCCAACTTTGACAGAACTGGTAAGGCCTAACGTCATCTGACTGATTCAATTCAAGTATTGGATTCAACCTAACGATCAAAGCACAAAAAGCGATTTTAGGCGTTCAAATCAACTACACAATACCTAATCATAATATACTTGGGTGGAAGAAGGTCAGCAAAAGCACAAATATGCAAAATAGACTTTTAACATCAGCGGAGCAATATCACCTCATCTAGGCAGAACAACTTATCAAAAAGTTCAATAATTCTTATAGTTTGACAGTGTATGATCGGCTTCCCATTGATCTTGGT
The DNA here is from genome assembly GCA_030553155.1 of Nippostrongylus brasiliensis. Taxonomy (NCBI): domain Eukaryota; kingdom Metazoa; phylum Nematoda; class Chromadorea; order Rhabditida; family Heligmosomidae; genus Nippostrongylus; species Nippostrongylus brasiliensis. The sequence continues at coordinate 8,531,121 of CP130732.1, forward strand.
ATGAAACTGTATGGTAGGGAGCTTTAATTGTGAATAGTTCAGCCAGACGAGAAGTCTCAGGATTCGAAGACTGACGTCCCGGCATTTTTACTTTTGTTGGAGCTTAGAAATTTTCAATTTCTATCAACTCTTCTTTTTTTTTCGAATATTTCCATTCGTTTACTAACTTTAATTGCTAGCACACCTTTATTTGGTGTAGAACAAAATAAATAAGCAGAAGAGCTCTAGGAAATAGCTGGCAGGGCAAGTCACCATCATTTAACATCTTACACAATTAAGCTATTCAAACTATGAGATGTCTCTTCCTGTAGTTCCATGTGATTGAGATTGAAAGCCTATTTATCTTTACACTGACGACTGATCTCTGTCGCGGTAGTGAAAAATGAATTTTGTTGGAGGTGATGATATTCATCGTCAGCGATCATAAGACGACCTCGAGTCGCTGATAAACAACAAAGGACGTCATTTTGATCACACTTATCACGGCTGTTCGATTCAGGTTCATGAACATCGCCCTGGAGCAGACGGAAGAGTATAACAACGGTCAGCTGCAGAACAAGTACGGCGATGCGTTCATCCGCGGAAATAATGTGCTCTACATTTCAACGTTGAAACGATGATATTGACGATAAGACGAGGGCATGGCTCACGCTGCGATTCTTTCCATGAAATGCTTCAATTTCAGGTCATTTAAGTAGAAGCGTTGTTTGCTCTGATATGTTTTTACTAATTTGTTTGTGAGATCTCTCGGGTGAATAAATACTGCCCTTGAGAGATAATTTGTTGTATTACACTTTTATTGTATTTTTATTTCGCATTTTTACCGAATACATCGACGGGCCTTGTGACGTCATAACTTGTTTTGAGATGTTCATGAATCACTGGTATACTTTGAAGTCATCGGGGTTATCCGATCTCTTCTCCCACTCCCAACCAGCCGATCTTGTCGGTGGGTATAAATTTACCCGTGGAGACATTGCATGCTCCTCATGCTGCTGCAGCGCCGGCTGCCGCGCTCTACGGAAGAATGTGAAGGTTTAAAGGGCGGGGCTGGTCCCACCACGAAGAGAGGAGTCGCGTTTTCGAAATCGGAGTGAACTGAGTGGTTTTTGTGCATTACTGCGAGTTTATTTATCAAGTTCGTTTATAGTTTCTGATAGAGAATACCATTCAACAAATGTTAAGTATAAAATAGGGGTTTTGGGGTTCATCCTTCCACGGGTCGAAATTTGTAGGCCTCTATTGTGGGCCTTGTAGAATACGACAAATGTTGAGTAATTCATTTGAAAATCCTTCTACTCAATGTGAAGTCGTGCTGGTTTTGCTTTCACGACTCGAGCACATTCTTCCTCTCCCAGGCATGCGAACCTGGCTAGGGGATGAAAATTCACCCTCTATTTTGAACATTTCGAAAACGTTTCTTGTTGATTTACTCAACAGATAAACTCCGTGTCATCTGGGGTATCACACCACCGAGTGATACTTACCTCATGAAAGTAGGACTTATCGATGCATGCAATCGGATAGAAATTCAAAGCTGATGTAAAAGTGGGTAGTCTATCATATATGGTACCCGTTTACCTGACATCATCGGCGTATATTTCGCGGGTTCCTATAGACCTTATCCACTTGAAAATTTTCCAAGATATATTTGTCCGGCGGATATAATCGTCGTACGGTAAAGTAATTATCGGCCCCTCCGTATCTGCTCCGTACCGCTTTACCGCGACGTATCCGGCACGGGTTTCGTGCGTGGTGTCATAGTAACGAAAGCATATCACCTTTGATAGGGGCAAGTCGATCGCTCGCTTGGTTCGTTTTGGGTACTTTTATGAATTTCTTCACTAATTGTAGCGAAGTCCACCTATTTCTTGCACTGTGTCCATAGCGCACTGTCGTCACAAAATCGTCCAGTCCCTGAAGGAACTACTGACGGTAACTTTAGGGTTTTACTCGAACACATAGAGGTTCCCGTATTTAGTAAGGGCATTAATTCGATGAAGAACCGGACCGATGAAGAATCGTGGTCTCTAAAGAACTGCGAACTGTAAGAAATCCAAGTAACTGAGTGGGTGAGTAGATATGTTTGCTTCCTAACTGCTTCGTTGAACAGCCTAAAAATGAAGTAGACACACGATTTCGGACTGTTCAGGAGCCAACCTGGGCATCCTCAAAATTAATCGATAAATTGTTAATCAAACTAAAAATCAATCGGCTTCGTAACCGAATTCTGTTTGGAAAACCTCCAGCATGGAGGGTTCTTACAATCGCGAAAAATCCATTGGATTTGCTCCTGCTATTAATTGTTGTGTGCAAATCAATGTGGACGTTTTTTTTCAATCCATGTCAACGATTGCTATGCGATTTGGCCACTTTTGTTTCGATCAGCATTTCAAAACTTCCGGTTTGATTTGAAAGCGTTCACTCTGTTTTGAAAGCTGGGAATCGGGCAGAGATGTTTAAGGGTTGGCATTTCGATACAGTTTTCGATAATAGAGAATTCACGGAAATCGCGGATTTGTTCATTCAGTGACTTTATCTCATGGAGAAGTAAATCGAATAGTTGTGCTTTCATCCGCATGCTTCGGCCTATTGTCATATTGGTGTTGTTGACGTTTACTTTTCGAGTAATGTCATGACCGTTGTGCCTAATTTTTTTATTGTATTTATATTCATTCCTTTATTTTCAGATACGTTTGAGGACGAAAGCTTCTCAAGGCCGCTCTCTGTAATCCCATTTGTTTGTGTTGTTTGTGTTATGACAGTCGCTGGATGGAACTGGGATGCTGCAAAGAAAGCACAGGTATGTTTCTGCTTATTACGGCGCTCTAAAGAAGGCAACGCGAATACGGTGTGATATATTGCATTATTTATTTTCTTGCTCACTGAGTGCCGATGTGCGCGATGATGAACCGCCATGTCGGTACCGCACAGCGATGATGCGAGATAGATCGCGGAGCAGATGTGAGGTTGCCCTATTGAATGGTGGTGATTGCAGCAACAGAATTGAACGGTTCAATGCGATATGTCGCACCTCAGAGACGGATCTGATCCCGATGATGACTTGTTTACCGTCGATTTGGCTGCTCATCGCGCAGAAGCTGTATGTGTACGCTTTTAGTGTTCAATATTTACTCATTCATTCACCTATACGACCCCTCTGAGCAAGTATTAGGTTGTAAAGAAAGTTCTGGCCTTTTTATTTAAAGCGTCATAACTCTACTCAAGTCCAGCCGTTTTCCTTAATTCAAGCACAATTCGAAAGAGCACATCATTATATGGAATGCAGTATAAAGTATGCCGCTATTGCGAATGTCTGAAGATCTAGATTAATTAAAATATTCGACGTTCGGACCCTCTGCTCCGAGTGCAAATGAGGGTTGCGGGTTCATCAATTGAAATACTTTACTTTGCGGAGCCACTTTCATACGGATTTCTAAATTGCGACGAAGAATAGATATTAAACTATGATGAGAAGAGATTTTCCCGTTTTTTACACAACAACGAACCTTCTAAGACGGTTGAGAAACCAGATTTTCACGACACGAAGACAACGGTGACGTTATGATGAACTGCAGCAGTACTAGTGTGCCTTTTGTTTCCTACTCTTCACCAAACGATAAAAAAGGAAGTGCACATCGTGAATATATGTAACATTCAAAACGATTCAACCGAAGCTAGGAACCATAGAACACATTTCACATTTTACAGCAACACAAATCCACGTGTTTTAAAATATCATCTCCAGAATTCAAACCAACGACACATTGAAACTCACCTTCGTCCTTCGAAATTGCCAGACTTCGCGCTAACTATCTGCCAAAGTTCAAACGTTCATATGGCTTCTCAAGGAAGAGAGGATCCTAATACCAACACGATGTCGAATCCGCCCTCGAACATTTGACTTACTTCCTATCTTCCGACTTTTGCGATAGCGGCATACTTTATACTGCATTCCATAGAGAGGATGTGATCTTTCGAATGGTGGTTAAATTAAAAGAAACGGTGAGACATGAGCCGAGTTATGGTGTTTTGAATATAAGCTGCAAAAAAGGACAGAACTTTCCTTACAACCTGATACTTACGGGAAGTCCACGTTTTTCACACTATTTTATATCTCTTCCATGTCGCACTATCAAGGAAGTTGTGTTGTCAATCTGGATCACACGTGGTGGAATTGGAGGAATTAAACGTCTTGGAAAACCTCTCATCAAGATCCAACAGCTAAATAACTTTTGTAGATAAAATCTCGGCTACTTCTACTTCCATAAATTACTTTTTGAAGAACTCCACGTAGTTCTGACTGTATCTTGAGTGGCTTATTCCAACTAAGTGGTTTGTCGGAACTTCTTGGGGAAAATAGACAAGAATTTTTTCAAGCAAATAATCGCGTTAGGCCCATAGGTTCATGGAACGGGTCTTACATCCCTGTGCTAGATCTGTTAGGTTTAGAGAAATGTGGCAACTTTCATCTTGGTTCGATATTCTAGAGAAACAACCGAATTGAAGTGTTGTACACGCTAATATTCTTAATTTCTAGAAGGAAAGAGAGCTGCTCACATGCTGTTACTGCAACGCCCCTCTTGAAGCTATAATGCTTGATACCAATCCGAGAACTGGTGAGCAACGGTTCTTTTGGGCGTGCCGAAGGACCAGAAAAGACGTAAGTATCTCAAAGCTGTTTTTCAATGTCAATCCGTTTCCACGTATCTGATGCTTCGAGGTTTTAGGCCTGTAAATTCCCTGTTGGTATGCCTCCTGAGGTGTTCTTCCTCAAGCGTACTGCTGCAGAAAAGGAAGCAGGTGTTATACCCAAACCCGATGTGAAGCGTCTTCCTCCAAAGTACAGGTATGATTTTTCCACTGCATTACTTTTATTGGGCCGCGTGGTACAGTGGTAAGAGGCGCTGCTGTCACCCGCACGGTCGAGCGATCGATCCCGCCCCGGGCTAACCAAGCCTTCCATCCTTCCGGGGTTGGGTAAATTGGTACCAGACTTGTCTGGGAAGGTAAAGACACTGACCTGGTTTAGCGGCTGGTCCCAGCAGGTCATTGTATAGGCCAAATACGCATTCACTACGCCTCCACGACTTGAATGGAACACGAATGCGGCGGCGCGTCCTCAGGGGACTGATCAACGCCGGCACCTTTACCTTTACCTTTACTACTTTTATTACTGATTTTCTACTTTTTCTTTTCTGTGGAGCTGGTAAGTTTGCTCATTCTCATATCAGCTCACTTTATGTGGCATACCGTAGTACTTTGAATGATATTTATGTTTAGGGGACTCTACCCAACAATATTTGCCGACGAAGGCCAATCTTCTACCGCCGGCACCCGAGGTGGTACTCCTGTGCCTGCCCGATCTGCTGAAATGTCTCCCAGTTGTTCATACTCGCCGTCTACCTCAAACTCCTCCATAGCATCTGGTCGCAGTGCTATAAACCATCTGTTAACTATGGATGATGGAAGCAGGAAAATTCGCCTGCCTGTTGTCAGTGTCGCCAATCAGGTAAGTGAAGTCGTTGCTCGCTGCCTTGTTAGTACAGTCTTCATTCCTGTATTCTCCCTTTCCCGTTTCATTCTTCCTCCTTTGTGGAGAATTTCGGTTAGTTCATATAATATCTCGTTTAGGACCCTGAAGCCTCGAATAGCAGGCAGCCATCTGGTAACCTTAGCAGATGTGAAAGTGTGGCATCTATTGGAGGATCTGAACCGTCATTGGTCGCATCAACTGCTAGTCGGTCCACTGGTACCAGTATAGAATCACCAGAGGATACATCTCGTGCAACGGAGACAACGTCTTCTTTTCTACCTGATAGCGAGCAAAAAGGTAAGTAGTCTATGCTCTTTTGTGGCTTTTCTTCCTTAAAAGGCTTGTTCGTGAGTGCTGGTTTACTTCGCTTGAAATGACAATCCTTTGTTTTAATCTTGGGTTCGAATTTTGGAATGATATCTCCCATAGCTCCTAACATATTCTTCGAATGGCGAGAAGCCTGATCCATCAACTCACAGCGGGTTTTCTGCACGGTATGTCCAGGGTATAGCGTACCTTACTGGCTTGACAAGGATTTGGAGACCTTGAAGTAAAGACGGCGTATGAACTTCAAGCAAAGCCCTCGGCGCGTGATGTCACTCATGGTTTGCGCTCCATGTGGGGTACGTTTCGGGGTTTATTTTACGTATACCGTCACGAATCCGGACCCTGGGTCCGTTCGTGAATTTGAGCCCTAGTGCGGAATAGGTTGTTGTGACTATGACTTTTCAGCCTCTTCCTGGTTTCATATGAGCTGGGGTCTTTTTTGAATGCAAAATTTTGCCTTTACATATCGAACGCTTGTTTTCTCACACCTGCCGAAAGTACTCTCTGTTGTTTTAGGTGCAAAATTCTTGAAATCACATTTTCCTTGTAGTGACGTCATCTCCATCATTTTTGATACCTCAACTTTCTGCTGTTCACCTCTTTAAACAAAGTACCGTTTGTGACAGACTTAAATTTTGGGTTGTTTAGACGATGCTAGCAAAGCTTCTGAAGGATCGTCACGCGATGCCTGTTCTTCTACAACAAGTGAAGCTAGTGAGGGTCTTGCTGAGCTCATCTGTGAACAACTTCAATATTCGGGTGTCGACGTTTCGCGGCTAGAGGTATGTATTCCTCTCAGTATTCGTTTAAAATTGACTTTTTGTGTTTTTAAATGTACTTTATCATAATATGGATAACACTATTTGTTAAGGACGAGGAATTAGTCAAGAAGATGGCAGGCGTTGTGAAGAAACTCCACAAAGAGAAGCGTCGGTGTAAATATCCAGGGTGAGTTTTCGGTGTTCTTATTCCTTCCTATTATGCGTTCATGAGAAATTTTTTCAAGGTACTGCACATCGGCTGAGTATCGTGCTTCCGTGGACTATCTTTTCAATCTCGACGTCGCTCCTATTAAACGAAGACTGAAGTTCATGTCGGCAGATTTAACGGTATGTGTGGTCATTTTCATCCTCGTGTTGCCGTTTTTCCTTTTTTTATTCTTGTTCGGCTGTGAACATAATATGTTACAGCGCGCAGTCGCTGTGATGCGATCAAACTGTGATTTGGACACAATGCTGGATGCAATGGGCGGATCAACGCCGTCAGGCGAACCGTCGATGAAGAGAGCTAAAATGATGTACTCCAAACAAGAGCTGAAAATGCGCGTCGAGTCTATATTGGTGAGTTTAGTTTCCAAGTTGTCAACACATCAACTTTTAAGTTTTGTTTGATAAGTTTAACAGCCAGAGCGAGTCAGTGGCGCGTTCAGTGCTGAAAATTCTAGTGAACACCCTCGTCCTTGGTCCTGCGTGGTACAGTGGTAAGAGGCGCTGGTGACACCCGCACGGTCGAGCGATCGATGAGCCTTCCATCCCTCCGGGGTCGGGTAATTTGGTACCAGACTTGTCTGGGAAGGTACAGACACTGACCTGGTACAGCGGCTGGCCCCCGTAGGTCACTGTATAGGCCAAATACGCATCCATCAAGCCTCTACGATTCTAAATTGAACACGAATGCGACGGCGCGTCCTCAGGGGACTGATCAACGCCGGCACCTATACCTTTACCATTTACCCTCGTCCTTCAGAATAATCTGCTTTTGAGTAGCTTTTTGGGGAAGAGTAGTACTTGTTTGGCGTGATATTTTACATTTATTATCGCTTTTTTTGTGCTCAGCTTCTATATGTAGTAGGAGTAGATAGTGTTCCGACGATGCCAAGTTCATTGCAAAGATAGCGACCGGGCGTATAGGAAATTTTGAGAAATTCAACGAAACAGTAAAATTACCTACAGCTGATCTCGTTCAGCTCGATTTTGCTTACAAAAAGAGTAGGTGCACAGCACAAACTGCGCCAGGTGAACGGATCGTATGAAATCGAATTCTGATTATGTTCCTCCAGAGAAATAACTTCCAAGCCTCCTTTCCCTTTTCGAATAGATCTCTGTTTTTCTTCACAAAACATGAGGCTTTCATTATTGCAAAATACCGAGGATAGTACACTAGGTCGCGTTAACTATGAAACGAAGGTCGCGTGAGCATAGCTAAAGAATAATTAGGTTAGCCTAACGCCTCAATGTTGCATTTTCAGCGAGATCTGGCGAGTCGCGATACGGAGAAGCAGGCTACTGTGACCGCTGCGGCGGAAGTTCCCACTCACCAAGATGACCCTTCTGGCGCTCAAGAGTGGTACGAAGGAGAAGACGGTCCGTCGACATCGAATGCAAATGCTGAAGATGCGTCTGAAACCGATCGCGCCGAAGAGGAGCGGCTTAATGCTATAGTTCGGAGTAAAGTAAGTGACTAAAATCATTATTTCTCATGTATTTGCTCAAATTGGAGTATTTTGACTTTCCAGGTGAGCAGGCATGTGACCAGCTCAGCTGCAAGACGCCATGAACATCGACGGAGAAGGGCGGAACAAATGTCGCAGCAACAACAGCAGGAGTTCACGCCTTCGAGTGATCAAATGCTGTTTCCGGAACAGCCAGCAGCTGAATTTCCGTCTCAGCAGTTTAATACGATTAACCATCAACTGCCATTCGACTCACCGTACCCAGAAGCTCTGGAAGGCTCCTCATCGGCAGAATATCTACCTGGTGACGTAAATCAGCAATGTTATGATACGGATATGAAAAACGATTCGATCTCAGGTTTAACCACATCAGCGAATCTTGATGATTTATACTCCTCCGAACTGCCCAACACAATAGGTGATGACGATGAGTTTAACATGCTCTTCAACGGTTACGAGTTTACATACTGACGGTGTCTCATGATTTATTTTTGTTGATGTTGTTGTTGTTTTTCTGCAGCGGATCTATGATAAGCTGTTTCTGATGTGAACGGTTATTCCGCCGCGTAAGGACTATAGGGTCTTCTCATGTTCCGATATAGTTGAATCGTTTTAGATAATTTATGCTGATAAACTTTTTAATCTTATCACTTTAGTAGTGTGGCGTTTGAGCGGTTTTATCCAGTAGCAGATCTGCTTCTACATGACAAAACTTCTCTACGTTTCTCGATGTATATACGTTCTAACGATAAGTAGGGGATTGCGTGTAGTGTTTGTTTTTCTTAGTGGATGCAAGTCTACAGAGTATGTTCATACAGCTATCCTTAGACAGTGTATTCCCAGGACAACTAGACAACTTTGTATTGGTTGGCAACTAATTCGGTGGACTCATCCGAAGTCACTACTTCAATCAAGCGCGAGCTGCTTTAGTATTTACCGAATCCCTTGCTGATTTCACCGTTCGACTTCACACATCGTGTATTTTTCATGACCATGTTTAGGTCCTCTTAAGGCGCGTTTAGGAGCCGCGCGGCGGAAATGCAAAATCGACGCGCAATCAATAATGAACGCCATTGATCGAATTTGCTTCTTTGCGTTAGTGGCGCAGCCCGGTGGCGCCGCGTCTAAGCAAAAAAAAATTATGCATATAATCATAGGAAAGAAATGAAACGAGAAATGTGAATTCAGTCAAAATGTCGTTTAATAAGGAATAGCAACCTTCTAAAAAACCCTAACGACCAGTAAGTTTGCCTATATAAGGCGCCACCGGAATGCGCCACTAATGCAAAGGAGCAAATTCGATCTAAGACGTTAATTATTGATTGCGCTTCAATTTTGAATTTCTTAGAGGACTGATTAACGCCGATATCTTCACTTTAACTTTTCTATCCATTCACTGGGGGTAACACTGCGAAATACCGAAAATGTGAGCTTGGCGCGTCAAGTTGAATCCCCTTACTGTACGGATCGATTTCGTTCCCTTGAGCATTCCTTGACCTAAAGATGCTTCAGTAATGTGGACTATTTAAAATATACCTACAAAAGTTTATCGTCTCAAAAACTCGGGAAATTAAACGAATTGGATCAGAGGAGCTGCTAGAATTAGGTAGGCTTTTCTGCGACTCGGGAATCATACCTTGATTAAAGATTTTTTGTCTTTGTTTTGTAGTTAACATTTTCGTTGAAGGCGTATGAGAGTCCAAGCAGTCAGTCGCCAACCTAATAATTCAGTGTATTGTGGCTATCGTCCCCATTTCTTGTACCACCCGTTTTTTAGTACCATCACTACGTATTTCAGACCTTGTAGGCTTTCGATAATATCGATACGGGCTATTAATTTGTGGTACAACGTATGGCAAGTGAATTCGATTACGAAGTCTCACGGAAAGTCTGGGAGGCAGCGGTACCGATCGAATTCCAAGTGGAACGCGATGATGACAGTGGAGATGCGTGTCGACCATGTTATGCTATGCTGCCTCGATGTAGCTATTTTCCACTGCATCTGAACAGGGTATATTTCCTTTCAAAGTTACCTGCGGAGTTAACCATGCTGACCTGACCGGTTTCAGATTCTGGAGCAAGTTAGGGCTCGTGAAGACGACTTGCAATTGGATCCCGATAATGTGTGGCTAGAGTGTAATGGTGCTCCGCTGAAGACGTACTATCCAGTTGGCGTGTTGTTTGATTTGTACAAGACGTCGGATTCGCCAACAGTGACGGTGTTGATAAAGTACGCTTTCCAGTATCGACATTCATGAATGGTATACTCGGAATGAGTCCTTGAGTCACACAAGTGACACGCAGATCCTGATCCACCATCGCGCTCTGGGGTTTACTCAGAGCTCTTCGCTCTGGGTCTAACATGTCTCACTGGCGCGGCGAGGGTTTGGAAACCTCGAACCGATATAATACGCTTTAACTACACCCGTGCGTTGATGGAGGGAACTCCAAAATAAACCTTGAGTAAACCCCAGTGCGCGTTTATGAATCAGGGATTGCGCCTCAATGGGTTATCCAAACCCTTGCCGAGTTATCCTTGTTACTGAGTTGTGTGAGATCTTATATAAACACCGAATACACCCTGACCTACAACCGTGCGTTGATGATTAATGGTGTCTGCGACATTCGGGGTTTATTTCGGGTAAACCGTTCATGAATCTGAGCGCAGAATAGTAGAGAACAAGTTGTGACTCTCATTTTCAGGACTGGGTCCCGTCCTGAAGGCGTTTCTTGTGTATCAAAGGAAACAATGGAGGCGATGTTTATGCAGTCATTGAAGGAAGCCAACTATTTGAAACGCAGAAAGGACGAAGTTCGTTGAAACATTTTTTGTTTTCTTTTTCCGTTATCTGTTATTTTCCGTTTCGTTATTTTTTTTTGGTTTATTTACAAGTGACTGCAACTCAAAACAACTGTCAGATAGGGTATTTAGATATCCGCTAGAAAATACGTCACTTAACCACATCTATACGATTCATCGAGGACCGGCGAGTTAGCAGCGGTATACAGATGATATTCTCGCAATCTTCTAGCCATAAATGGAGCTCTTCCAACTCGAAACAGTAGCGCTGTAGGCAGTTATATCAGTAAAAATTCTGAACATGAGCAAACTAACATTTTTTGGGAACTGATGCTTGAAAGAACAAAGAATTTTGCTTCCGTAGCCCCAACCACTCCTGAAAATGTTGCACTCCAAAACCACTCATGGCTAATTTAAGTGTATAATTTTTCGGTCGTCTTATCAAATGTGAATACCACCCCTGCCACCCTTTGTAGTTGATTTTATAATCATTGCTTCTTCAGATGGTGAGTTCGATGAAGATCGATGAGCACAAACAACTCTGGTCGGGTCTCGTCCATGGTAGTTTTTTTTTCATTCAAACTTGAAAACAACGTTTCCATCGTTCACTTGGAATGCTTCCAGATCGCTTTGATGAATTCTGGAGTATTAATCGACGCCTGATGGAAAGCAGTGAGGAACGACCATTCATTGACGTTCCTATTCGCCTATACATCGCTGGACAGCCGTTCCGTCAGGTGTGATCTCATCCTAGAAGACTCAAATTTTCATTCCTTCATCGCTTCTCACAGAGTCAGAAGTGATGGGAGGCCTAGAACGATGTAATTCAGACTTCCACCATTCCCTTCAAAATGTTCGAAGGGCTGCATCGTTTTAGACTCTGCAACCACCACTCGCTGAGAACGGCGAGCCACGGACGTTATCGCAAGCACTAACCTCTCTATGTGCTGATCTTGTGGACAGTGGAAAGTACCGTTTCATATCGCACGGTATCAGCCTACCTCAGGACACACCTATTAGCTATCTAGGCACAAATTTCTCCTACCCTGACAACTTCGTACATGTCTGCGCTGTTCAGTCCAGCAATCCGTAAAAGATAACATGCTCTATCGGAGTGTAAATAAACTATTTATTGTACAGGTTGGAACAGCCGAAAACACTGTACTTGATGGTATTTATTTCCTGGTCTTTTGGCTGTGTTTTGGCATTGTTGTCATGTTGTCCGCGCTGTTTACCAACGAAATGGAACAGGAAAATGTTTACGCTTCAGTTGTAATGGCACTTATTCTACAGCCAAACACGTTTTCCGACGTTTCGGTGGCTAATCTTACTAGGAGGGTGAAAGTGTGAAAAAAATTTCCGGAATCGTATTCCATGGTACTGAAAAGTCCTGCGAAAACGAGAAACGGCTGCTCATCATAGCGCTCATTTCACCACCTAGATGTGCAGGGTGGCGCAGTGGCTAAGTAGTTGGGCTCATCATAGGTAGCATTTGTGGGATTTATGGTTCAGTCCTTTATCATGCAATAATTTTCCATTTCCATTTCTTCGTGACCAGTGGGCATCACTGAGGGGGCCAAGCTGTAGTGAGCACCACTCGCGAGACGGTTCACTAAATGTGCAACAGCAGTCCTTAGCGCTGATCTTGGAAAACTATCCTCTTTTTTCTGCCTATTTTGAGACTTAGACGCTCCAGCAGGGTCCCAATAGGACTACCATTCTTTGTCTAGTTAAATGATGTCGACTGTAACGAAGACGAGATTCAGCCATTCTCAATTTAACCACATTCTTAATGCTTTCGACGAACACATAAGGCCATCCAGGAGATGATCTTCCACGAGTCCACATCCAGTCTCGCGACAGCGTTCCATCGTTCTTCTTGTCCAGCGGCTATCTTTTCTTCTCATTATGTGACCGGTCCGTCGATGCTTGGCTTTCGATGTGCATTCCGCCGGGTCTCGCAGAGGGGACATCTGCCTTGGGGCTCGTTTACACGATGCGCGGCGACAATGCAAAATCGAAGCGCAATCAATAATTAAGGTCCTCGATCGAATTTGCTCCTTTGCTTTAGTGGCGCCGCTTCTAAGCAAACAAAAATTAGGCATATAATCACACAGGGAAGAAGTTAAACGAAAAAAGTGAATTTCGTCAAAATGTCCTTCAATAAGGAATAGCAGCCTTCTAAAAACCCGAACGACCAGTAGGTTTATCCACATGAGGCGCCACCGGACTGCGCCTCTAATGCAGAGATGCAAATTCGATCAAGGACGTTGATTATGGATTGCGCTTAAATTTTGCATTTTCGCTTTTTCACGGCGTCTAAACGAGCCCTTAGTTCGGAACTGCGAAGTCCGGCTCGGAACCGAGAAAGCCTGGTGAACTACAGAAGACACCTTTCCAACGCTCTGTGTGTGACTTGCAAAAACCTCACCGTGGCTGACGTATAAGGTTCAAAAACCAGTTTGTTTGGCTACTGTCACAGAAACACGTAAAAAGTGAATCTAAACACGCAAACAAATAAAATTGAGGGAATCATACAACGAGGCAATAATAACGACTACCAAGCAGAATCACTTCAACATTCGCAGCACTTTCACTTAACCAAAGATGAACCTGAGAAAGAAAACATCATATTACATTTATCACTCACAAGCCAGCAAACTCAACAAAATGCTTTAAGCTGACAATAAAGACTCGTTATTATACCCAACGTGAGAGAGAAAATGGCAGTAGTTTGGTGCGACAATTTAACAACTAAAATCTATGGTGATGCTGTTTGTACTGGGTTGGAATTTGGTGTATTTTACACCAGCGAGATCAAACATTCTTCGTGTAGCATCGTATTGCCAGTTTCCGATGGGACGATCTTTCAAGAACACCACTTCGGCGATCCGCGTCTGAAGGGCAAAGTAATATCACTAAGGTAAAGGTAAAGTCGGTATTAAGCCTAACGACGCGCCGTGTGTTCGTTTTCTGTTCAGATCACAGAGACATGGTGAATATATGGTAAAATTGGGACCAACCTGAATAATGATTTTGGCGCACTCGTTGCAAGGCAACATTGTGGTGTACATGGTGCATCCCTCGATGCAGTTCATGCTTTTGTTGATGATAGCATTCACTTCAGCATGTACCACATATGCATGCTTGTTTTCACCTGGGTTCGCGCTACCCTTGGTCCATGGCAATAAATCATCATCTATGCCTACTGGGAAGCCTGAAACCGTGAATAAAGACTTTTAAAGAAAGACTGGGAAAAAGGTCTTCAAGAAATATTAGAATCTTTCTCTGAATATCATACCATCATTTGAAATCATTACTCACCATTGTATCCGGTACCTATCACCTTGTTCTCTCGATTGACGATGGCACAGCCTACCTGTGTAAATTTGTCTACAAATACAAATACAAGTCACACAGGGACTGAAATACAATATGTACAATCACAAAAGCGATAATTTTTAATATATTTCCAAGGTCTAAATTTTAATTCAAGAATACCTGAGTGGAGGGATCCTTACTCCTCATCGCTGCAAGTTTGGCAATCGCCATAAAATAGTCCTCCCATTGTAAGTAACCCTCTCGCTTTCCTGATCCTGCAAGCACCGATGAATTATTAGGATGTGCGAAATACAAAGTAGCGGAAGGTCGAGTAAGGGATCGATTTTCTCCGCGATTCTGGACGAAACGCGAATTCATGGCGTCCTACGGACGCCATGAATTCGCGTTTCGTCCAGAATCGCGGAGAAAATCATGGCGAAGACAAATCGGAATCATCGTAAATGCGTATTTTCCTCGAAAAAATGAGAAATACATTCCTGGTCAGCCACTGCATAAGGTCAGTATTTTCGCTTCCCAAGACAGGTCTTATGTCAATTTACCCGATCAAGGACGGAGCACTTGGAAAATCCGGACAAGGATCGATCGCTCTACAATGCGGATAAAAGTAGTGCCCTTTACCACTGCAGCAAGCGCGCCCAAAATGTATTTGAGCTATTTATGGAGCATAATGGCTCGTTCAGACGCCACGCGGCGAAAATGGGAAATTGAAGCGCAATCGATAATTAACGTTCTTGATCGAAGTTTGCTCCTTTGCATTAGCGGCGCAGTCCGGTGGCGCCTCATACAAGCAAACTTACTGGTCGTTCAGGTTTTTTAGAGGGCTGCTATTCCTTATTGAAGGACATTTTGACCAAATTCACTTTTTTCGTTTAATTTCTTCCCTACGTGATTATATGCCTAATTTTTTTTTTGCTTAGACGCGGCGCCACCGGACTGGGCCACTAACCCAAAAGAGCAAATTCGATCGATGACGTCAATTATTGATTGCGCTTCAATTTTGCATTTTCGCCGCGCGGCTTCTAAACGAACCCTAAGGTAGTAATCAAGCAATGATTATCAGCAACGTGACGTCACAAGCACAAAGCTACATAAAAAAATAACCAACTGGGCCGCATTCCGCATTCTGTTATCAGTCCACCTGCAGGTCTTATGTGCAGCTATCAGCACTGCACTGCTCGATAAGCAGGAAAACTTGACGACAAAACGCCTTAAAATCAACTGAGGCTATACCTTTTCGATCTTTTGTTTCTGACGTCGATAGGCGCTCCATCAATTCGGTGATCCGTCCATTGCCTGGTTCTTGATCTTCTCGTGTTTCCGCCAGTACTCCGCTGTCTTCCACTACCATACTTTACTGGCGTTTCGAGAATTTAAAATCTCAAAGAAAGTCAACAAATGGACATGGAGTTATGCATGAATAGTCATGAAAACTAATGAGAAAGGAACTGTGGAAAAGTCGAGCTCCCATTCCAACCATAAAAGCCACATGGAAATCAGAAAAACAAAGTTTGCCACGGAACTCAGCAAATGCGAAAAGAAAACTATAGAGAAGCTAAGGAGAGAAATAGGCACTGGTTAAAAGCCTCGACCCCACGAATCTGCTACGGTCAAAATGTCTTTTTTTTTTGTTGAAACAACCTACGGAGATTATTGCGACTACGTTGATCATGAAGTTGACATCCGCTTTCGAAACTGTTTCAGAACTGCGTTCGATGACCAACCAAATTACCTAGTTCGGAATTAGGAAGACAAACATCTGAATCGTGATCAGCACGCAAAATCACTCCTCTTGAAAAAGTTTCAACAAAATCCATGATTTCCTTTTTGATTTCCACCCCAGTCAACTATATCAATGATCCAAATGGCTTGACTCAAAATGTTAGTATTGATACCAGACACCGTAATTAACGCCAAAATAACCTCGTATAAAGAGCTTCGACGTAATTATTTCTGATCCAGACCGAGACCGTGAGGTCGGAACTTCAACTATTGCCAAATAATAAAAAATCCTAGCCCTAGTGGTTATGTGACAACGGTTTCTAATGACTAACAACATTGAGTACTAGTAAGTAGATCAATCTGAACATGTAAAGCTACAATGATTTGCTCTGATGCTGTTGGGAAGCGGCCGTCGAGCACCCGTTCTTGGAAATTTGGTAAACAAGAGACCGCAAAATGGTCGAACCTACCAACAATGCGGCAAAAACGAAAACAACCGCTCGCAACAATGATAAGGCGATTCAAATTCGAGTTTGAAATTAAACGGTAGAATAATAGCGCACGGTAGCGGCGAAAGTGTGTACATGCACAAAGCGCATTGTTGCTCTACGTCTCTTACGCGGCTCTGGTCGTCTGCGTCTAGCCGACCTCTGCGCGTCCGCGTCGCGTGCGCTCTCTCGCCGCTCGGGCATATTTGGCGGCTCGGCCGCCGAGCCGACCGTCCGCTCGGTCGTCCTCATCCTCGACCACCCGTGGCGATCGGTCAGCTGACGTTTTCTATTTCCAACCCCTCCGATTTTCCAACCTCTTCATCCGAGTTTTGAGTTTTGTCAACAAATCTGTGTAATAAGTGCACCTTAGAATGTGTGCGCAGTGTTGGATGAGTACCCATCCAGCTGACCGCTTCATCCGCTCGTCAACGTCCGCCGCCAGCGTGATGAGTTGTGGTGGGGTATTGCTTCGTCCCGTTAAATATTGATGATTCATCGATCAATAAGCGTTTCGAGCGTCGCGGATTCCCGAACCAGTAGATTTACATCAGTATTTCTTATTTTGATAAATCGATGGCTGAAGTGCTCTGCTCACCAATTCCAAGTTCTCTCGTCTTTGAACGTTGTCATTTGGAGTCGTCGTTTGCTATGCAGGTGGAGGCAGGGCAGCTAGCAGAAGACGTCGAGGTTTTGTCCTTGTTGTTATACTTCCAAGATTCTTCTGAGGTGCATGTTCGAATTCTCCGCGATCGAATAACAATTAGAGTGGGTTTGTGTGAAAAAAGTTGACTCTTCAATTCAACAAGCATTTCGACCGTCGGGTATTCCCGAACCAGTAGATTTGCATCAGTGTTTCTTATTTTGTAAATCGATAGCTGAAATTCTTTGCTCAACAATTTCAAGTTCTCTCGTTTCTGAAAGTTGTCATTTGGAGTCGTGGTTTGCCGTGCAGGGAGGAGGTAGGGCAGCTAGCAGAAGACGCTGAGGTTTTGTCCTTGTTGCTATACTTCCTAGATTCTTCACAGGTGTATATTCGAATTCTCCGCGATCGAATAACAATTAGAACAGGTTTCTGTGAAAAAAAGTTGACTCTTTTCACATGTGAACCTCTCGTGGACCAGTTCAATAGAATGTTTGTCGACCAGGCTCATTACTTTTGTTCAGCACACCATTCTACTAGTATGTGAAACGTTGCTCCGGATCTGAAGGAATTCGCATTTAGGCTTATAAACGCGCCTGGGTGTCGTTACCTCATCAACGCTTCGGCTTATCGTTAGGCGTGTATATCGAAGCTTAATCGTTAGTGAGGTAAGGACACCCCAGGTGCGTTTATAAGCCCAAATGTGAATTCCTTCAGGTCCGAACGAATTGCGCTGGTTTGCTAGTATACCATGCTACCTACTGGAGCGAAATTAAGCGAGAAGGCCGTTCAGCTCTAAAATGTAGAACATTCTCGATAAATATATAGTAATATGTGATAGACTAACTGAAGACAAATGGCCAAGATGTTACAAGTTTATTCAAGTAGTATTTATTTATCTATTTTGGTTGTCTACTTGCCCAGGTCTGGTTGTATTTGCCCTATCCGCGATTCGTCTTTCTCTCCTAGTGCCTTCTTATTCGCTGGTGAAACTTGAAATTGTTCTTGAACGAGTGATTTCTCGAATTCCTCTTTTCTTTTCCAGGCTCTGAGGCGAAGGTGGATCCGCCGAAACGTTAGCCGGAATAAATACTTGAATAAGCTTGTAACATCTTAGCTGTTTGGCTTCTGTTAGTCTACCACGTACGTCTATATTCGACATGTCAAGATTTAACGGCAGTCGATCATGGAATATTCTCCATAAAATTTCGGAGCACTATTACACTTGTTGGACACCAGTCATAAAATTTTTTCCTTCGTCAGATTTCGCCCAAATTCTGTCCCGGAGGTTAATCTGGGGCGCTGATCACGAATCTGGTGTCCATTTTCCACCATGGTGGTCGGGGACCATCCACGACGCTACTTGGGTCGTCCAGTTGGGATCACCGATTTCGCGGGAACTTTGCATAGGGGGTTATTTGGGGTCCTGAACACGATGGTGCAGTCCGTTTTCCAGATGGCGGCCGAATACGGTAGTCATTGATTAGCCTCACCAGGTAGGGTCGGTAGGTAATCACCTATAACTACCTTATTCGACGGCCATTTGGATAACGGACTTCACCGTCGTGTTCAAGACACCAGAGAACCCTCATAGACTTGGTTTCAGCAGAATCGGTGATCTTAACTGAACCACCCAAGTTTTCGATATGGGTGGTTTCCGACCACCAGGTGAAAATCGGACTGCACCATCGTGTTCAGGACCCCAAATAACCCCCCTATGCAAAGTTTCAGCGAAATCGATGATCCTAACTGGACCACCCAAGTTTTCGAAATCGGTGGTCTCCGATCACCATGGTGGAAAATGGACACCAGATTCGTGATCAGGGCCCCAGATTAACGCCCGGTACCAAATTTGGGCAAAATCTGACGAAGGAAAAATTTTTATGACTGGTGTCCAACAAGTGGAATAGTGCCAATTTCGGTGCTACTGCAGTGTTAAACTCTCCCCGAAAATGCGAGATGAACTATTCGATTAGGCCCTCGAACATCGAAGCTGTCGGTGTTTGCTCGCCCACGTTCTTTCGCGGTCTCTTTCGGTCAGAGAGAGCTGTTCGAGGGATATCCTCGGCAGTCGTCGCAGCACTTTCGAAACTATCGACTCGTGGTGTGTGAATACTCCATTAGTCATATGGAGGGGGTCCTGTGGGAGGCTTAAAAACATCCCCAGCACTGCGCCGCTGCCGATCTCGTTTAGCCGTCTGGGCTGTGTCCGCGCTAAATTCGTCACTTTCACCGCTGTAAAGTCAGCACATCTGTGGAACTCAGCACGAAATCACACATTATTAGTCCATGAGAACATTGGTTGTCCCTGTTCAAAAGTCGTCATGGGAAAGCCGTTTATCTTATCGAGATTTTAACAGTGTGTTTGGTAACTTCTCAAAACCTCATCTTTCTCTTTTCACCGTCATCTAGATATCTTCATTTTTCACTGCTGTGTCACGAAGAGTTTGCTTGGCGTGCATTCTCCACTTGTGGGTAAGAACACTTGGGTATTACAATTCAACTGGAATACTATTTTACTTTTATTGGTGAGTTTTTACACATTTATGTGTAGAAGACGTAGACGTTTTTCTGACGATGTCGCAAAAGTTGCAGCTTTTGCTGGAGTCGGACTCACGTGTCAAGTCCATCCGAATATGGCAACAGAGCCGCTGATTCTCGTCCATAGCTGGGCCGGACACCCGCTCTGCTTTAGGACCTTCGTTGGCCTATGAGATTTTCTCGTCCTGCGCTCATCCGTATCGTTTTTTTTTGTCATTTTGGAATTGGTCAGGTCATGCTGAAACATATTCAGTAATGAATTGATGATGTATTTCTACTACCACTTTTTTGACTACAGTTACAGTTTTGCAGGTGCAGTTGCATATAAACTCGAAGTATTACTGGTTTCGCTATGTTTTTCTTTTAATTTTCAAACCAACTCTGTTTAGACTTCGCTTAGGGGTGATTTGGGGTGTTGACCGAGATGATGACATCAGGTCCTCGATTTTGAACCGATTTCGTCGTCACTTACCTGTGCAGTTGGTACAGATAAGTGACGATTGCTGAATCGTCGGGTTACTTTTCGGTAATGATCGCAATTCTGACATCCATTTCTTATTTCTTGACGAGGACCACCCATTTAATCATGGTGGGTTTACATCTGAAGTTGGCCACAGTAACGAAGACCGAATCATGGTTGGCATGGGTGAAAGAGATGTTCTCGAGCACTGGAATGCCACATGTTTAATAGTGTCGAGTATTACATCCAACGATGGCCTTCCATACTGTCTCGTAACATTGACGACGTTCCTATTGTTATGTATGTGGGCAATGATTGCGTCATTCATGGGAAAGAGTCCTAAAGTACTTCGCGATAGACTTGTAGCTGCATAGTCATCTTCTCTCATTCTTCCAATGAAACCGCCATTCTTCAGCGAAAATTGTTGCTTTATAGTGTAACGATAAATCAGTTTTTCCTTACAATGCATGCTAAGCGGTGTCGTAGACCAGTTTCCTATCGTGTGGGCATCGGACTTCGTAGAGTTTTTCGGAATGTAATTATGTGGTGCCGGATGTTATTACTATTTCAATTAACTCCATGATCGAACAACTCGGTCAACTCGCGTTTTGTCGGGAAATTCGTTTACGGTGTAGTGTATGTGTGCGCACGAATGTTCACCCCAATTGCTGCGTGTCGCCTGATCGAACTCGTAATTCGGTCAAAAATCAGTCGCGCTGCGACAAACTATTCACGCACTGGGTACATATCCTGCGCGCCGCTCTGCATTCGATTTCCGGAAAGGAAAGTTTTTGTTCTCCCAAACATAGGTTCGTGTTTAGCGTGCGGAATCCATGATTAGTCGTCAACAAACTGACTTATTACTCATTTCACGTGGAAAATAAGATGTTGTAATGTTGTTCTCAATCCTTTTCACTGTGCTACTCAAATCCATTTCCTTAACAATAGGTTGAAGGTTAAAAAATGATATCGGCGTTGGTCAGTCCCCCAAGAACGCGCCGCCGCATTGTTCAATGCGAATCGTAGAGGCATGTTGAATGCGTGTTTGGCCTATACAGTGACCTGCCGGGGTCATAGGCTTAACCGAGCCAGTGTTTTTACCTTCTCAGAAACGTCTGGTATCAATTTACCGGCCCCGAAGGGATGGAAGGCTTGGTTAGCCCGTGCGGGGATCGATCGGCAACCATGCGGGTGCCAGTAGCGCCTCCTGCCACTGTATCGCGCGTCCCGATTGGCAACAACTTATAGTGCTCAATATCTGATAGAACCATTGAGGAACAAAAGTGTGTTGATTTCTGTTTACTGTTCATGCGCCTTCGAGTTTAGTTGCTTTCAAAATCGATCATGAACTCGTTAATTTTTGGACAACGCGACTTCGTAATCGTAACGACGATGAATAATTGGTTGTTTTCATAATGGAACGACAAGTTTCAAGTGTGACGGGACTCTGTAGACCTTTGCACCATGTTGCTGTGTTCGACACCGGAAAAGTCCACGTGAAATTCCAAAACTTTGATTTCGATCGATACGTTTTACCATTCCAGTCAGATTTCAATGCATGTTGTTGTCGTGCCGATGTTGTTCGGAACACCGCCATATTACTTTCTCTATTCTACTGCTAGAGCGGAGTACTGGACGACCATTACATTTGTGATATCTGCATTCCTCACCTCAATGTTTGTCTTGCATTTGCTTACGAACTGGTTTCGTGAACGCGAACGATCTGCCGCGAAGTTTTTCTACACGTTAGGGCTACCACTGCCACTTTCGCCTTCACTCTTTCATCCGCTTATCCCGTTATATATAGTTTGATTGATCTACTTATATATAGGTATAGGTTATTCACCGCTTTCCCTCTCTAGACCAAGTTCCCAGCGAGGTTTTTGGAAATGTGCTCTGGGCTTTAGCGTTCGTCAATGTTCTACATTATCTTTGTGGGTTCGATGAACAGTCATTCTTGATTGCAAGCACTCCCCACTTTCGTTTCGTTATTTTGTTAGTTTAGAAAAAAGAGCAAAAAATAGCATGGTGTGATGCATTTGTGATGTGGTGAGTTGTTCTATCGAGCCCTACAAAACTGCGAAAATATGATTGAGGAAATTCCAGTTATATGCTACTGCTGCTGATTCAATATGATCCTAACATAGCGTTCTTGAGCCGTCCAGGAATCACTAGGGGCGCTCCTGATGGATAGGAGGTGCTTTGCTCTACAGGCTGGAGAAGGCAGAGGGGCTTGTCTCTTAGATACCACATGATCTTACTGGATGCCTGCGTGATGCAAAATTTACGACTCAAGAGAGATTCGAACCTATCCCTCAGGCCTATCAAGGGTGCACGTTCTCGTGCCAAGGCAGATCATCTGCCTGTTTATCATAGATGCGCGTTGTGGATGTTTATCAGCAGACCCATTAGTTCAGTTACCCCATCCGTCAAAGATACACTTCCATGATTAAAAGCGGCTGGAAGGATGCCGCCTCGGTCATTTTTTTCGCATCAAAACCCCAGGGATTCTATAGAAGAAGCGCTCACATATTGGCTCGATGGCAACCCAATGTAATGTTGTATCTGCTCGTTATTTGTTGAGGATTTTCGAAGAAAGATTATTTTGAAAGTATTGTTGAAGCGCCAAATAGCTTCGAAACAGACTGATATATGTTAGGATGATTAAAACAGTAACCGAGCCAGAAATTCCTACCTCTATGAACGCCTACGCATGAAGTAGATTCGGGAAAAAGTAGTGTTTAACACATTGACGACAATCGCTGTTTTGCGCTGGACGCGCCGTGGGACACGCGCTCGCGCCAGCGCGTTATGTTATGAGCCACCGGTGGCTCATAATGTCCCACGCGGACGGACACGCATGAGCCACCGGTGGCTCATATTGTCGTCAAAGTGTTAAGATGATTCGCTCTTAGTCACCTATCGTTTTTATTCGACATACTCTAAAGATACTGCCATCTGTCTCATTCGCTGTGCAACCACTCGCAAGAGAAGAATTTTTGTGATTGAAGGCAGTTTGAAAGGTGCCGCCCGAATTCCATAGAAGAGACGGTCATAAAATGCGTCGGTGGCAATACATTGTGGACAGTAGTGCTGCATAATTTCAAATGTTTTTTCGTTAATTTGAATTTTGTGTCAAAATACATGAGAAAAGCGTTGTGTGCCGCCTAATTAGCGTCAACCTTTTTGAATTTTCGCTTTGTTGTTTTTTTTTTCGTAAAATTCGATGGTGCTAGTCATGTGTTCATTAGTTCTTGAATACACTACGAAGGGAATAATTGGGCAAGCGTGATACAGTGTTAACAGGCGCTACTGACATCCGCACTGTCGAGCGATCGATCCACACCCGGGCTAACCCAGCTTTCCATCTCACCTGGGTCGGGTAACTTGGTACCATTCCTGTCTTGGAAGGTGAAGGTGCTGGCTTGGTATAGCGGCTAGCCCTCGCAAGTCATCGTGTAGGCCATGTATGCATTCTCCATGCCTCTACGATTTGAAATCAAAACGAATGCGGTGGCGCATCGTCAGGAGACTGATCAGGCACTATTCCTCCACTTCACGGACTTCATGGCCGGAGAAAACATTTCTTTCCAATTTGGCTCAAACTTCGCCTCTGAGGGTTTTCGGGCTGCTGATCACGAATCTGACATCCGCTTTTCGAATTTCGGCCGGAAACCACCCATATCGCCTGCATTTGCTAGCTGGGTGGTCTAGGGTCACCGATTTGGTTGAAATTTTGTTTAGAATGGTTGCTTTGCGTGGTGATAACGATCCTTACGTTTGTTTTTCCGAGGACCACCCATATCGCTGAAATGGGGGTCGGGTCAAAATCGATTTGGCTCAAACCTTATCCAGATAGGTTACTTGCTATGCTGATTACGAATCTGATGTCATTTTCTCGGATTTCGATCGATTTCGGCAGATCCAGCCACATGCTCCCGCACGCCCCGCCACGCCTTCATGGCTGACATAAATCCCTCCATAACGGCCCAAATCTGGCGAAATTCGAAAAACCAACATCTAATCGTGATCTGCGTGTGAAATAACGCCGTAATTTTGACTAGACCACCCTTATGAATCATATGGGAGAGGGGGTAAATAGATACCAGAATCGTGATCGGCACCACATGTTACCTCTATAGGTGAGGTTTGGGTAAGATTGGTGAGAATAGTTTTCTCCGGCCATTGGAGTCCGTAAAGTGGAATAGTGCCGACTGGTCAACCCCGACACCTCTACCCTCACTGTAGTGAGGATAGTTTTCTAAGAAAAATGAGGAACTGGCAGACTTTTAGAATAGCCAAATAAATCGTGAATCGCTATTGGGTTGCGACGCGACCATGAATTTATTGGAGTCATTCACTCATGTAATTCATTGCCGAATCAGTTCCAAATTCAATTTAATTGTTACATGCGGTGATACCACATATGGTGTTAAAAAATTCAAAACTAACAACACAACTCCAACAGAATGACAACTAAATTGAATAAATTTACGAGATCATTAGAGAAGCAAATAGTAACATTCACACATTTCTTATCTCAGCATTTGACTCCAAAGAGCAAAAAATAAAGCTTCAAAGAGAAAAGGTTCTCAATATAGGGCTGTTATAAATCAATATATTTGTTGATCACGTTGAGCTTCAAATCGCTATAGAATAACTTAGCATTGACGTCACCATAATTATGGTTTCGATTTCACGACATGCTACTCAATTAAATACTTTAATTACTTCTCCATCTCCCAACTCTAATGAAGGAAATCATCCGCTGACGCATTGACGTTGCGGAGTTGACACGTAACCTAGATGTTTCGGAGGGGGTGCGAAAATTCCTGTCGTGATCGATAAGTGGGGACATATTTGGGATGAGTCAGCGCCCAATGTCCTCCCTTCACGCTTCTCTTCCGGTCAATTTTCAATCTCTGCTCACCTACAAAAACCACGCCACACATCTATAAATGGTTTCTAACCCTTCGAGTTCGAGTTTATTGACATTTTTTAGTTCGGTTTGTCTTTTTAAGGGACTGATGGGTTACTCGACGTGGCATCCCTCCCTTTCCGTGGCACAGGTTTTGGGCTTTTCAACGTTCAATAATTACGGCGTCTATCGTTGTATTTGAGGTCTTCCTGTGGGACTCAAGCTTCTCGGGTTGTTCATTTTTGGCTGTTGTAAGGTTAGTGCTAGGTTCATCGCAAAGATCGCGGCTCATGCGAGATTCGAACTTGCGTTTTGCGCCGATCCCATTCATTTTCACCGTTATTGAAGTTTGATTTCATGACAAATTTTCAGAAAGTTGGCTTTATTTCGTAGTTCCTGCTAAGTTTTTTTGCTTCATGTTTTTTTGTTACTTATATGCTCTCTGCATTGATTGGAGTCGGTAGCCGTCAAATGTGAAAGTTTTTTTTGTATAGAGAACTGCGTTTGTTTGCCGCACATTTGCAGAAAACTTTATCGCATCGGACTCTAAAAACCCTAAAAAATTCCATAATTCATCCATCGAAATATCATCGGGATTAACTCCATTATCATTATTTCACGACTGTACCCGATTTTTCATTTCGTAAGCGTTTCAATTACTTTCATTTGAATTATGCGCTGTTGTTTCAGGTCGAGCTTCGTTTGGTGTCCTCTGTCCATGATCTAATCCTTCAAAATGAACTCATCTCAAGTGAGTGTTTCTCTTAATTTCTATTTTTCAACTATAGGAATCGCACTTAAGAACTGTATTGCAGTTGCTCGCCTTGGTACTAGCGAAAAATATGCTTGAAATCGATTTGAGTCAAAAATGCAGAGAATTCGCTTCTTCTAATGATTGATTTTGAACACTTTCCTCTATAAATATGTGGATTTCGAGATTTTGGGAGCGTCTTGAAATATAACAGCCTTGATGGAGAGCAATAAATCTTTGACAACAACCCCCATTTTATGTTCTCCTTTCGACTGATGGTCGTTGTCGAACCACTTTCATCAACGCTTTCGTTCAGGGCGATATAATGGTAGGAAATGTGAAAAGTCTCGTCGACCGGTTGTCGAAGGACTTTTCCGCCAGCAGGCCACCTCTTTCTGTTCACGAAACTAAGAAAATAAGTAAGTTTGGATTGTGTTGTGTCTCTTCTTTTTTGTAACCTCATTTAAATTCCATTTTTCTTTCAGCTCCCGCATCAAAATCTGCGCCACCGTTGCAGCTTGTCATAACAACATTTGCTTATTCAGCGGCGCAAGACGATGAGCTGTCCCTTGAACTGGGTGATGTTATAGAGGTCTGTAGTTCACAGTTGTATGCTTCTACTTCACATTTTTCCCATTTTTTCCGCACAAGCTATTATCATTCGTGCTTTGCAGTCTCTCGATATTCATTGGGGGTCGTGATTTTCAATTATTCATTTTTGCATATGAACTGGAGTACTGTAGGAAGTGGGAGTTTCGTCAACTGGTTCAGTGCAGGTCTATCTTTATAAACGAGGAGGGTCGTGGAGAAAGAGTGGTAGTGGGAGTAATGGTCGGGTAGACACACGTATACGCTCTCGTCCCATAGTACGACCCTTTCAAATTTCTAAAATGACCCATTTGCATGTTAGGTGAGGCTATCCATCACAGATTTTTTTCCAAACGACCAATTTTCTACTTTTCCTTGAATTCGAGGTGAGATCCTAGTCTTTCATGCTGGTTAGCGATGCAAAAAGTCAAGATATACTCTCTTGTAAAGAGAGTGAAGGTTTTGTATGAAATTGCAGTACAAATTGAATCCCCAGCTAAGTAATTAATTCTGACAAATGCTGACCATTTTTCAGGTGCTTGAAGAAGTTGAAGACGGTTGGAGTCGTGGACGCCAGCTGCGCACAAATATTGTGGGAATGTTCCCTACCAACTTCGTTAAACCAGACGGTATGCCTTCTCACTACTTTCGTCGCTTTCGATTTTCCGTATAAATCCTCTAGTACACCTTGTAGTACCTCCTGCTAGTACTATAGCAAAAGAAGATGAAAAAGTCGTCGTTAGACGTCCTGCAGATCCGGACCAACCTGAGGCTAATAGACGAACTCCTTCAACCGTCGGGGGAGCGAGTGTCTTTGGCGCAAAGCTGACTCCTGTGGATGCCAAGGATGAAACCAAAACTAAAGGTAATGACGCGTTTGCTGTGGTCTTCTTTATTAGCACTTTTGGTAGAGCGGCTATAAAACCGGTTCTCCATACTACCTTTTCTGCTCCGTTATTACCCTTCTTGAAGGAGGAACTGGGCAACGGCGAAATGGTGCTTAGCTCCGATGGAGTAGTAAAAGCTTTTTCTTCTCCACATGGTGACGCTTGCTGTTGTTTAACCCAAAACTATAGGTAGAAAAGGTAAAGGTATCGGTGTTGATGGATCCTCTAGGAACGCGCCGCCGAATTCGTGTTCCATTTAAAATCATAGAAACATAGTAAATGCAAATTTGGCATATACAATGGCTTGTGGAGGCCAGCCGCTATACCAAGTCAGTGTCCCAGAGAAGTCCTATTTACCCGATCCCGTAGGAATTGAATTCTTAGTTAGCCCGGGCAGGAATCGATCGCTAGACCGTGCGGGTGTCAGTAGTGCCTCTTACCACTGCACCACGCGTGCCCTGTGTATAGGTATATCTATGAATTACATCAAAGATGTGGCTTGGACATGGTAATTCGTAAATTTTCTGATACAATATCAAACAGTTTTATATGGTTTTGGAGTTGCTATCACTTTTCCGACTCGTTCATGAAGCAGATGCTTTAGACCATGACGTCTATATGCGGTTTAAGAGTTGGATTGGCGCTAACTCCACTAACTCCAACTTAACCTCAAACTCGATTATTGCTAACAGTTCCTATTGAGCAACTCAAGTCAAAGGTTCTATCACTTTTTAGAAATGGCACGGGTCAAGTTCGAATATGAGCCCCAACACAGCGACGAGTTGCGACTTGCCGAAGTGGGGCAGTTGGTGAACATCATACGGAAGGATTGTGGTGATGCTGGCTGGTTTGAGGGAGAAATCAATGGACGTCGCGGATTGTTTCCCGATAATTTTGTTGAACTGGTCCAGGTTTGTTCAATCTGCTGTTTTTGTTTTTGATAGCTGTCATGCAGTCTCGATTTAAGGTCCCCATATCTACTCAGTCCGGAACTATTTACCACCCGCCATCCGTTCAATCAAAAATCGTCGGAAAATCACCAATGGTGAATCCACCAGGATTGGTGCCACCAGCAGTGCCGGCGAAGCCTCTCAAGCAAAAGTTGTCGGATGGGTTATCATCTATTAACGGATCCGGTACTTCTCCTCCTTTGAACGCTACCCCTCCTGTGACGCCGATTCTGCCATCTCAAGTGAAACAGCAGAATTCTGCGTTCGCGGCCGCTCGCGATCGTATCTCGAAGGTGAGAAACTCTATTTCTTGTCTATTAATGAAAATTTTGTTCTGTTTTGCAACTTTGTCGTCACAATTTTAAGTCTGAGATACCCTTTTTAACCGTAAGATCACCTTCTGTTTAAGTGACTCGTTTCCGCTTCGGGCCTTTTTTTTCGCTTACTTGCTAAAATATTCCAATCCAACGACATTCAGGACCTAATCGTTGGACAGCCTGGACAGATGTCTTCGAAATTGACGAAATCTGTGATAGTCAGCTCTGCATCGGAAGCAGTGGCTACCAGCAGGCCACTAAGCAGCATGGAAGCAGACGAGGCCAGCGATGAAGTGGCCAGACCACTCAGTCATGTCACCAAGACTCGAGCTCGTCCTCCGGGAAAGCGTCCTGCGAGTATGTTACTGATGAAGAAGAAAGGGGTATGTCATTAAATTCTTTCATTTCGAGCAGGAAGTCTCAGTTTACAAGTGTTTTAGTCCGCTGATAGTCTTCTTGAAAGTCCTACGAAGCCGGTAACACCTGATATACAGGAGAAAAGTTATACTGCAATTTCCGGTGGAACTGGGTTACCATCGCCCTTAACTCCACATTCGACGGCTCGTGAAGTCCATGTAAGTGTTCGTTTTATCTAAGAGAGTACGGTTTGAAAGAATAAATTCTGATGCTGTTCATTTTTAGACCATTTCTCCACCTCACATAAATGCTCCTTCAACACCCCCGACAAAAGTGGTGCCCCTGAGGCCGCCACCTGCTGACGTCAAAGTCAGAGAAAGAGAGGAACCAATCTCGAGTGCGTTGCTAGTGTCTTTTATTTGATTTGTGGATTTTTCTTATGTGATGTTTAATTTTGGTGCCTCAGGTGTAAAGACCTCAGCCACTCCACCAACTCAACACGCACCTGTACCGCCTGTCTTAGCTGCGACAGAATCCGAATGGGTTTCAAGAAAGGAATACAATGAGCTTCTCACCCGTTTGTCATGTATGGAGGCTCGCCTTGCTCAGTTGGAGAAGCGATGAGGTTCTGGCCCAGAATCATTACGCTTCTCTTACCATTGCTCCACTAGGATTGACCATTCGGTTCATTTCGTAATTCTACTTATGCGAGCGCTTAATTATTCGGTTCTTAATTTGTAACCATAACATTTACTACATCATGCTAGCCTAGTCTACACTGCGAGACACGTGAACAGCTACATTATGAGGGTTAGTCGATTCGCGCTGGTTAAGAGACCCATTAATCCTCTGTAAAGTGGTCGTCATCGTCATTGGACGCAGTCATTCTTTGTGGCGAACTCATCTGCTTCTCTAGCTTATAGTCAGATGTGCCTTCCGGGCACGCTTTAGCCATATCACTTTTTGAACAGCTGTTAACACAATAGTCTGTCTTTAAATGTACAGTTTATGAACTCATTAGTTGTTGCAATTGACAAGATTTACTTCATTCTATGGGTATAGTCCACCCTTCTCGTCTGTGAATGTATTGAGTGCGAATTCTGCGAATTGTTAAGTAGCTACTCGCCTGTTTGTTATTGTCTTTTGTTCAATGTCTATGTGGATATGTCCATCTGGAGGATTTCCTTCCTTCGCGTGTCACTTCGTTCCACTTTGTACGACGAAGGTCCGGTCCGATTGTCTAAGTGCTTGCTGGTCGAATCGCTACAATGTGTTGAATCTGGCTTCACTCTGTGTTATTTCTCGGCTCACACACATTATGAAACAAATACTATTTACATAAAACGTTTATGGCATTGGTTCGTATTCAATTACAAATGTGAATCGGTCATTTACACTACCTTCAAGAAAGTAGACATTAACCTGGTGGTGTAAAATACGGCATCCTCGTCGTACTGTCACTTACTCGCATTATTGCGGCCCTTTACTCAGGTACGATTCATCTTGCACTGGTACCAGGTTCTTTACCACTCAATTTGATCTTGAGCCAACATTATCTAAACACTATATACGAGTTTTTATTTCAAATTTTCGGGTCCCAATGGCGCTGACCATTTCTGGTGGTTAACTGGATTAAGCTCATTGACTGCCATGTGGCTCGATGTTGTGTCAGAGGTTTTTCTAGCAGTTCTAATATTTACAAAGCTAGATGCTGAAAAAATGAATAAGAAGATCTCGAGTCTACTAATATCACGGTTAAGATAAGCCTTGGGTGAGGTCCAAACCATTTTTACCGCTACGTCATCCACCTGTGGAACGCTACAGTCCAACGCGGCAGACACGCGAAAATTCTAATTGGCTACATCAAATAAATCCATAGTAAAGAACTTGACGGAGCCGTAATGCTATGCCGCACAATTCTGCCCGCCAAAAAACCTGAAATAACGAAAAATTTTTTGGCGTGGAATTTTTCCGTTTTCGGTTGATATGTTTGAAACAAAGGGCTTGTCGACTGCATGCGAACTCTTAAATGCAGCTATTCCATCCTACTTTGCCCTTATACATCATTTCATCGCTAAGAATCATGAATTTTAAGGGGAATCAATTTCAGTCCAAAGTATTAGACTCTTTGTGTCGCCTAGTAAAATTTTGTTCTCACCTGTTTGTGCGTGAAGACACCTCACTTCCATGTGGTGTTATCCACCTTGTCCTAAATGATCTTGGAAACGCGACATATTTTTGAAGGGGAACGTAGCTCAATTACTTTAACTTGTATTGCAGTTTTTTTTTGCTGTTTTCTCTGCTCGTTTTTTGAATCCGGACCAGAACAGCTTCGCAGACTCTGGGAAATGACTTT
The DNA here is from genome assembly GCA_030553155.1 of Nippostrongylus brasiliensis. Taxonomy (NCBI): domain Eukaryota; kingdom Metazoa; phylum Nematoda; class Chromadorea; order Rhabditida; family Heligmosomidae; genus Nippostrongylus; species Nippostrongylus brasiliensis. The sequence goes on from CP130732.1 coordinate 8,562,553, forward strand.
CTGAGAAAAACAAGGAAAAAAATCAATTGTAGGGAAGTTGATGGGTTTGTAGCAATATGTGTAGGTTTAACAGCAGACGCGTCGAATATTTCTGAGACAGCATTTCAGTGCATTTTCATAACTTTGGAAACCCGTATCGCATGTTTGGTACCATTTACCGTGACTCTAACATTTATTTTCATCCTTTTTTTCGTGTCGAATTTCCGCTGGGTTTCTGAACTGTTTCCAGCCTATTTTCAATTATCATTACTCAGTAAGAAAATGCCTGTCAAAGTATGTCAAGACGATTCCGACTACCAAACAGCAATGGCGGAAGCGGGTGCGAAGCCGGTCGTGGTGGACTTCTCCGCTGAGTGGTAGGTTCAAATGCCAACTGTTTTTGAATTGCCTACTTCAATTTTTTAAATTATATTTCTACGTAGGTGCGGTCCGTGCAAAATGATCGCTCCAATATTTGAAAACCTTTCGAATAAGTACATGTCGATGGTTTTCCTGAAGGTTGACGTGGATAAATGCGAAGGTTTGTCTTTCGATAAACTTCGATATGAAAAACTAGTTTGGTGTGTGCATTGATTATGTCGCATAAAAGCATTCAAAAACGAAAGGGAACGAAACACTGAAATACGCCCATTTTCCCCTTTTGAGAGACTCGTCTAAAGTGAATATAATGTCAACACCGGGTCCCTTCGGTAAGGAGGATTGACATATTGGGGAATTATCGGGGAGCAATAACCTACTTTCTCCTTATGTCTGATGTTGGAGTCGATAATTTCAGAAACAGCCGCTCAAAATGGAGTATCAGCTATGCCTACATTCATTGTTTTTGTGAACGGGTTAGTGTTTGATTCGGTATTATATCTGGTCACTTCATAAGTTCTGATTTTTCGGATTTTCTGACAATGTTTACCTATTAATGCGGTGCTTCTTCAGATCCAAGGTGGATTCACTCAGGGGAGCGAACACAGCGGGATTGGAGGCTATGGTTCAAAAGTGGGCAGACACTCAGCCCTCAGGCGATGTCCCCGGACAATCGGACATAACAAGCTTGATAGATAAGAAGCAGATGGAGTGTCTCAATGGGGACGACAGCACTCCACTGACTGGTTTCCTGGAAGGTATGTTATCTACAATTTCAATTTTCTTAATCTTATTTTTGTTTTTATTTTTTATTTCTTGTTTCTTACTTTTCTTGTTAAATTTTTCTTGTTGGCTCCGCCCAGTGGTCGTCGAGAATCGGAGATTCATTTTAATTGACCCAGCTGGCCCTACGAGCTCTTTTCCTCCTAGTTCTCATGTTTTTCGAAATTGCTAGGTGGAGACTGTATTGAGCAGCCTAATGTCTCGTTTTTCAGTCGCTCAATAATACGTTCCATTTCATAAAATTGACTGGTTGTCTGGGTAGAATGGAGCGAATTTCAAGCGAACAACAAGGAACCTTGAGCAAATGGGAGTTGTAGCTCGAACAACGAACAGCAAAAAAGGGCGTCATTTCGTGAACCTCACTCCTTGCACAATTTCTTGAATTTATGGCGTTTCGGTGGCTTGGATACCCGTTCAGTATATAGACTAATGCAAGACGAAAAGAACTGCAGTTTTCCTTTCTATTTATTAAAATGCTAATGGAACCCCTCAAGATTGGTCCTATTCTGGGCGAACAAAACCGAAATTTTCTTTATTAGCCAATAGAGCTAAAGAGAATTTGACAAATTTAGTGAGTGCTATCTGCTTGTTTGGTATACTCAAAAAGGGAAGCGGATAGCTGCTCATCACCTAGTTTCTAACTTTTTAATGCTTTGCTGTACTGGCGTTTGACGTCTCGTTCCATGTTCGTTTTAGTTGCAGATTTGTTTTCAGGATTGTGTTATTCGCTTATAATCCAATTTTCTCCCCAGGTTTAGGCTTGCCTGGTACGGCCATCCGTTGGATTTAAATCGCACTTATTAGTATAGGCTTCTAATTGATGTGCCTACTTCTTTAAATTTGTTTTCTTAGCTTTCTCCTTCCGATCTTCTGATACCTTGCGAAGTTAGACAGGTGCACAGATACATTGAAAATTTAGTATCTCATACAATTGGTACCATCTGAATATACGTCATCCTTCTCCGGACGGAGATGGAAGCTGGTTATACCTTGGTCTCTTAGTAGTGTTCAAATCAATGAATAAATAGTGGCCAAAATTATATATCGCTCTTCTTTCACATACAATCAACTTTGTGTTTTGTCATACTCGATCAAATTTTTTCAGGATTGAACGTTCTCAGATCGGACTGCGACGAGCAGCTAATTATCTCTCTGCCATTCACTCAGCCAGTGAAAGTTCATTCGATCATGATGAAGGTGAATTTCCGTCCTATAACGATTTCTCGTCTCTTTTTCATCTCTATGGCGAATTGCATTCTTTTCAGGGAACTAGCGAGAAGACACCGAAATCAGTGCGAATTTTTTCAAATCTGCCAAAGACTCTGGACTTCGATGGAGCGAATTCCGTGGCAGCATTGCAAACCTTGGAATTTAGTGAGAAGGCGCAGAGCGGTAGGTTGTTGTTAGTTGCTTACGTCTCATTTGTCTTCCTTTGTGAAAATTTCGACCAAAGCTTGTCCGGGACACTTTGTGCCAACCAACTACACCATCTATCGTTGTGTTTAGTATAGGGGCGTTCATTCACTGTATTTTGCAGTGCCACTAGAACATTAAATTCTTCCCTTCCAGCTCAAGAGGCACCCGAAAAGCGGCGCTCACGCGACGATGCCTGTAGTAAGGGAGGGGCGGATGACTGGTGTAGTCCTTGTCCTCTAACTTTGAGAAGTGTAAAAATAGAATTGATGTTTTCGATCTTCCAACTCCTTTTTCTTTCATGTCTCTAAACAGTTGAAGTTTGCATTCGTATAGAAAAGGTAATGGTCTTCAACGAGGCCCTTTTGTCCTCGGGTTTGTTTTTACTGACTCTAAATCTAAATAAATTACTGACTCTAATTGATAAGGTTATGCGTTACCTAACTATTTATGAGGCCTCCATAGTATTTCTGTATTGTTTCTTGTGTTTTAAGTTCATGTTCTTCATTTGTTGTCTTTCTTTTACCCTCTGCTGCTTTTGTTTTAGGCACGTCATTGGACGTATTTGATAAATAATAAATAAATCAATCAATAACCAATTTTTATTTCTGAACTATAAAGACGGGTTGGGACGGCGTGTGGCAAAAGCGACGAGCGGCCTTCTAGGTTAGGAACCCAAGTCGTCAGAATAAGGGTGAGAGGGGATTAAGGTCCCGAGTCATTATTTCTGCAAATATTCTATCTTTGTTACAATTGCAATTGTTTTTGTTGCATCTATTTGTAACTCTCATTAACGTGGTGAAAATCCAAGAACCTCCAGAGAGGTAACTTTTTTATTACCTCTGGTGGTAATCGATCAGTGTAATTTCCAGAACCTGAGCTGCTACAACTGAAGTATGTCAAGTTCCAAAACGTTAACAACATCCAGCTCTTCGTTGAGAACAATCAAGGCGGCGGAGACGTTCGTTGAATTTGACTTTCTTCCACGATGTCTTCCATGAAAATAATTCATTTCCAGGTTACCGAATTGGAAGTGTTGAAAATTTATGGGACCCCTCTCAGTGGTGTGAATATGAGCGAATTCAAGCGGGTAGGTATTTCAACCTTTTTGGTGTTTTCTTTTGTTGTTGAATTTAGTTCCACTACTCAAGTGATGGTTTCAGGTGGCTGGAAAGAAGGGCGAAGTGGGTCACTAGGTAACGAGCGGTTTTTTCTGCGACGGTTGACTTTTCTATACTGGTTAAATGTGAATGTATAATTTTTCGTAAACGCTTGGTTAATGTTCTTCCTCTTCCGTGGTTCACTGTACTACATGCTTTTTTTCGTCTTGAGAGTTGCAAATAATAAATAATTTTCTTTGGATGAGTGTAGTGATTCATTTTTGGTTCATAAAACCGATACCTATCGAATTCACAATTTCAGGACAGCTATGAGCTCGGTTCTCTCATTTTTTACAGGACTGATCTGGTAATCAAGAAGCTTAAGATCGCAAAAGGCGACATGGACGTCGAGAGGCTTATGAAAGACCTTACGGTCGAGCACCTGCACCAAATTCAGGAGAACCTACAGTTAGTTACATTTATGCATCCTTCTTTCGATGTTCTTTTTAACCTTTGAGGTACTTATTCATCTTTTTTCTCCTAGATTTTGAAATTACTTGCGGGTAGTAGTTATAGTATGGTAGGTAGTACGGTGTTTTAATATTTTTCGTTCAAGAATTGAAATGGAAGGCAAAAAGGAGGAATTGCGTGAAATGGTCGGACGAAGATATCGAGACGTTCTTGAAGCTTCCAGTGAGGTCAGGATTATTGTTCTCAACTAGTTTCTTTTATTGATTCGATGAAAGCCGTATCACTTTATGATCTCTTCAGGTGAGAATAGTGAGAGAGTTGGCTGAAGCATTGGCTGAGGCGGTGGCTCATGCGAGGACAACACAATCTGTCATCGAAACGAGGTTTCAATTTTGAGATTCTGTTCTTTTTGACAAACAAATCGGGAGATTCCTAAGCTTCGCTCCTATCTGTAAATGAATTTTATTCTGGTATTATTTTTGTTTTCACCGGGGCTCGCGTGGTGTAGTAGTTAGAGGCGCTACTGACACCCTTACGGTCGAGCGATCGATCCCGGTCCGGGCTTATCAAGCCCTCCATGCCTCCGGAGTCGGGAAAATTGGTACCAGACTTGTCTGGGTAGGTAAAGACGATGACTTGGTTTAGCGGATGCCCCCCGTAAGTCATTGTATAGGCCAAACACGCATTCACCATGCCTCTACGATTCTGAATTGAACACGAATGCGACGGCGCGTCCTTCGATGACTTGTCGACGCCGACACCTTTATCTTTCCATTTTACCTTTATTATTTTTATTTTTACTATTGCCGTCTTCACAATTATTGTGAATGTTCCTTCACATTTCCGTTTACGGGGTTATCACTTCATGTCGTAGAGCGCCAGCCTCTGTTCGTTTCCTACTTATTCAGCCAAGCATGAAAATTGAGGTGATAAAAGTGGAAATCAGGTAAAAGCATGTTTAATTAATAGATGCACTCGTCCTGAAAACCGTAAATATTTTGTTTTAGTTTCACAAGCATTTTAACCTTAGCTATTTTACTATCATATTTCTTTTTTTTTGCGATTTGACTCAGGCGTACTTTCCAACATTTTATTAGCCTCTTGAGCCAGTTTTATTCTTGAATAGCCAAATTTCTCAGAATAATGCTAAGGTGTGCTCGGAATACCAGCTAAGTCGGGCCAATCGTAGCGAATGAAAAAATCAACAAAATATTACAATTATTGAGAGAGGTATACGCTAAAGACTAGAAACTTTACTGATATTGGGTTAAAAATCTCCTAAATGCCAATGCTGTGATAGGGATTTACATTTTCTAATTCAGGCCACTATCGAGAGATCAGCAGGCATCGGTGCAGCGCTTCATTGCTCTTCATAGACTCTTGGCAGTCATTGGGGAGCCCGATGGAGATGCTCTAAGTGACGCATTTGCGCTCGTCTTGGCTGAGCTTCTCCACAAACAGCTAGCTACGGAACCGCTTTCTACTGCGGTGAGGTTCCTCAGAAGTGTTTTTCGCTTGATATTTATCGTCTATTCTATTTTAAGGCTTAGTAAAGTGCATGCACGTATTATCAAATTGTCGATTGAAAGAGATGTGCAATATCTGCCGGTTAATCAATGCCAAATCACTTAATTTCAACATTCTCACTAAAGTTGTTTTAGGAACTGGCAATGAAAGATCGGTGGGATTATTTTTTTTCTTAGTTTGGACTTGTTTTTTTTCTTTTGTGAAAGCAATGGTTGGTGTGGGTGTTATTCTTACTATCTTTACAATATCGTTACTAGAAGTTTAAAACGTGAATAATTGGTCTAAGATACGAATTTTCAACATACCTAATACTTGAAGGAGCCCAGCAATGCTCCTGATTTCTCATTCACTCATTTACCTTGCAAAGGACGTGCTGTTGCTTTTTGAGCCGTGGTAGCTCAACAACCTAAAAGCAGACAAACAGCAAGTAAATTAAAAAAATAAACTCACCAATGAGCAAACGTAAACGAACGGTTGGATGTGGATTACATACAGGTGGTCAAAAAAAGAGTTGCAATATTAAATGCATGTTTTCCTATGGATTCGAAGGATAGGTGAGAGCTCGTAAATGTTAGACTGTGATTGAATGCATGAGTAACTTTGAGATGTATTGGTGGACATTCCCCGTCAGACATGGTGGAAATGGCTTCGTTTATTTATTTATGACAATGATTTTTTGCTTATTTATTTACCACGGTTTGTTTTTGTCTGTTTGTTTGCCGGGATCTACTAAAGAATACTAAACTAGAAAAGCTCGCATGAGTAGTTGGGCAGAAACAATTTGTATGAAGGTGCATGCTGGCAATATGCAATAAGGTATGCATTTGTATATGGTTGAATGGGTTTTTTATGGTTTGTTTATGATCACTTGATCATTTGTCAGTTTGATCAAGCTATTGGATGCACATGTTCCATCCGAGCTGTTGTGAAAATCTCGCTGCTGAAAATCTTGCACTGTCTGTCAGTCAGGCTTACTTAGTACGTATTTAATGTTTTACTTGTTATGTGTTGATGAGACACCCGTGAATAAATAAGTAAATTAACGTTCTTCAGATGCACTCTGTTGTTTCTGGCCTAACTGGTCGAGTGATTCGAACTCGTCAGCAGCTGTTGGCAGATCTGGAGAATGAAGTTGGTGAGCTATCTGAGCCTGATTGGGTAGCAAACCACCTGACGGCGCTGGCATTACTCCGGGGAACCGACTACGAAAGGCTGCTTGACGTTTATCTAACAGGAAGAAAGGTAAGACTCGCCTTTTTCTACAGTTTTTTCTGTTTTAATGAGCAAATTGCTTCCAGAGTCATATCGCTGCTTTGTCGGAGAATTCATCGTCACTGTTAAACGTTGTGACGGAATTGAAGAAAACTTTGGTGGTTGTCGAGCAGCTGTTCGTGCAAGGAGAACTTGTTCGCATAATTCAAGCTGCTGCCTCGCCTTCTTATCGTCCAGGTAAGCCTACCGTCAGTCATATACTTCTCCAGGCGAGCGTAGTACAGTGGTAAGAGGCGCTGATGACACCTGTACGGTTAAACGACCGATCCCGGCCCGGGCTAACCATGCCTTACATCCCACCGGGGTCGGGTTACTTGCTGCCAGACTTGTCTGGGAAGGTAAAAACACTGTCTTGGTATCATGGCTGACCCTCATAAGTGTTTATATTCTGAGTTGGTCACGAATGCGGCTGTGCGTCTTAAGGGGACTGACCAATACCTTTACCTTTACCTTTGCCTGTTACCTTCTTTTCTAAGAGTTTTGAACATTTCGAAGAGAAGATCTGATTCATCATAATTTTTTATCCCCATTCTGTCGTCCAGCTACTCCTTTAGCCCTGATCGACTCTATAATTTGCGACGAAGCGTTTACCTTCGGTCGAATGCTTACCGCGGAATCGGAGAAAGTAACCCGTCAGTTGAGAGATTTCAAGGCAAGCCCTCTCCTTCCACAGAAGATCAATGCCAAATGCACAGAATGGATCAGTGTGTGAGTTTTAACCTACATCAACTGGCGATAGCCCTATTTTTCAACTATACCAACTATAAATGAGAGCTCGTTACCCATCTTTACAGAGTATGTAAGTTTGCCCGAGAGCCTGTGATGTCTATTTGTGATTTCTATGAGAAAGCAGACGATATAATCGAGCTCCTGACCGCCCTGGGCGGAGTACTGCGTACGGTAAGAGTTTTGGACTTTAGCTAGCAATTTCCATTCGTTTCTCAATTCTAGTGTCAGCCTGTTAGGCTCGGTATTCCAGGATTGGCCTCGCATTGGATCGTACTCTGACGTGTACAAAAGTTTGTTTGGAGAAGTTCTCTTCGAAAAATTCACGGTATGCTGACTTCTGAACTATATTATCCGTTCTTATGTCGAAATTTATTTGTTTATTCATTTGCTCCATGATCGCTTCCTATCAATCTTAGCATTTTGGTCTGGGCCGTATGCTCGTTTCTCCGAACATACGGCCCCTGGGGGTTGCCTTAACCTATGAGTCTTATAAAAAATTGTCAATTTGGATGGCGTTTTCGTGTTGATCGCATTCGTCAGAATAATTTATTTAGTTATTCGTTTGTTCAAAACGTGAATATGGACCAAATGGGAATACGTGTATAGTCAAAATCCCCTTCTAGTTCGAAAACAGCTTTTTTTGTTTTCGGTTTCCTATTTGGATTAATTTCTATGTTGCTTTTTTTTTCATTGTGTGGTTACTACACCTGATGTCACTATGGTTGCCTAAGTTTTTGTTTTGTTCTGTGAGTTGTGCCTACTTCGCTGCATTTCGAATGACATAAAATGTACTTCATCACTCAAACGATAGACTCTCACAATATGTAATGAGAGCTTTGAAGGGAATTCAAGTATTAGGTTGTTAGGAAAATTTTCGCCGTTTTTCCAAACGGCTGTTGTTAGTCGAGTTTGAAAGCTTTTGCAGAGTGTGACATAGCATTAGAAAGAGAATTATTTGCTCTTTCAAGCGGTATATGTGGAATTTGTGAGAAATGTCATTGTTTTTCTTTTCTAGTAAAGTGAAAAGCGAAAAAAATGAAAAAATAACCTCATCGACAGACGTTTTTTCTGCTCAGTTTTAAAGGCCTAAATAAAGGCTTAAATCAATTTCCTTAATCAGGACCGCGAGTGTTTATAAACCATGATTTGGTGGATTAAAGAGAGTTCAGATGTTAGCCTTACAGTTTAGAGAAATGCTACGAATCGCTTGTCAATCAATCTTCACAGAATCGCTCATCGAATCATTTCAAATTTTCAGTAGTTGATTTGTTTGTCAGTTCTTGTTATTCTCAGAAGGCGCTATTTTAGGGCATCATTTCTAGTGGTTTGCGCGAGCACGAAAATCGCCTCATCACTCAACTGAAAACCATCAACACTGCGCCACTTCCACTGTTCGAAAAAACTTCCAACAAGTTCGATCCCCTGACCGGAGTAGGAATTTCGTCAGCGCTTCAGAGGTTGGTGGTTTCATTGTTTAACTCATATTCTTCCTTCGAAAGTTGTTGATTGATATTTGATTTGCAATCATGTTATTCCATTTGTTCAGTTATTAGGTTGGTAAGAAAGTTCCCGCCGTTCTTTTCAAGCGACTGCAGTAAGTTTAGTTCGAAACCTTTTGCAGAGTTTGACAAAGCATTCAGAAGAGAATTACCTACTTGCTCTTTCGAGTTGTGCGTTTGAAATTTGTGATAACTTTGAATCTCATTGTTTTTTGGCTGGTAAAGTGGAAAGCGAAAATGTGAAAAAATAACCTCATCGACAGCAATTTTTTCTGCTCAGTTTCACAGGCATAAATGAAACCTGATATGCCATTTGATAGACAAGGATTTTCTCTATTAGATCGTATACCATTTGTTTTTATTTGTCTCGAAGATTACAAAATTTTAAACCACTGAAGTCCGACCTTCGGAATGCAAGAATAATTTTCCGGTGGTGCTCCTGGTTTTCTTGTGAACGTTCAAATTGACTTTTGTAGAGTTTTCTGTACAGAATTTTTTGCTCTATCGGAAGGTATGTTTATTTTTGAACAACGCTCGATTTTAAAAAGTTTTCACGAGAAGGGCGCCTTAAAGTTTCTCGGCGGAGCAAACCTCCAGTTTCGATCTTTTCACCAAATCTTATGCGGTATTGGAAAGAGCAAGATACGCTCTACAAGAAGGTATACAGATCGTTATGGACCGTCTTCGTTTTCATTGTTTTTTAGGTCGTCAAAGTGGACCTAAATCCGCACTACAGGTTGATTCGACGTCGTGCGGCACGAGGCCTACGCATCGCGCCTGCGATTTAGGTCCACTTTGACGGCTTAAAGAACAATGAAAACCAGGAAGGTTCAAATTGCTTTATAAACAATCTTGTAGAGAGTATCGTCCTCTTTCGAATGGTGTATGAGTTTTGGTGAAAAGATTGAAAGTGGAGGTTTGCTCTGCCAAGAAACTTCAAGACACCCTTCTCGTGAAATTTTTTTTATAATCCAGCGTTGTTCAAAAATCAACATATCTTCTGATAGAGCAAAAAATTCTGTACAGAAAACTCTACAAAAGTCAATTTGAACGTTCACAAGAAAACCAGGTGCACCACCGGAAAATTATTCTTGCATTCCGAAGGTCGGACTTCAGTGGTTTAAAATTTTGCAATTTTGGAGACAAATAAAAACAAATGGTATACGATCTAATAGAGAAAATCATTGTCTATCGAATGGCATATCAAGCTTCATTTATGCCTCTGAAACTGAACAGAAAAAATTCGCTATCGATGAGGTTATTTTTTCACATTTTCGCTTTTCACTTTACTAGCCGAAAAAAACAAGGACATTCAGAGTTATCACGAATTACGAGTGCACATCTCGAAAGAGCAAATAATTCTCTTTCGAATGTTGTGTTAAACTCTGCAAAAGCTTTCGAACTAAAGCTACAGCAGTCATTTGAAAAAAAACGGCGGGAACTTTCTTACCAACCTATGATTGGTTGTACGGTGTACACTAAATTAGGTTAGGGTAAATTAACTTACGTCGCTGTAAATTGAAGTTTTCAATGTTCTAGTTGTATTTCCACGTTTTACGGTGGCGTGCAGAATGCTCGTGACTGTTGTGCAAGATATGAACAGGTCGAACTGGACGAGCAGCCGGAACGTGTTCGACAGTCTCTCGCCACTGAGCTTTTTGGTGTTATTGAAAGGTATATTTTCACTGAGATTCCCTGAAGTTCGTGATTTTTATAGGTATTTTTATAGGTTATCCAAAGTGCAAATCCCCGACAAGGACGGTAGTTCATCAGATGAACTGGCAAGAGCCAGACTGTGCCTTTCGCTTCTTCACTGTGACTCTTCGACATTCTGTCAAGCAATGAACAAGGACGGCGATCGAATCGCCAACGCCAGTCGCCTTCTGAACGCAGCCGTGGAGGATTCATTGGGGTACGTTGAGTCATTTATCAAGTTAGGCTTATGTTACAATTTCTATTTTTTTGGGTATTTTTTGTTCGACGTTTCCGTTTCCACCTATAGGTCTTGTTTCCTTCTTCTATCCTGCATAGCTTCGAAACGGACTTTCTCAAGTTTTCTGGGAACAAGAAATGTCAATCGTTGACGGGCTCTTTTGTTGGAATCTATATCATACAATCACCCATCAATTGGTAGTCGAAGTGTAGTATAAGGCAAAGTTGATGGGAAAAATGATTTTGCTGGCAGAGAGGGGATGAATTAGAAGTTCGAAATTACTAAATACCATGCTCTATTTTTACTCGGTCACATTCTTACTACCATATTACGCCTCCATTCGGGTTTTTTTAGCAGAGATGTAGCAGTTATTCGAACGAATCCACTTGTAATCAGGAGTAATAAGTATTAGTCGGTGGATAATCTCTTTTTTACCGTTTCTGTTGAGGAAATTTTCTGTTGGACTTTCCATTTCCATTCATTGGTCTGCTTCACTTCTTCTATCCTACTGAATACGCACTTCTGACTTTATTTATCAACAAAGTCACTATTACCCAGATAACTTTTTTTTAACAATTAGTTCTCTTCTTGATTTGGAAAACTATTCATAACACCTGTTAAAGATTAGGGAGGAAGGTAGGTTAACCTCTCGTCGTTCGACTTCAGCCAATCGGATCCGTTAAGTGACTTGACCGTGTTAAGAATTCAAATTTTTCAAAATTCAAATATCACGGTTGTACGGAATTGCTTCTGCTTTTTATGTGACCGTGACTGTACCCAACATCAATTCCGACAAGTGGCGCTCTTTTTAATTCTGCTTGTTGAATACGCACTTTTGATGATGCTTTATTTATTACCAAAGTCTCACGAATACCCAGAAATCTGTCAGAACAGAATCATTTTCTGCTATCTATGGTATCATTTTTGACAATTAGCTCTTTTTCATAATTTAAAAATCTATACAGAAAACCCGTCTATTAACATCGCATAGACACGATTGGGAAGGCAATACAACTATCACAATAGTACAGAATCACAATGCGGACCTGCCAAGGAGGTATCAATAGATTATGTATATTTCTAAGGCGAAAAACAACCAATGCTTATATGTATATCGAACAAGCTGCTAGACTAATCCGGAAAGGTTTCCCGCGCGAGAAACTAATATAATTTCAAACAATATAGTCTCATTGTGTTTAGAGGCAAGTTTTCAGCTAGAATCCCGCAAGATCCGAATGTGTAACGTGGTGAGCACTGTAGAGCTCACGAATTGCTTTAAGCAAATGATTGAATGGCTTGTCGATAAACGTCCTACGGAAGTAGTACTCATAGGCGAACGGCTCTGCCGGCAACGGCTGTACCGATTCCATGAGGGTTTTCATGAACTGTCTAAATGCAAAATGTTATCAATGAAAAAAGAAAATCTCCAAAAAGGAGATAAGGAAACATAGTATGATTTCTAATCTTTATCCACTTACTTGTCCCTTTCCTCTTCATCCATATCACACCACACGTCAGCTATGGTTTTGAGTGTATGATTCTGTAGCATAGCGTCCAGCTAAACAAGAGTTGTGAAAATATAAATTAATAAATAATATAAGACAATATAAACCATTGTATAGGCCTAATACGCATTCACTATTCCTCTACGATTTGAATGGAAGACGAATGCGTAGCGTATCCTTAGGGGACTGATCAACAGCAATCACTTTAATTAGTTTACCTTTATATACCCTTTTTACCTTTATGTATATCAAATACTGCTCACCTCCTCTTTCTCGCCAAAACGCTTCATCAGTAGATCTCGCATCACAACCGTCGAACCCTCCTTCACATTTCTTTCAACGGTATTTATCAGCGTATTTGGTAGAAACTGAAACCCTGCTCTTTGGTAACCAGAAGAATCAATTGAAGTAGATGTTCCATACCTGTCTGTCGGGAAGTTCTGCGGTGACTATTTCGTTGGTGTTCCAACAGATGAGTACCAGACGCATCGTGAAACGACGCTCTCGTCGACTTCGATGTTTTGCCGACACATCCTCGGTATGTAGAGTCTCGAGTAGCTCGACGATATGACCCTTACCGCCTATGGGGTGGGGTGACGACTGGAGTAGGCACCTATAAGAAAAGAACTTACTAATTTTTCCCTACAAATTTCCCCCATATCCCCAGGATCGGGGTACTTACCAGCTTTGGATGTGATCTCGAATGAATCCTATCGTATTATGGATAGTCTCCTCGACAAGACGGAATTCACCAAGTAACCGATTGTATTCCGACGCTGTATAGCCTGCATTCTCACACCACACTAGCATAAAAATGAAAAACTGAAAAGCAATGAATTAAATAACTCGTAAATAAATTCGAATAACAATATTCATGCCTTATTCATCGGCATGCGAGAGAAGAACAGAAATGTGCCCTCGTAGACGGATATTTTCGTTATCACACGTCGTTCACGGCGTTTTCTACACGATCGACATCTCCACTGCAAAATAATGAAAATAATGATAGGGTCCCATAACAGCTGAGATACTCTGATGAAAAAGCTTGCATACCACAAATCCATTGGCATGCTTGATCAGACTCATCAGCTGCTCCTTGGGACAGCTTTCGATTTTGCACTCTCTTGTGTTTGGAATGATACCGTATCGAGCGAGAAACTGAATACTAAAACGGCGAGATTATTTTTGTTATTGACTGACCGTACCTGTGACACCAATTATTTGAATTGACAAACCCGCACCCTACACGGGAATCGCGAAATATCCTCTGAAGAAGATCGGCGTCGAAGTCGATGTCGAGAATCTCGTCTGGTTCAGCGACTGACGTTCCATCGAGAATGGTGAATTTTCCGCGCTCTGGTCGGCTCCTAAACCTGCATTCATAGTTACTTTTTGCTACGATTCATGAATTGAACGCCCGCGTGCCATTTTGGGAGACAGTCATATACAGAGCGGTGTACGCGGTACAGTGGTAAAAGGCGGTACCAACACCAGTACGGTCCAGCGTTCGATTCCCGCCAGGGCCAACCAAGCCTTCCACCCCCGGGGTCGGGTAAATGGGTACCAGACTTGTCTAGGAAGGTAAAGACACTGACTTGGTAAAGCAGTTGGCCTCCGCAAACCATTGTATAGACCGAATACGTATTCACCATGCCTCTACGATTCTGAATCGAACAATACGACGACGCTTCCTTAGGGGACTGATCAACGGCGACAGCTTTACCTTTATTTTACAAAAAGAGGTCAAGAAGGAGAGGGTAAAATAACATATAGGGCGACTTTCTGATCTGGGATCAGCGGTTTAGTGTTGATGTACTTTCAAAAACAACGAATTACGTCTGGAAAACATACGAACAAATGCCGTCCTCACCAGAGAGTAAAAAATGGAAGGGATTCGGCCTCAAAAGTTAAGGTAAAGATAAAGGTAAGGTGGTAGGTGTTGATCAATCCACTAGAAACGAGCCACACTCTCGCCTTCCGTTCAGAATCGCAGAGGTACGGTAAGTGCGTTTTCGGTCTATACGACGACTTGCAGGACCATACGCTGTACACACTCAGTGTCTTCTCCTAACCGGACAAGTCTGATGCCAATTCACCCGGCCCTGGAATGATGGGAGACTTGCTTCGGGGATCGATCGCTCGATCATTCTGGTGTCAGCAGTCCGTTACGACTTTGGAGTTACATCCAGAAACGTGAAGCAAAGTAGCAGGTGACCGCAATAACATGAGAAGCTAGCAGAAAAAGAGGTAAGTATACCGAATGAGTGTAGAGCCTGGTGGTATTAATCTATCTCGCGACTATTCTTAGTGCCAGATGTCAGTCGAGAAGAAAAAAGATAAAAGCGATGACATTTCCTGAGGAGGAAAAAGACCTAATCGAAACGGCGACGATGACAAGGTATCGATGATGTGTTGTGAAACGACGACATGCCCTACATGTGTCTGCCGCGCGGCCGAGAGATGACAACTTCCTTTCACGTCCCCCAGCAACAATCTTCCTTGGGTGGTGGTGGCGGTGGCGTTCCCGTGTTCGGTTCAACAAAAACGTTCTTCGTGCGTGACATTGAAGCATGAGTGCAGACCGGCGACCGGGGGATGGGCTGTGCAGTGGTGGTGGTGGCGGCGGAATCAAGGTCATTGGAGTTCATATGCGCGAGCGCCCGGCGGTGACGCAGTGTGCGATTTGATTAATGGGAACACGAGCGCCGTTGAGAGAAATATAATTATGTTAAAAGTAAAATGTAAAATGGTCCCCTAAGGGCACGTCAGCGTATTCGTGTTCCCATGTAGAATCTTAGATGCATGGCCTACTTGGCCCATACAAAGACTTCTGAGGCCAGCCGCTATACCAACTCAGTGTCTTTGCCCTCTCAGACAAGCCTGGAATCAATTTACCCGACATCAGAGGGATGGAAACTTTGGTTAGCCCGGGCAAGGTTCGATCGCTCGACCGTGCGCGTGACAACAGCGCCTCTTAACATGGCACCGATAGGAAATATAAATATAGTTAACTAAAAGAACCTTCGATTTGTAAGCATTTGTTTCGGTTCGCGTTTGACGCGTTTCGGTGGCGGTTCACCGTTCGGTTCCTCGGGCTCGGCCTCGTCGCTTCCTGACTCCGCCTGGAATTGGGGCACTGATCTTGAACCACACCGGGAGGCTTCACACAAACGTAATAAAATAAACATTGTAATAATTGCGTGAAAAAGATGCCTGGGGCGCATACCTCATCTGCGACCTCTTCGTCATTTTTCCCGTTGTTCGCAACGAAACAGGCGTTTTTGGCTTGGAACAGTGACTCAAGTATGTCCATCAACCCTGAAAAAGTTGACCTTGAATTCTCTGGGTTAGGATTGGTTAAGAAAAGTTTTCGATAAAAAATGATAAAATGTAAACTAAACTTGTTTTGCAAGAAAATGGGGCGGTGACCAACACAGACAATTTAGGAAAATTGAATAAAACTCGAAGGTCACACTGGAGATTAGAACAGTTTTGGCAGACTCTTTCTAGTTTTAAAGTTTTAAGCAGATGGAGATATCATGCCACAAAATTTGTTTTTTTCTCCTAATGTCTATCTATGTTACAGTTCAAAATTAACTTGTTAACTATGTGATCATCAATCAATAAGACTGATTTTGAAATGAAAGGTTTCATTTTGGCATTCATACGGTATCTGGCATTCATACTGATAATGTTCGAAAACCATATCAGTCCAAACGTGACCTTGACATAGTTACAGGTTTTCATAGTACGTTAAAAAATTAGAATTCACAGAAAAAATATCCCCTCAGTACCTGACTAGGAGTTAGGGGTTAGGGTTAAATGGTGGGTGGTAGAAGGTGGTTAAAGGGTGCTGTATGGGTTGGAGAGCAGCAGATAAAAACATTTCCTAAGTTATTTCGTCGTACTTACTCGATTCATCTCAAAGAGATCAAATAGTTTTTAGATTTGATTATCTTTGAATTTTCAAAACTCGAACATCAAATCGAGCAGTTTTTTGGAGAAAAATGAGACCTCAGGAAGTGCTGCACTCTCATCCTAGACAGCACCAAAAACGAAAAAAATGAAAAAGTGCGCGAAAAAAGCTGTCCATGGAATTTTCTCGAATATCATGAAAAGTGGAGCGGACAATTAGCAAGCTCATGGTGGG
This sequence comes from Nippostrongylus brasiliensis, assembly GCA_030553155.1. Lineage (NCBI taxonomy): Eukaryota > Metazoa > Nematoda > Chromadorea > Rhabditida > Heligmosomidae > Nippostrongylus > Nippostrongylus brasiliensis. The sequence continues at coordinate 8,579,292 of CP130732.1, forward strand.
AAAAGCGATGAAAGGTGGATGAGCGCTGATGGTCGACTAATGAGATCGTCGTCTGTCACCGAGCGACCGACCGAGCGAGCGAGTTCGGCTGTGAGGCGCTTTGAGGTCACACACCATTGACTGGCAGTTATCGATAACGCGCGCGACGAGAAACCCTCGAGTGCCTTCGCGCACGTCCCGGGTAACCGGGAGCACCACCGGCGCTGATTTGCCCGAGTTTGGGAGGCCACCACGAGCCGCACAAAACCCGCTCCAGAATTGATCGAATTAGTGGTATGGGGGGGGGCGAAGAAGAAGAAGATAGGGTGGGGGTTGGAAAAGAGACAGAAGGCCGACTGAACGAACCTCGGAGAACGTTGGCTAGCAGTACGGCGGACGCTCCAGCACGACGACGGCGGCCGCGGTGGCGAGACGGTCGTTATGGTGACAGCCGGCTGGCGCGAAGGTGCGAAGGCGGCGGCGTGCGGCGCGGCCATTGGGCCTTGCGATTATCGATCGCGCCCGCTATCGGGGACCATTGAAACTGGAATGCGCCGCGCGGCGCCGCCCGCGGCTGCCGCACGCTCCGCCCATACAGGGCGGCGGCCGTCGAGCGGCGAGATGGCGGCGGCGCCGCTGGTCGACCGGTGGCCTCGCTCCCCGCCGCCGCACACCTTCACGAGCTCCACCAGCTCAAGGTCCTTCGATGGTCCACGAGGGTTGGAGGGACAGTGGGTTGGGATAATTGCTGAGTTCCGACGGCAGGGGTTCGATTTTGATGGAGGAAATTTTGGCACTATTCGACTTGACGGACACCACTACTCGATTTCTTCTTCAGTCGTCGAAAATCGCTGAAACTTCGCCTATGCCGAATACGGTAGTTATAGATTCGTGACTGTTGTCCGTTTTTCACATCGACTACTTGGGTGATCCAGTCAGGATCGACGATTTCGCTGAAACTTTGTCTATGGGGTGAAGTCCGTTTTCCAAATGGCGGCCGAATACGGTAGTTAGAGGTGAGTACGTAGCGACCTTACCTGGTGAGATTCATCTATAACTACCGCATTCGGCCCAGACGAACTTCACCATCGTGTTCAGGACACCGGAGAACACCCATAGACAAAGTTTCAGCGAAATCGGTGATCCTGACTGGATCACCCAAGTAGTCGATATGAATGGTCCGAGACCACCTATAATACGTGAAAAACGGACTACAGATTCGTGTTCTGGACCCCAAATAACCTTTATAGGCCAAGTTTCAGCGAATTTCAACGACTGAAAGAAAAATCGAGTACTGGTGTCCGTTAAGAGGAATAGTGTCGAAATATTTTTCGCTGAAATTTCGGATTACGACGGCTGATCGGATGCTGGTCAAGAATATGGTCTTGACAATCCTATCTTGGCAGGTACGGCAGAGTATCGAGCTTACCGAAAGTCGTTTGGTGTTCCCCGAGGGTGACCTGATAATGAGTCCAGGAACTGGCTGAATGTTCCACGAGTCCACGGTTATGACGTTGGTCGAGGAAATCTAGTGCGCTTAAGTGAGCTGCCGATTACGTTTGTTTTGACGATTCTGCCGATTTCGGCAGGTACACGTGGGTATAGGCGAGTGCAGGGGACAGGGTTGGGATAATCGATTCCATCGATGTACTATTCCACTCATTGCACTCCTCCAGCCTTCCTCGTTTACCTTGTCCTTTAACGAAGATCTCATAAAATTAGTCAGCCACCGAAATTTGAGTAAATGTCGTCAGTTTTTCGCACTTTCAAACTTCTGTTGAATCTGTATAAGTCCTCCTAGATTTGAACCATTCAGAAATTGTTCCTCATGAATACTTTCCGGGGCGACGTGGTCAGTAAGGCCCTGCTTAAAATATCACGAAAATTGCAGGAAGTTCTCGATCAGTTCCCGCATGACATTCTCTATATGTATGGTTGACTTTCAGAATAGTGTCGTGCTAGCTCTTTTTCTAGTATCCAACGATTAGGAATAGAAGCCTATCGAAGCTGCAACTCGCAGGCATGCGAAAAGAACTAATGTAACCCTGTCAGGACCAAGCTTAATTATGGTGTCACGCCGTTCGTCGAGATTTCGAAGCTCCTGCTTTGGGGACGTTTGTGTTTTTCATGAAATCTGTCGGACTGCATGGAACCGGTCGCGATCGCTACCTTGCGCAGAACTGGTCCCCTCTTTATTTCGGACTCTTTTATTGTGTGTGAGAGTTCCTGCATCCCTGGGGGCTGGATGGTGTTCATGTTGGTTGCGTTAAATGAATTATTCGCACGGAACATGGGGAGGGGAAGAAGAACGGGAACGTCAGATCTATCCCGACATTATTGGTGGCGGATGGTCTTTTTTTAACACGCAATTAGCCAATAATCTCCCAATCACATACTGGGGCTACCAATTTTGGAAAAAAAGTAGAAAAGACCTTTTTTAGTTTTATGCGACATACAGGGTGGCGAATAAATACGTGCGCGTGAAATTCGGTTCGATTTTGACAATTGTGTAAAACGTTTGAGCGTGCTTTTTCTTCTCAAAATATTCACGTGACCCTTCTTAATCGTTCTGTATGGGTGAGATTTGCTCTTTAAACTGTAGCGAGGAACTATTCAAACTATACCGCAATTGCGCAGGAAGCTCAGAGCCGCGTGGCGGGCTCGCTGATTCTTTCGAGGCTCGGAGTTCATCAAAGAAACGCGTAAAAGACTGACAAGCTGTGAGTGTTGGGAGGACATAGTACTCCACCCAATCCATGGAGGTAACAGAAGCGGACGGTGAACACACTACTGGGGCATGGGATTATTAAGAGGACGGGCCGACATGCTGATGTTAGCTGGAATAAGATGTCCAAGCAGCTCCACCTTTTTGCAAAACGATTCAATTGGTGACTGAAAAAGAGCTTGGGTTTTGTAGTTGTCATACCTGAAAGGTACAAGTCCTCACCTATCGTGAGGAGAAAAATCGGATTAAAAAATGTAAGAAATTGCGACATTTTGTCTGGGTGCGCCGCAGCAAGGGCGTCCTTTTGCTTTAGGTTAAAATTTTTACCGATGAGGTGCCTAGAAATTTTCACAATCGCCACCATCTCACTAGCCCAACCCTCACGTGCAACTGAAATCAAAGAACTGCTGCAAAATGTGTGTTTCCTGAATTCTTGATGTTTTAGAACAGTTTCGGTGCTCTAGGCAGGACTGTTTTGATTTTATCGATAAAAAAGATATTAAATCATGCTAAGCTCTGTCAGTATTGCATTCACAGGAAAGCCACAGTTCTCGGAAAACAGAAACGTGCCAAGTGGTTCTCTCAACAAAGTTGCGCTCTGCTTCATGGAGCAAAAATTAAAAATGCGCTTCTTTTGACCGAAATCAGCTCTTCTCCGATGAAAGGTTTATGGCCTTCGAATAGCCCGATATTTAATCCGTTTTAGCTCATCGACGAATATGTTCTGGAGGAATATCTTAGGAGTCCATGACAAGAGATTTGTCAAATTTTGACGAGCCTTTTCCCGAATATGGAGCAACATAGACAAGGGGTACTTGCGGCGCACCACCTATGTGATAAATGAAGGAATGAGAGCCGATATCAAAGCTCATGGCAGCTACTTTGAAAACCTTCCTTAATTATTGAATGTTATGTCCTACTCCTATATATAATCATATTTGTTTTGATATTCGTTGGCAAAAAAGAAAGTTACAACACTTTTCGCGGCGCACGTATTTATTCGCCACCCTGTACTTCTCACACCAGCTCTCGATGGGTAAAACTCGTAAGGTTCTTATAGGCGAATGTCCGCACAAAATCCAGCTGAGGGTGCCTGGTAGACCATTTTTGTCTAACAAAAAGTTAGGATCTAGAGTCTTAGTAAGCGATGCTCGTGGTAGCAGAAGTGATTCTCAAGAGCCTATTATGTATGTATTCGCCACCCTGTATATTATGCAATTACTTGAGAGAGAGGGCGCGCGTGGAACAGTGGTTAGGAGGCGCTACAGACACCCGCACGGTTAAGCGATCGGTCCCGCTCTGGCTATTAGAACCGGAAGTGGCTCATTCCTCCAATGAAATTCCCGTTTCGACTGTTTGTTAAAACGCGTGATGCCAGACCAATTTGCTCATTTCACATATATTCCCTAAGTCTTCACCACCATTTATCTATGGAGTAATATCAGGAATTTTCTATTTACTCCGTCGAGCGATCGATCCTTACCGGACAAGCTTCTGCTCCTCTGCATTCGGGTAGATTGGTAGCAGACTTGTCTGAGAAGATAAGAAAGCTGACCTAGAGGTCTAAGTACACCACACAAAACATCGTATAAGCCACATTCACCATGCATCTACAATTCTGAATGGAAGAAGAATACATGACGCGACCTTGGAGGACGGATCAACGCCGACCATCATAGCTTTTTGTTTGGCTGCCAACCAGAGAGATGTTAGAAGTGATAGAGTTGATGTGGTAGTAATAAAAATAATGGTAACATCTATTCCGGCTCCTTATTATTTCTTCTCTTTAAAAAAAGGTCTAGTTTTTTTGGAGATAGTTTTTCGTTTATTTTCTTTCCTCTTTCATCTCTGTTCCTTCATTTTGAAAATTTACAACAGTTGAGTCACATGAACTCTTTATAGGAGAATCATTATAGAGTCGGTATGGTTCACACTTCTCACTAGTTTCTAATTTTATTGAATTATATTCATCAGTGGGCCCACGTGGTGCAGTGCTAAGAGGTGCTACTGACACCCATACGGTCGACGGATCGATCCCCCCTCGGACTAGCCAAGCCTTCCATCCTTTCGGGGTCGGATAAATTGGAACAAGATTCGTCTGGGAAGGTAAATACACTGACTTGGTGTAGCGGCTGGTCCCTGTAAGCCTGTGTATAGCCCAAATACGCATTCACCCTTGCCCATGCGATTCTGAGTGAAACACGAGTTCGGCGTTATGTTCCTAGGAGCACATCAACGCCGATACCTTTACCTCTTACTCAGAATACCAAGCAGTTCTTCGAGCCGCAAAAATCTAATAAAAAGGTAAAGTGGCCGGCGTTCATCAGCTTGGGAAAGACGCGCCGTGTCCTTTTGAAACCGTAGAATAATGAGTGTGTATTTGGTCTCGCAACGACGTGTGGGGTCAACCGTGTCTCTAGTCGGTGTCTTTCACTTCCAGACTTCCAGAAATTGGTATCAGACAAGTCTGATACCAATTTACCGGATCCATGATGGATAGAGACTTGGTTTGCCAGGAGGGGACCGATCGCTTGACCGTGTCGGCTTCAAGTGCACCTTTAACCACTGTACCAGCCACAGAAGCGATACGCAAAAATACGTTCAAGGTTGGGTGCCTCATCATTGAGCTCCAATTTTTCAGTAACTTCGCTTGTTCTGTGGCCAAGCAGTGCTTGTCTCAGCAAGCTCTCCAGCCGTACGTGGACGCGTTCACTCAACCGGCACATGGACTCAAGATTGCGCTCGTGAGTTGTGGGGTTCTGATGGTTTGACATTTTTCCGATTGTGGATCCGTTCCAGGAATGGGAGGTGCTCGAACTGGACGAAGTCGGTAAGATCGAGGTGCCGATTGTGTTGTCTCCGCCGCTCCAGATGGCTCTTTTCAATCTGTCCTGCCGTCTCGGTGACAACTGCGTTGCCCACCTTCTCTCGCGTCCTGTTCGCAAGCGAGTTTCTGCTCAGGTGAGGATGAATTCTAACTAAAAAGATATGAAACTAGAAAAGATGGCATGTATGAACTATTTTCTATTTATTTTCTTTCTGATGACCAATCTAGCACCAGTTCTTGTGCTCTAAACTGTGGCAGTTTGCTGAGAAGAAACAAGTACAAGGGTGCCGCCCGTATAGGCAAACTTACTGGTCGTTCGAGTTTTTTAGAAAACTGCTATTCATTATTAAAGGACATTTTGACGAAATTCAATTTTTTCGTTTAATTTCTTCCCTATGTGATTATATGCCTAATTTTTTTTTGCTTAGCCGTGGCGCCACCGGACTGCGCCACTAACGCAAAGTAGCAAATTCGATCAATGACGTTAATTATTGATTGCGTCCATGTTCTGTTTGGTCTATGCAATGACCTGCCTATCCCAGCCGACCTGCAAGTGAAGTTGTCCGCCTTCCCGGGCTTGTAGCTCTAGTTGCGCATGGTATAATGGCGCGAGAAGCAGTTCCACGTACACGATCGAGCGGTCGTTCCTCGCCCAGGCTAACCAACCCTTGCATCCTTCTGAGGTCGGTTAAGTTGACACCAAACTTATCTGAAAAGGTGAAGACACTGATTTAAACAGCGTCTGCCCCCTGAAACTCATTGTATAAGCCAAAAACACATTCATCATGCATTTACGATACTGAATCGAAGCTGGATGCATGGCACGTGCTTACGAAATAGTCAACATCGACTTCGTCACCTTTTACCTTTGTTATATTCGTTTACCTTGCGGAGAAACCGTGGTTAACGTGAGCCGTTGATGTTCGTGCGGAAAGATAAATTGTGGATAAGTATTTACGTTTCTTGTTGGCTTTTAGATTGCCAGTCTCCTCTCGGACACGTTCGGCAGTGCGCTCAAGAACTGCGATGCTGTTCAGCGAACCTTCGTCCAGCTGTTGTTCGATTGCCGAGTTCTCTGTACCATGTTCAGCGACGAGAAGTAAGTTTGCGTTTCTAGGCGATTAAAGCTGACGGGTCAACAGGTTTTCAATCGAATCAAATATTAGGTTGAGTGATAAGTGATCGGACATTTGCAAGCGTTCGAATTCACGACCGAATTTCCCGCCAACGAGAGCACCGGTCAAAACGGGTCAAGTATCAATCGATAGAGGAAGAATAACCCTACAAATCGATTCACCGCATTCGTAGTGGATTCACTTGTGGAATAAACTATTAGGTTGGCAACTAAGTTCGTGGACTCTCAACGGCCTTCAACAAAAATGTTATTTAGTGATCAACAAAAGAACAATTTCCAACCAAGGTTTGGTCATTTAGAGGGTCCATGTACTTCAGAATTCTGGGGTTGCTGCTCTATTCCACTTCTTTAAAATACATGAGTTTTTGAAGCCAGATATTTGGATAGGTGTCTTTTGACCTACACTTCATTGGTAAGTGGTCTGTCGGCCAGGGTATGGTGTAAGGACCGACGAGGGTGGCCATCACTGAGTGCACAACCTGACTCTTAGGCCTATGGTATACTCCGGCAACGAGCCCGTCGCAGCGCAGCTAAAAATGCATGGCTCGCCTCTATACAGCACTGCAGCTGGGATTTTTGTATGCTGCTGTATGCGGGGACTCGGGTAGTTTACCGCAAGAGCAAAAAGGATGGTGCAGATCCTCTCAGTGCAGTACTGTGGCTTTTGTCGCAGCGAGCTGCGACGTCTGTCGCAGCTAGCTGCGACGGTCGCAGCGCAGTGCGCTGCGACCAGCCGGCGCCAGCTGCGACAGGTCGGGCAGCACTGCTTCGAGTCCGCGCACACAACAGCATACAAAAATCCCAGCTGCAATGATGTATAGAGGGGAGCCATGCAATTTTTAGCTCCGCTGCGACGGGCCCGTTGCCGGAGTATACCATAGGCCTAAGGTGCATGAACACGGCGTTACCAGCCCGCGTTTTTGGTATTTTGGAGCGTCCGAAAAATTTTCGACATCCATTCCAGCCCTTTTCTGTGGTGGGGTCATGTGGTCAGGCATCTTTTTAACGAGTTTTTCGCAAAACCCAAAATGATGCAGGTCCTTACCAATTGCTCCATTTGAGCACCTGAAGTTGGGTTCCAACTTACCTTGTTGCCAGGCCCGGATCTCCTATGACAGTAGAACTACATCTTTCGTTATGTACTCGCTGGTGCCTTTTCTTTTTCGATTCGATGCTGATTTTTCGGAATCTTCTGATATTTCTGAATACCATCAATTTACTGAGGACACCACCCCCAGGTGCAGCACATTGCCTTTGTCGAGCTGCAGTAACCTAGTGACCAAGCAGGTACTCAAGAAGAAGGCCTTAATAAACGCAAGTTTTGTGGGCTCTCATTTTAAGCTGAAAAAACATCCTAGAAAACAAAAGTAACAGGTTTCCCAAATGGTTTAGGGAATTACGTGAAATGCGCTATAAAACAGCAAAGAAAGCAGGAAAATTGGTGAACGTTCAAGCAAGTTATGTTTGCCAGAAGTAGTGGCTGCGAAACAGTCCACGAACTTAGTTGCCAACCTAATATTTTGTGTTCTAAGTGTCGGATTACTTGTGACTGAACCTGAGTGTATTAATATCGAAGAGGTTCAGTTACAACAACGAAAAATTAAGTGGCTAGTTAACGTGGGTAGTCCTTTGTAGAATCAGCCTAAGGCGACAAAACCACCATTTGGTCGTTTCGTTGTAATTTAGATGCCGACTTTTAGATTCGATTGTGCCGTTAGCCATATCGAATCATTAAGTGTGCATGTTGCAGTGAACCGGAGTCCTTTGGGGGATTTTTTGTTTCCCTAGTTCTGTAAGTAAGGCCGCGTGGTGCAGTGGTAAGAGGCTCTACCGACACCCGCACGGTCAAGCGATCGATCCCCTCCCGGGCTAACCAAGCCTTCCATTCCTCCGGGTAGGGTTGATTGGTGCTAGACTTATCTAGAAAGGTAAAGACCCTGACTTGGTATAGCGGCTCGCCCCCGGCAAGTCATTGTGTAGGCCAAATACGCATTTACCATGCTTCTACGATTCTGAATGGAATACGAATGCGTGGCGCATCCGTAAAGGACTGTTCAACACCGATACCTTTACCTGTACATTGTTTTGTAAAACAACAAGGTTTGCCTAACGGAGAACTCTAGACTGCATAGGAATTCTATTCGGGGTAGATATGCAACCCGATGAGGTGAAGACCACACTTGATTCAGGGATGCGAGTAAGACTGGGGCTCTCGCTCGTTCCTATTTGATCAGCATCGAGAACATCGATTCATCCTTTTTTGGAGAAAATAATTGAATCGATATTTTTGGTGCTCTTCGGCACAACACCGTGTTTATAGTTTCATCGAGGTTTTAGAAAACGCAGCTGACTTTGAAACGAAAGCGAGGTCGAACTGTCGATGTGGTGTTTGTTTTGAAAAATAGAAATTAAATCGTCGTAATTATAATGTCTTCTTCTGAAGAATATGTGACCTAATGCGGTTGCTTCTCCAGATTGAAAAGTCTAGTGCAACAAATCGAGGCCCGTGTCGATCCGTTCGATCTGAGCATTCTATCCTCCTATTTGGCCACGAATGTACGGCTGGCCGTGAACAGATCGCAGGTACGTCATATTTCTCATTTATCAGTTTTGTGTCTCTTTTTAGATCTCTAAAAATTTAGCTGCTATATTCCTGTCTGCTCGTCGATGTCATACAAAACAGGGAGGGTCACGGGTCGCCGCATTATTCTCAGGTGCTGTTTTTTTTCATTCTGTCCTTATTTTTCTATTCTAATTTTATCACTGGGTTTTTGCGGGATTCTGCGATGTATACTGGATGTGGATATTGTAATGATGGTGCTAGGTTCATCGCAAAAATTGCCGATCAGATGGGGTTTGAACCCGCGTCTCGGTGGTTCAGTGGGGTACCATCAGGATTTCCCAGATGGATCGGGGACGCGAGTTTGAATCCCGCCTCAGCCGCGATTTTCGAGACAAACGTGGCACTATCATTATGACATTAACTTTTTTATTTGTAAATTTTAAGTTGCTACTTGACCCGTGATAGCATCTATTAGGCTGGTGCAAAAGTTCTGGGACATTTGGAATACAAAACAGTTTATTTTATTATATCTGAATAATACCAAGGAGTCCTCTGAAGTAGGCACTGTTAATATCAATGGTCTTCTCATCTCTATAACATTTTTTGACTGGAGCAAAAAATGGCGGGGAAATCCTCTTGAAATTCAAGAAGTCGCAAGTATCCGAGAACTCTTGCTCTAACCTAGTATATGAGTGGCGTTCCTTATTCCTTTAACTTTGGTTAGAAAGTGACCCTGGTTCCGTTTGTTTATTAAGTTTGCTGGTGCGCTTTTATACGGCAGATAATCAATTAATTAATTAATGGATTAATTACTTTATTAAGCGAGTCATGGTGATCTCTGTTCATATGTTACGCTTCACTTGGTTCAGGTTGTGGATGTGCTGCCGAGAGCTGAATATTCGCAGAGGATTCCGCTGATACCGCGACTGGACCGCACGGTGAGTTCTTCTTAGTAATTTTTTATATTTCCTTTCTTTGCTTTTTGTCGCAGCTCCACGTTGTCTGAAATAGAAAAGGATGAATTCGAGTCGAATAAGTGCCAAAGCTTTCCAACAACATTAATTTTTTCTGATTTTGCTGTTCAAAACTTCTTCCCGAAATGCTTTTTTGTTAGTTTCTACTTAATCTTCAGAATTTTATATTTCAGTCTGGTGAAAGCTTTGCAAAGCGTGTGGAAGTGACAAGAATGCCACGGAACAAGCTATTAGCAAACTCGAATCAAAGCGGTGAGTGCCTAGTAGCTTGGCTTGCCATTTCACACGTTTTCCATCTAGAAGAATAAGACTGTTTCAGTTGAAATGGTGTAGCTCACACTTCGGCGCGCGTTATACAGGGGTAAGATGCGCTGTTGACACCAACACGGTCGAGCGATCAGTCCGAGCCCAACCAAGTCTTTCTTCCCCACGGGGTCCTGTAAATTGATGTCGGGCTCGTCTGGGGAGGTAAAGGCACTGACTTGGTATAGCACCTGGCCCCGCAAGTCATTGTTGATACCAAATACGCGTTCTGCCTTTAGCACTAAATACGACGACGCGTCCTTATGGCAAATCAACGTTGACATCTTTACCTTTACCTCCATCATTAATCCATCAAGGTCCACATTGGTAAGGTAAAGGTAAAGGTAAAGGTGCCGGCGTTGATCAGTCCCCTGAGGACGCGCCGCCGCATTCGTGTTACATTCAAGTCGTAGAGGCTTGGTGAATGCGTATTTGGCCTATACAATGATTTGCGGGGCCAGCCACTATACCAGGTCAGTGTCTTTACCTTCCCAGACAAGTCTGGTACCAATTTACCCGACCCCGGAGGTATGGAAGCCTTGGTTAGCCCGGGCCGGGATCGATCGCTCGACCGTGCGGGTGTCAGCAGCGCCTCTTACCACTGCACCTCGTTATTGGCAAACCCCAATTAACTCCGAATGGCGTTCAAACCGAGATTCGTGAACGCTCGCCAGGGTGTATCACGGGTCTATCACACTTCGCGACGAGGCAGGGTTTGGGAGACCTCAACGGTATCGAGCGGGTTTATTGCCGACATGGTTTCGGAGACCACTCGTCCGTTCATGAATCTGGGCCCAGCAGATTCGTAAAACGGACTCCAGTTTTGCCGAAAGTTCACGGGCATTTCTCTGCTCTAGGTAGGGCTGTGTTTTCATCTGTTAGGTACCATATTTTCAACGACTCTCGATAGGGAATACAGCATGAATTGTGGAAGTTAACACGAAGAGTAAAACGACAAATATCTAACGACTCCTTTTCTCTTCGAAAAAACTTTCCTTATAGAAACCCATCTCTGATACCAGGGCCCACATTCATCATTGGTAATCCCCGATAAACCTCGAGATATAGCCTGTGAACGGCGCGCACCTTTCTTTACGTATCCTAAAGTTCTCATGCTGAACGCAATCACTCATCAACTCTGCCGTCTGGTTCTGGCTGCGCCGGGTTTCGGAGACCGCTCGTCCATTCATGAATCTGGGCCCAGGTTAGGATACGACCCCACCCCTTCTATTCTCCAACCGCTGGCTTGAGTCTGCCCATTACATATCATATAGTAGTATCGCTACCGTACTAGATGTCCTCTGATATTTAATGGGTACCATTAGCGTTTCATGAATTTCTTGATACCTCGTACTGTCGTTGAGGTAATTCGGTAGCCGTCAATCCTGTTATAGATGGATTTTGTTAGGAGCGTTTTAGGTTTTTGTAATACTTTCAAGTAGTTTTTGCTGCCTGAATGTGATTCGTTCTCGCTTTCAGGAATGAGAAACACCCCATCGCTGAGTTCGTTCGTGGACAAGATCTCGTCAAGCTGGTTCGGCGGCAATTAACCAGAGTCGGTCTCGACAGGAATATTTATTCTGAATCGATCTATTATAATCGCTTAAGGGTTGGTATGATATTTGTGATGATCGTTGGGTCCGTCTTTCGCGACGTTTGTGTGTTCTTCTTCTGTTACTAAACACATCAGGGAAATTAACTATACATGGGCGAATATAACAACAACTGGGTGATGAATGTGTGCTCGTGATGACAGATGATGGATGATGAGAGATGATGTTGAGATGAGAACTGTGATATTCAAAATTATTGCGACACATGTACATATACAAATTATTATGGACAATATTTGGTATAATATGCCTTTTCAGTAATAATAAATGGTATGAGTTTGTACTGGGCAAGTGTGACGACCCGTGTGTTGCGGGTCTATGTGTATTTATATAATATATAGGAATAACTCTCTGGTGGAAATTGCTAGCTAAGGGACACTGGTGGTTACAATCTAGGGGTGTGGCTACAGCCAGGACTTGGAACAGTGAAACAATGTGAGGACTCTCCGAGATCTGCAGTCGGGACCTCCTTGACGGCTCGCAGCTGCTGGTGAGCGCTCTTGGACAGCCGGCTGAGGTGGTCCCGGTTCTCCTCGTGGCGCGGCAGTTCTCCGATCCTTCGTTGACTAGTGGCTGTGGCTGTTGCGGTTGCGGCGGGGTAAGATGGTCGGTGACGGCCAGCGCTTGCGCGGCAGGAAGGTAGTTCAGCAGAGGTTCATCGGACATTTGAGTCGATCGGTTTCGAGGGCAACGGAAAAGAGGCAGAACGCGATATAGGAGACGATCATGATGACGCCGAACGCCTTGTTCATTCGCCAGCGCGACACAAACGTCGAGAACACCAGCACCACCAGCATAATGAACAGCATACCCACCGAGCACAACAGTCCTTTGCTGAAATAAACATTCTATTAGGTTGTCGATGAAGTTTCGAGCCACTTTTGGAAAAATTTTCAAATTTAATTCTCTCCTTTATTCCCCTCGACATACGACATATTTACGCATTGTTACCATCAGCGATATCTTATTATTTACCAGATTAATTTTGAACTCTCCTCTAGAATTTCTACAATTTAATGAAAAGAATTCATCTAGCCACATTTGAGACGCTCTCTCACTCGTTGAGCTGGTTCTCTAGTGACTGAATGGAGAACGAATGAAGCAAATATCATTTCGTTGTGCCAAGGTTCGACGAATGTCTTCGATTGGTCAGAATACGTCATTGGAGATTTTGAAAATTTTTGAGACTTCGAAAAAGCTCCCTTATTTTATGATGAATATTTGGTAGAGTCATCATGAGTAACCTTGCATGTGTTTGGATTTAAATTCGGATTTCCCGCCAATGAAGGCACCGGTCAAAATGGGTGAGACACTAATCGATAGAGGAGGAACGCCCTACAAAACGGTTCACTGCACTCTCTTTGGTAAAACTGCTAACTGTTCCTAGGACTTGATCCGTTCCTCTCATATCATCAAATCATCTATAGCGAGGCATATAATATCTGCAGCCGACATTCGTTTCCTCGTTTTGTTGTGATCCGGTCGAATATGAACATGTTCATTCTCCCAAGACGTGTGGAAGATGCGATGCACTTTTTGCAGGAAAAGGGAGTGCGTCGGAAGGAGACGAAGTGCCGATTTGGGCGTGATATGAAGCTGACTACACGGGATGGAAAATTTTGTTGGAGATGTCGCAAGTTCCCTTGTGCAGGCAACCCTTTCCCCTTGCAGATGGAGCTTCCTTCAGAAAACGTAAGTTATCGCTCATGATTGTACTTCGAACCCTCTGTAGCTCCGTCGTTGAGCTCGTCAGCACACAATTGAAATGAACACAGCCGGTCTCAGAAGCCGATCAGTCCGAATGTTAACAGCAGATAGAATGTTAACGATATGATGTGGTATGATATGATGATATGAGAGGCACGGTTGAAATTCTAGGAAAGCTCTAGAAAAGTGCCACAATTCTAGGAAAGTACCTCGCATATTCGCAACGTCATGCTTTTCCTCTTCCTATCTGTTCACAATGCGCTCAAATGAGGTTTATAAGAGAAGGCTTCCCTTCGAAGCATTCTCTGCTCTCGATTCTAGAAATTCAGTATCGGCGACTATACAATCGAGAACAAGGGCAAGTCAGGAAGTCCGACGAAGTAGTGTCTGGACGTACTGAGGAGCGAGGTGGAGACAGAACCATGCCAAACAACTCGTGAATTATCAGACATCCTTAGTGTTCGTCAGTCATCCGCGGTTTGTGGACTAAAGTCGATCGGAAAAATTAGAAAACTCGTCGGATAGATACCCCCCCCCCTCCCTACTCTAGATGGCTGGATTAGTTATCTCTCAGCCTAATATGAGTACTTGTCGGTAGACTTTTAAACACATTTTCTGAGCATGGAAAAGGGGAAATCGTTCAAAACCACTAAATTTTCATGATCTGGGCAGCATGTAGCTCACCTGCTCACTGAGATGAATTGTGCAGGATTACCGGGATTTCGGAAGAGCTCGATGATGAAGTATAGTAACCACGGGATCGGTAGACTGAAACGGAGACAATATCTTGGTATTCGACACCATGTTGAGGTAGGCTGCACTCACCCGACGCACACGTCAAAGATGTTGCTTCCCACCGAGCTCGACACGGCCATATCTCCCAGTCCTTTACGGGCGACAATCACACTGTAATCAACAAACACTAAACGTTATAATAACTAATTTTAAAGATTTGGAATGTGAGAGAAATAAGAAAATAGTGAAGAATGAATGGCGAATGATATAAGAATGTCAATTAATGAAGAGAATAAAAGAAAATTATACTAAAAGGTTACTAGTAATACTATGAAGTAACTGTAAAGTGTTTCCTTTTGCTGCTCTTATTTTTTAATCTCATGATCATTGACGCTCACCTGGTGATTAGATCTGGAATACTCGTTCCGGCGGCCAGTATAGTGAGCCCAATCACCTGAATAGCAAAATTTTGCTAGTGGTTAGAGTCATAGGAAGAACTTTTTGATTTCTAAGACAGCTCTCCGAGGACCTTACTTGTATTTGTAAAATTTGAAATCTATGTCCAATCGATTCTTCCTCGGCCAGGCGGAAGAGAAGAAATTAAAGTAAAATGGAAAAATGTGAAGGGTGAATAATATTTCCTGTAAACATTTTCTTTTAAGCTTACCTAAAAGAGCTCTAGACGGGTCTGTAACTCGCGAATAAGCCGCAGTATCAGCATCTATTTGTTTTCTTGCCCTCGGCAGGTTTTCTTTGCCTCAAGTGTATGAATCTGGACCCCGCAAGTCATTTTATAGACCACTTTCAATACGCCTCTATGAGTCTAAACAAAATACGAATGCTCTGGTGCGTCCTCGGGGGATTATTCACTGCCGGCCACTTTATTTTTGCATTGTCACTACCCTTATCTTTATCATTCACGCTCATAGGCGAGTTCATTAATATAGTTAGTAAATAAATTGAAAAGAAAAAAGCATGATACGAAAATGAAGAAAATGATAATGCTATCATAAATGAATAACTCACTTTAGGTTTATATTTTATTTTTTTTATTTTTTTTACAAGCGATTATTGGGATCTTTTTTGTTCATGACTTGCTCCATTTCTGTTTGTCATTTATGAGTTTTTACCACTGTGTTTGTTCCAATTACAGCCACTATTCATTTGTGAGGCGCTGCTATGACGGCTCGGAATAAATAAACAAATGAACTATAGGGGGAGTATAAGTTGAAAAGGCAAAACACTACCGTCTATTTTTCACTTCATTAATGTTTATGTTCATAGTTATGCTATATATCTCTTTGCTCACCTCCGTAGGTATGACGAGGGTCTCGCCAATGGTGTTCGCCCACCAGACCATCAGATACGAAAAGAAAGCAATCCAGAGAATTGAATTCACGAACGTCACCGGATACCATTTCCGACTCGCCTGGAAGGAAAGTTACTGAGTTTTTTCTACAGAACATAGGTGTTTTTCTATTGCGACATTTTTTCTCAAGCGTTTGCTGAGGAGCACAGCGACGTTGTTCAGTATGCCAAGGTTCTTCTGCTAACAAATTTTATTAATTTTCTGATATATTTGGTAGCCGTTTCTTATTCATTCCTATATTTAAAACTATGGGCAAATTTTCCTAAAGAAATTGGTGAAGAGAGGGTGTCACATCCGCGCGTAACGCATCATTCTGTGCGACAAACGAGAAAAAAATCGCCTCGTCGTCAACGTGTTGAGGAACCATAAAATAAAAACTCACACATATTTTGAAATTACATCCCGAGGTTTTTAAACGGTGCATTTTCAGAAATTCAGCCACTTATTATACGGCATCACGTACCGGTCGGCGAACATCCGGTATGGTGACCCACATGGGAATGAGCACCGGCGCCAAGCATACGTATGTGACTCGCTTGGTGAATTTGTCCGGCCATTCCATGTTCAGCGGTTGCTCCTCTTCCTCCTCTAACAACGATTTCTGAAACGAACGCAGTCTTATCATCATCAACACCCCTAGGCGGCAATATCATTTTCGGCAGTACTCACAATTTCCTCAATTTGAGAAGAGCGTCGATCGGTTCTCGCCGGCACAGCTAGCTCGGCTTTCTGAAAAATTCAACAATTTGTACGAGCACGACACAGAAGTCTTTTAAAGCACGAAATTGGGGCAAAAGTAGTAGAATGTCCATGATACTATATTTTATATCTTAACTATCCTTCTTTTCGCAGATGTCCATTGATCGTGTAGCAGTACGAAGTCATGAACTATTATTATCACGTCTTCGCCTCAGGAGCAAAAAACTAAACCATCGACGACTTGAATTTACAAGCCTTCTATCGCGCCTGGGTCGGGTAAATTGGTACCAAACTTGGACTTTGGCCAGAGTCAATGTTATGCTCAAGGTTCAGATACATCGACCCTGCTCTACACGTAAAATAGTTCAACCTAATTGTAAGATTGCTTTTAGGTCTTTTCTATGAGATTTTCCGTATATGTTTTTCCTATTGGACGAGCGCCAACGAGGAATCAAATCCTGCCAATAGTTAATGCAGTGAGCGAGGTTTTGTGGACTGGAAACGTCTGGATGACGCACATGGAGCATTTTAGCGATTTTCGGTAGACAAGGACAAACTCGATTGACAGCTGCGACCGTGTTTCCATCTTTTGGCCCTTTTGCTCCTCTATTTTCTTTTATCTCTTGGAAACCCTCATATGCGACAAAACGATGACTCCCCGGCGCCTACTTCTGACGAGCTTTCGCTTTGTTTACTCGAGGTCCTATAAATCTTTCTCACAGAGAGCTCAAGATGGCCATAATACAGAGGCCGTGAAGCCAGCACATCAACCATTCTGATATTACGACGTCCACCGGTTGCTGGAGCTCAACTCCATCTAGCGGCTTCTCCACGAAGCCACTAAATGGAGTTAGACCCTGAAGTTTCCCGCTTTCATTCCTTCCCTTCTTCCTCGTAGATGAAGTATTCTCATTGTGCAAAATTGTTGATCAAAGGTAAAAGTAAGGAATGTATTTGAGCAATCAGATTCCGCTGTGATGTTTTTATGGATGTAACGTAATAAAAGAGTTTCTAGTAAAAAAATCCATTTTGGTGAAAGGTGCAGTGGGTGCGCCGTGCAGTCGTCTTCCATTCAGAATCGTAGAGGCATGGTGAATGCGTATTTGGTGTATACAGTGACTTCCGTAGGCCAGCCCAACCTCCGTACCCTATACCTAGTCATTATTGCGTTGCTTCGTTGCGCGGCATAGGTGGATATTCAGAGGACATTGGAACCCAGCTGAAACCTGCATCTCCAAACTTTTGAGACAACATTTACCAATCGTGCCTATCTAAATTTTGATAAAAAAAATTGGAAGATAACACTTTTTGGGGAACTCGACAGCACTATGAATAATGTAGGAGGCAGAGCAAGATCTATCCTTTGACATATACGAGGTGCGGCAAAAGTCCTTCAACACAGATGCTTGACCGTCTAAACGGCAGATCTAAGACAAATGAAATGAAATTTATAACATTTATTGCCTTTGACCACACACATATAACAAAGCATCTAAGTTTCGAAATGACCTCCTTTCGCATCAATTCAGGGCCTAAGTCTCTGGGGGAACGCGTCTACGGCGGCACGCAGGACATCTTCATCAATTACCTGTCAGGCTTTCTTCAAGGCATCTTAAAGAGAATTAGTGCTCGCGTGGGATATTGCACAGGCTTTGCTCTTCAATATGGACCAGATTGAATAATCCACCGGACTAAGGTCCGGGCTATTCGGTGGCCACTTTTTTGCTGAGATGAAATCAGGAAAATTGTCGGCACATCACTTCCATACGACTTCGGCACTATGGGCAGGTGCAGAGTCCTGCTGATAGGTCCGAGTGGTGTTTTCGAAGTGCTGAAAAGCCCACGGAAGCATTTCTTTCTTCAAAACGTCTTCCGGGACTTGCGGCTGTCGATTTTCCCGTACGCGTCGGTGAACCTACGTGCAGCCGTAGACTCCTTCTTCAAGAGACTTAGGGCCTGTATTCGTGCGAATTGAGGTCATTTCGAAACTTAGATGCTTTTTTACATGTGCGTGGTCAAAGGCAATGATTGTTATAAATTTCATCTCATTTGCCTGAGATCTGCCGTTTAGACGGTCAAGAATTTGTGTTGAAGAACTTCTGCCGCACCCTGTAGGTGATCAGGAAAGGCCTACCGGAAGAGGAGGTGACGGTGGCGACGGTGAATGCCGATGGGACTCGTCGTCCTCGCTTCCTCCTGCAATTAACCTTTAATAGGCTTCATTTGAATAGACAAAGGCAAAAGGCAGTAGATGAGTTGTAAAGAAAGACACAGCAACCAAATTAAACAATGAGAAGAAGCAGAACTACACCTCGGTGCAAAATTGTAACTTCACTCTGCAATTTGTCCATAACTACCCGAATAACCTATTTCCGAGATACGGCAATAATATTGTGATATTCTTCACTATCAGAAACCTACGTACACAAATTCTGGGCACGGTGTCTCACCAATACAAGAAGTAACGAATTTTTATTTGAAAAATAAGGATAGGGACTGGTGCAAAATTATAAGTTTACTTTGAAAAAAGCTGAACAATGTAAAAAATTTCAAAAACAAATTTGATCTAAAACTTCGTTACATTATCTTCCTTATAAGCAACAAACATTCCATCTGGCACGCCTCGAATAAGGTTAAGAAGAACAGTTTGCTCTATATCAGTCCATGCATCAAGTATGGCCTCCTTCAGATCAGAAACAGGAGCGTAAGTGGTTCCATTTTTGTACATTTGGTGTACAGGAATTCCTCACAAGTTCTCTATCGGGTTTAGATCTGGAGAACAACTTAGCCACACCGGAAGTGTATGTATGTGCTCGTTTCGTCCCAAAACTTTCGAAATATTAACTAATAGACTTTAAAAGCCACCATGTGCTCACTCCTGTTGATCAATCGCTTCATATTTATAAATAAAAATGAACCGTAGCAAAGGTGTAACTTTGATAATAATGAGGCGACAGACACTGACCTTCTGGTACCTCGTCGAGCGTCTGATGCATCAACTGCATGATACCCGTACGGAACATCGTTCCCGAGTGGAGGATTGGAATCGACTGACGTCGGCCGTAGGAGGATCGCCTTAAAAGTTGCAGTTAAGGCAAATTCACTGAAAGAATCAATAAGATTACTTCCGCTTTGCGTTAAATATCTTAACACTTTGAAGACGATTCGTCCTAATTACCCAAGTTTGAGGATTCGTTTACAATCCTATTTTCTCACTATTCACCCAAGAACGCAAAAATCGTTTGAACTTGAGCTCGGTACTTAGTCACCATTCAACCGCGAGTACAGGTTGGTTTGTGTTCCTTTCTTTTATCTGTTTTTTAATCTATTTAATTAGTTATAAAGCCTTTCCTTCCATGCTGACGAGCCCCGGGGAAGGCTTTATATTTCCTTGCCCGTACATGGTAAGGACGGAACGAGCTATCTGGTTTTTAATTTACTTCCTTCCTTTTTGTTTTCTACGTTTGTTTGCTCTTACTATACAGTTGTGTAGTGCGTCTGTCCCGCGGGATGGCGCGCAACGCGCCAATGTGACGACGCAGCGTAAAATACACATTTCTTCAATAGAATTCACCCAAATGGCTATATATGAATATAAATCTTTTCTATACCAAAGTCGAGTAACTTATGACTTCGACATCTCACATCTCAACAGAGATATATAGGATACAGCTGAGGACGGTTTTTTCCTCCTACCACCTCTTTTCGATTGTTGTCGATGGGACAAACAGTTACAGGTGAGAAAAACAACGCTTTTGAATCACTGGGTTCCTTATGAACCGATGAATAATTTCAGGATTAGGAGGAGATGCACTGAATTTTGCAAATTTAATTGGATGGATTATCACCAAACAACTACTGAGCTCTCATTAAAAATGAAGCAATGAACCACTATTTTCTTATTTTCATGGGTTGTCATGGTTTTTATAGCCGTTTTTTCTCTTCTTGTTCAAATTGATTACTCTTTTGTACCCAGGATGCTTACGGATCCTTCCTCCAGAATTACTTGTCGTTAGGTGCTAGATAGCGGCCCTTTTTTAATCCATTTTTGTGTTCAGTAGCCTTTCACTTTGTTAATTCTCCATTATGTTCAATAACTTTCATATCTTGACCGCTGTGTAGTTCATATTTGTGATTAGGCTTATATTAAATAAATAAATAAATGAAAAGCTCATGAAAGTCAATCTGAAATGTTTTTAAGCTTAATCTGCTCCTTTGGACAGAGAGCTAAACAACTCCACGCATTTTATTTCAAAAAATAAAAGAACATCGTCCACAAGAACAGACTGTCGGTCGCGCCCTGCCGGTCGTAGGTGGATGTTCTTGTTTCACATTAAACGTCCTTTGTGGGGCGCGATAGCAGAGAGGTTAAGAGCCGAGGCTCATAATCTCGATGATCAGGGTTCAATCCCGTCTCAGGCAGAAGCCCTTGCCTAGCTCAGAAATAACTGAATAAAAATGTTGTGAAATAGAAAAAGCGTCTTTCGCAGAGTCCTGCCACCGTAACGGTGGCCTGTCTACGGGGCGTTTCTCGTCCAGCGGTTCCCGTTACGGTGGCAGGACTCACTCGCTCACCGCAACAACATCCGAACTCCTAATCCTCGACCGATTAAAATACTAGCCCACTGGACAACGTTGGCTCAGGACAGAACAAAGTGGAAAAGAAGTTGGGACCCGCGCAAGAAGAATCATTGCTGAGGAACGGGTCGCAAGTATCGCAAGTAAGTAAGTCTTTCGTAGAGCAGAAAGAGCTGACCTGCGTGAGAGTGACATACTTCGTTCGGAAATTACAACTGGCTCCTCTGGGTCTTTATACTCGATGCTCGTGTTCTGAAAAATAAACCTTCGAGCAAACAGGTACTTGAAAAACATCTGGAGAGTATTATCGAAGTCAAGCCGCACATTGTTGCCATTGAGTCGCACCGTCATCGGGGTGCTTAGCGTGGTCTGTTCGGGTTCGTCGTCTTCAAGTTTCTCGCCGAGCAACTTCGTCTTCACCCACTCCTCCAGAAACACGTTGTACTTCATCAGAGTGCAGTAGATCAGATAGACGACGAACAGCGACAACGCCTCTGGCCACGTGATCTATAAATACACAAAAATTCATTAATTTGCAACAGTAAAATTAACAGAACACAATAAGAATGGCAAAAAATCAACGTGATTCATAATGATACTAACCATTCAGCGGCCTGCAGACCGCCAAATAAACTAATGAATAGTGGGAAACATATATAAAACATTTATAATCACAAATAAAACGAAGAACAAAAAGCATTCAGTAAAAGACGGCGAGGAACTGACGAATACGTCACTGGGAGTACGGTAACGGGCAATCGCGGCGGGACCCCAGAGTTGACAAAGAGACGTCGTGTTTTCGCTTGTTTATTAGTAGGATATTATGATAAAAATCGAAAAATACCTGAATAAATGTAGCATCTCTATAAGACCACTAACGAAATATAATTTTTTAACATCAAAAACTTCATGGGTGCAGTAGCATAGTAATGTTCAGAACGTACCTAGCAGTCTCCGTTTTTCAAGTAGGCGATATTTTCGATAAAATTTATATTTTTCACATGTAGCAGTCACATGTGGGGTCAGTGTCGGAACTTAAAAACTACATAAAATTCTGAAAAAGTCGCGCATTAGAAAATGAAAGAATAAGAAAATGTCGCGAATTGCACTTTTGAAAAGCTGTCACCAATAAGATCAATTTTTCATTTATTTATTATTTTTTTTCATTAATGGAAGCCTTGTGGAGTTCAACGGTACGTTGGGTTCGAGGAGTTCGAGGGAGATCGTCATGAGTTTCCCTTATGAGGTTTCAGAAATTTTCTGGTTTGCTTTAAATACGATTTTAACTATTATTTAATATCTA
This sequence comes from Nippostrongylus brasiliensis, assembly GCA_030553155.1. Classification (NCBI taxonomy): domain Eukaryota; kingdom Metazoa; phylum Nematoda; class Chromadorea; order Rhabditida; family Heligmosomidae; genus Nippostrongylus; species Nippostrongylus brasiliensis. Next base: position 8,601,802 of record CP130732.1, read on the forward strand.
TAATAGTTTGATTGTTGTCGTATGTTAACGATAATCCATATTTCAATTGCTTATTTATCATTGTTTACGAAGCTGCTCTAATGTAAAATGCACTTTTGTTTGTTTCCGCGTTTGGCCCCAGCCCACGTCCTCCATAAATAAACGAATAAATAAATAAATAAGTAAATATATAAAAAAACAAGTCCCCGATAGTACATTTTTACGTCTAACTATGAAGGCATGCTGAAAACGATCAGTGAAGAGAAATTTCAGCTACACCAAATGTAGTCTCTCCAAGAGCATCTCCTACTAATAAATGTCAACTCAAGAGTCCCGCCGCGATTGCCCGTTACCGTACTCCCAGTGACGAAATTCATCGATTCTCGCCGTCTTTTGCTGCATGCTTTTTGTTCTTCGTTTTATGTGTTATTATAAATGTTTTATATATGTTTTCTACTATTCATTAGTTCACTGGACGGCCTGTAGGACGCTGAATGGCTGGTAATAAATAATAATTAAATTTTATTTTCGATTTTTGTCAAGTGATGGTCTGATCACGCACCTGTTCGTCCATGAAGAACAGCACCAGCATTAGCAGCGCCAAGATATAAATGGATACGTCCCTTAAATTGTGTGGTTTCGTAGTCCAAAGTTTTCTAAGGACATTGGTCGGGAAACGACCCTCACCTGAAGAGCGGCCACCAGGTGAGCTGCAGCACCGACTTCGAGAACAGCGTGCAACAGGCCAGCACACAGAGGATGTTGAACGTCGCACTGCCTGAAGTTTACACCTAGTTTACTCCATCTTCATTTTGTTGTAATTTATAACGCGACCGTAGTGCAGTGGTAGGAGGCGCTACTGACACCCGCAGGGTCGAGCGATCGATCCCGGCCCGGGCTAACCAAGCCTTCCATCTCTCGGGTAAATTGAGACCACACTTGTCTGGGAAAATAAAGACACTGACTTGGTATAGCGACTGGCCCCCGCAAGTCATTGCATAGGCCAAATGCGCAATCACTATGCCCCACGATTCTGAGTGGAATATGAATGCGTGGCGCATCCTTAGGACTATGATCAACGCTGACACCTTTACCTTGACCATTACCATTGCCTTTATTTTCGTTATCTTATTTTCATTTTAAGCGCCATCTCTAGAAATTAATATGCATTTTTTCAGAGGAGAAGAATCACCACAAACTTCCTTATAAATTCTGGTTGAGTTTAGAGGAAGCGAAAAATGGAAAAAAAGTTCTCTTCTGAAGAGAAGTCTCCAAAAAGTTCCCCTAAAACTCCGCTTATAGAACGAGGTCCCCTGAATCATTGGTCGCTTACATGGAGGGACTAAAGGTTTGGTTCATCCTCGACGGTAAAACTTGAACTAAACATGAATGCATGGCGCATTCTTAGGACAATTATCAAGGACTGGTAATTACGGAGCACTTTACCTTATTATTTGAAACTCAAGTTTTCAGCCTGGTTTGCTCGTGTGCTCGGCATTAATAAACCATCGTTGGGTTAAGGAACCAAGGGAAAACTCAAATCCAAAAAGCTACAGCTCCCCGAACGCTAAGATTTTGGCTGTCGGATGAGTCTCTCGTTCGGTTGCACTTTGTCATCGTCGCGGAAGAAATGCATTGGATGCGCTCGTGCTGCTGCTGTATATGTGTGTGCTTTTGGACTTTTTAGCCAGCAGTCCGTCATAGCGGCTGGAACGAGCGGAACTGACATGATCAGACCCCAAAAATAGTGTGCGATCCGCTGAAAAACGAACGACTTAGTGGAAATGGGATGCGGCCCGTCGACGTCAGCGCACTTTCCACACGAAAGGTAAGGATGACGTATGGAATGAAAGAAAAAGCGCGGAGGAATACTCGTAACTATTTATCATTTCCCTTCAAACAGCTACCCTTGAATGTCACAACCTTTGGTACAATTAGTGGAAGCTATTCTTCACGTGAGCAGAATTCCTAGGAATAGTAACGGAATGATATCCATTTTCAAATCCTCCACCTCCTTACCGCTCTCCTTCCTTTTTACCTTGACCATACATCTTCTAGGAGATGTAGCTCACCTAGGTAACCCATATGCAAAGTAAATTTCCCGGCGTGGTCGCGTCCTCCACCAACCACCTGGGTGACCTTACTTTCAAACACGGCCTTTGAACCAGCTTCGGAACTTCTGATACCATTGAATCGGTCTGTGATGGGGTAACTTCACCCGTCCCACCTCTACCTTTCAATGAAGATGATAAGGCAGAAACATAAGCCTGGGTAAGTTATGAAACAACCCTCAGTAGCTCTACATATAACTCACGCCTTCATCGTCCTCCCGAGACTTGTTTCCTATCACGAATCATTTGCATGCCGCCTCTGTTTCGATAGCGGTCAAGGTTAATATGAAGGTTAAGGGTTAAGTGATCAGTGCCCTGATGGTTAATGCTTATTTTACGTCTACGATGACTTGTGAGGCAAGCCACTGCTCAAGTCAGCGTCGTCACCTTCACAGACAGGTCTGGTACAAATTTACCCGATTTCTGGGGTATGGAAGACCAACGATTAGCTAGCACGGGACTCGGTTATTCGAGATCCATTTGAAAAATGTAACGAAAGTGACCTTAGTGGTGGTAAAATTTTGTTCGCAATGTAGTGCGAGCGATCCTGACCCAAATTAAGCCATCATCCTAGCCGGCTCGGGTATATTGGTAACCGATTTGTCAGAAAATGAGAAGACGCTGATTCATTGTGTAGGCCTAATGGGTTCCATGCGCTTCTTTGAGTCAAAAGGCATTCCCACCAAAGAGGAATTACAGGATTCTGAAACTGTTTTGAGGAGGGCTTTATCAACAATTTCCCACATCTAAAACTACCCACTGTAAAGAGGTTTATATCAATCTCAGATGTAGGGATCGGTATCTACATATCGAAGATTTTTCAATGAGCGGGGTAGATATTCGGTTATCCGGGTAAAGATAAAAAGGTAAAGGTAAGGGTATCGGCGTCGATCGGTCTCGTAAGGATGCGCGGTTGCAATCGTGTTCCAAATTGGAAAAAATAGAGGCAAGGTGAATGCGTATAGCCTTGATAACATGACCGGCTGGCCTTGATAACATGATCCGTGTAGTCGAAGTACCACCCTCCAATCTCAAAGCACGGCTCGTGAGGAATCGGTTATACGATTCTGTCTGTAGGACTCGCCAGTGCATAGTTTGCCCAAACGGAAAGGAGGGAGATTGCATGGTCGCGGGAGTGGTATACCTCATAAATTGCACGGTCTGCAACGGGGAGTATATTGGCGAGACGGGTAGACCCCTTGGGGAGCGCGTTAAGGAGCATTTGAGCACGCTGCGTAGTGCGATATATCGGAGCCGCTGGGTGAGCATCGGTTGCGGTGTCACGATGGCGCGATGGTGGAGGTGGCGGTAGCGATACTGTCACGCGAATCCGAAATTTCGGCGCGGAAGACCCTCGAAGCGCTGTGGATCGCCGTGAGAAACCCCACGATCAATAGGAAGGAAGAACGCGTGGAGGTGACACAGGAGCTGGCAGCATTCGCTGACCTGTGCGGGCTTGACCCGAAGGACAGTCGGCTAGAGGCTCGTTAGGGTGGCCACATTACCTTATGTATTGCCGGTGACTTGTGGTTTGCATTGGTGTCCTACTTGCCCAGGTCTGGTTGTGTTTACCCTATCCGCGATTCGTCTTTCTCTCTTGGTGCCTTCTGATTCACCGCTGAAACTTGAAATTGGTCTTGAGCGAATGATCTCACAAACTCCTCTTTTCTCTTCCAGGCTCTGAAGAAGGCGGACTCGCCGAAACGTCAGCCGAAATAAACTTGTACCATCTTGGCTAATTGGCTACAGTCATACTATCAACGACTACTATATTCACCATGCCAAGATTCAAGGACAGTCGATCATGAATGCGTATACGGCCTACTCAATGACTTGCGGGGCCAGCCGCTATACCAAGTCAGGGTGTTTACCTTCCCAGACAAGTCTGGTACCAATTTACCCGACCCCGGAGGGATGGAAGGCTTGGTTAGCCCGGGCCAGGATCGATCGCTCGACTGTGCGGGTGACAGCAGCGCCTCTTACCACTGTACCTCGAGGGGGCCCTGATCATCGAGTTATGTTTCAAAGCGCTATCACAAGTGACCGAGATCGTCCGTTATCAGTGAAAAGTTTCGAAGAAGATCTTACTTTCTGCTAATATCCGTCTAGAGGTAGGTACGCTAAGGATGTTAGGTTTTTAGTTTTGTTTTGTATCTCTAATCTCTGACAAAAAGACAAGAAAAAAAAGCTCCCCTAAGTGACGGCTTATACTTGGACGATCTGAAGTCGTCGGGGTGGGACAACGCTGTTAAGCTATTTCTGGCAGGTTCGGGCTCCCTTGGGACTTCGACTGAGGCAGCACCTTGTTAGCGCTTGAAAATTATCCAATTGAATCCGTTGGACTCACCGACGATCGTGCCGATGCCGACGTTATTCTGCGCGATGAACACTCCGATCACAGAGGTGAAGAACTCTGGCGCCGAACCTACAAAACGGCGCTGAGAAGTGTAAGAAAGCTGCCCTAGATTATTAGCAAATTAAGTTGAAAATTAATAGTCACTATAAAGGCTGGTCTCAATTTCAGAAACAAATGTCAGATTCGTGATCCACGCCTCGAATAACCCCCCGTAAACAAAGCTTGGGCTAAATCGGTGATTTCGACCCATCCACTCTATTTTGTTAGTCCGGACCCAGCAAGCACAGGTCGAACGCAATCGGAAAAACCGATGTTAGATTTGTGAATTGTGGATTTGTCACCAACCCAAGTGATCTTTCTTGGTGAATATAAAAAAAAACTCATCCAAAAGTGAGTTTCTGTTCTTTAGAGTCGAGAAAGAAAGAATCGAATAAAGATATTCTCCGCAACTGGACCTTCTCATAACATCATACTCGACACTAGTAAGGCTGCTGAGACCGAAAACACAAATTTAGCCCAACCTTTGTCTACTTTTGGGTATATTTAGGATTTGTTTCGCCTATACCATTATGAACTCAAAACCTTGAATGACAAAGCTCTTTATCGATTCAATCTGATGCCTTTTATCAGCTAAATCAAACCCTTTTCGGAAATCTGCATCCCAGATCTGCACTTTACGATGAGTGGGGAAGCTGCGATGGTGTTCAGCAGTGGTATAACGCCGTCATGCCTACGACCACTCTAATCTAGGGCCGCATCGTAAATATTTTGATGCGCAGGAGGGTCGTTCGAGAAACCACAAACTATGGCCTGGAAACGACGAGCGGAACAATAAAACTCGACGGCAGCAAGGAGACACACAAACACATAGAGAGACAACAACTGAACAGCTCTCGTGGTGGAGAATTGAATGAGTGGCAAGTGGTTACGATTTGATTGTCTCTTGTTATCCTGTCAATCTAAGCCCTTTTCTAGTGCTCACTTCAACAACAGACTCCTCCGTTATGCTGTCACAATTGAAATTTTCATTATTATTTCATTTATTTCTACGCTATATAAAGGCGTGCTAGTAATAAAACAGTGAAACGGGGTTGGTAAACGAAAGGAGCAACAGTAGAGAAGTTGGTATTACAAACTAAACAATACTAAAGTGGGAACCAGTACCATTAACTACGGGCAGACTCATATCCACCAAAACATGGAATACTGTAGATCACATAAGCGGTTGGGTGTAGTTTCAACTGCACATTGAAAATTTCGATCCATAGACAGTGATGACATCGTCAAGTCGGCAGCTTTCAGGCCCATGAATTACCCAAGCTGGTTTCAAGGGTGAGTTTAATTTTCGAAAAGAAACTGAGTTGATCTAACCTGCCTAGGAGCACACACCTCTGAGGCGGGCATCGTATCTCAGAAGCCTCTTAAACCTGGTATGCACCTCATGGTTGGTGGTCTAGGTAGGAGTCAAATAATTACTGGTTTCCAGAGGTGTTTAACATGGCATTATGGACCGGCATTTTTCCTATGAAAACGAAACAAAATTTGAAAGACAGCGTGCATCGAAGAACGACATTCGCCTTTGCTTTTTTCTCAGCACCCTTCGACTTTGACCTCAGCAACTTAAGGGGTGGAGAACCGCAGCAGCACTCAGTACAGTTCATCCTAGGTCCGAAGGTGCAAGAAGGGTTAAAGTTTCCCCAATCTGAGAAAAGAAGCCTGAGACCTTTCCTTCCAGCCTAACTACATTGAAGCCATCAGTTTGAAATGACCAAGCTCGAGGTCAGAAATGATGCTGCCTAATCATCTCGCTTTTAAAATCTTAATTAGTAAGTACTAATTTGAGAATGTTGACCAATTTTGTACAAAGTTCACGTCTACTACGTGTCGAATGAGCGTCTATCCATTTTGGCGTTCAGCTGCGATAGATGCTTCCTAACTCTATCTTCAATGCGTCCCTAGTTTCTGTCTTATCGCTACTGTTTTTCCTGTTGCAAATTGCAGTCTATGAGCGTTTGAGGTGATCAGAACGAGTGCAAGCTGATAGTTTTGTCCAAATTTGGGGCTCTGACAAAGGCGAATTCGTCGTGCGCGTTGAGAAAATTGACAGCAATAAATTAGCCAAGCCTTGGCCTATCAGCTCCAGTCTACCGTACTGTAGTGTCCAATATGCCAAGATTCAAAAACAGTCGAATTATTGGATCGCTGTGGTTTACGATGATCGCTAGAATTGACTGCTAGGAAACATTAAATATGTAGAACAATTTAAGGGCAACTGACTGACCTCCAGCAGCCATGAATGTCGCACCGGCGACATCGTCGGAGATGGCAAGTTTCTCGGTGAGCACCGCCAACGACGGCACGAAGAACTCATCGCACACGATCGCCAATGAGACGAACATATAGACGAGGCCGCACACGTGCAGCAGAACTGTAACATCAAAAAGTGTTTTTCGCCAATCAATAATTTATATATTTATTTTATTATATTTTTATATACATATTTATCTATTTATATATTTATATTTATTTATCTATATTCACGTTGACGACAGTGTGGCGCAATGCTGCGCCACGCTCAAGCGGCAATTTCCTTTTAACCTGGATAGGGAAAAAGGACATTCTAAAAGCTTCCAGCTGTTATTTTTCTATTTTCATTGCAAAAAAGGAATAGTCACAATCCTCGATATTACAGGACTGTATATATAGTCTTCGAGATTTACTATTCACTTCCATTTTGAAAAAAAAATTCGCCGTATGCCGGCATCATGCCACAGCCTCGGCGCGCTAGAAAATTGCTTGGTCCCACGCGCCAGACACGCGAAAAAGGCGCTGTCGTCAACGTGTTATATATTTATTATATATTTTTTATATACATATTTATCTATTTACACGTTCATTTGTCTACCCTGCATAGGACATTCAACAAAAAGTAGATTAACAACAACAGTCATGAACATAAAACAGCTATTCTTGAGAGCATTCAAAGCAGCTTCACTCGCAAGCTAATAATGAGGTGCTATGGTACTGACTACTACCAAATGCCAAATGGAATTGAACGAGCAAAAATACTTAATTTACCAAGTCTACACTATCGAAGGAAAAAATTCGACCTCCTAATGATGTTTAAAATATTCACGGGCAGGGTCTCTATCGATCCAAACATTTTTGTTTTGTATTTTGGAATCAAATCAGAATGTCCTCGGTCTTTTCCTGTGTGGTTTTGTAAACGTATCAGCTCGTGTGTGAATTCTATGTAATTTTGTCAAATGGACTAATGCATTTTCTTACTTTTAATGACTGTTTCGAGTTATGTGTATGTTGGGGAACACGTTGGCTTCTGCCGACGTCTTGAATAAATAAAATAAAAATAAATCACCAGCCCATATGAGCCTAATTACAACAATGAACAAATAAAAAACGCACTGTACTTTTATCACCCAGAACTTTTAAGCAGAAAAAGTCAAGCCCACGCTCTGACTGTGGACTCATTGTCAGATCAAGGGAGAAGTATATTCAGTTGACTTCCCAAAAGATGCACACATCAAAATTTCCCTGGTAAAGTTGTTCTGGAATTTTTTCAGTGCAGCAATGTGTTTTATCTTGTGCAGTGCGTACACAACCGTACTGCAGTGCATTCCACAATAGAGTACCGGACGTGCCGCAACGATAAAACGGCGGCAAAGGCGCACTTTTGCGCCGAAATGTGCCGTTTTGGGAGTCCACGCGTGGTGACCCGGACAGAGTCTAACCCAATTCTTCTACGCTGTATGCCCAACAGGGGTCCCCGAGTGGTAGCCCCGCCGAAGGCGGAGCCTCGTCGAGCGATGATTCGGCAGACCAGGAATTGAAAGGACAAGGACCGAAAATCGAGGGATCAAAAAAACGCTTGCTGGTAAATTCCGCGAAGATGAAAAATTTGCATAGAAAAAGATAGAGCTCAAACTACAGAATTCAAAATCATACATATTTTCACGAATAAATCAACTTGTAAGAAAATACATAAAAACGGCGGTTTCTGCGCAAGAAAGCGCCGTTGGCGCCGTTTTATCGTTGCGACACATCCGGTGCCGTGTATCACTGTTCAGTACAGAACAAGAATTTGCGGACAATGAGGGGGGGGGCATTCTCTGGTTGTTTTCAGGGAGATGATCAAGGTTCCCAGTTTCTCGTTTATTTGCAGATTTCAATTTTGCAGACGAGTTTTGTGTGCTTCCTGCTGTCCCCCTACGAGGGCTGAAGTGCACAAGTGCTGATGGGCTGTCTAGTTCTTCTACTCCGTTCCTGAAGCATTTGAAGGGCTCAGGGCAATCAAGCCACAATTGACGATTTGAGCACGCGTAAAAAGCGCAATTGAGGCGCCCCAAGGGTTCCCGTGCTTTGTTTTTTTTCCCAGCAACTACATTCGTGTCTAACTACGAACGTTGCATAAGCGAAGTACAAGATGTTTCCGCTGAGAGCAGTTGTTCGCGAGCATATCGCCTGCCACTCAATCGTCTCAAGTGCACCACAATTTCATGCAGATTCGAGGAGTAGAAAAAAGAAAAAGAAAGAAAATGATCAGAGATGAATAGGCCACTTTGCAGTTCTATATGCAACGGGAGTAGAGTGTGACCTACGAAATTGTTGTTGATAATCATAAATCAATGATGATCAGTTACTAAACATATAGTAGCTTAAAGGTCGTTTAGACGCCGCGCGGCGAAAATGCAAAATTGAAGCGCAATCAATAATTAACGTCATTGATCAAATTTGCTCCTTTGCATTAGTGGCGCAGTCCGGTGGTCCCTCAAATAGGCAAACTTACTGGTCGTTCGGGTTTTTAGAAGGCTGCTAATCCTTATTGAAGGACATTTTGATGAAATTCAATTTTTGTTTCATTTCTTCCCTACGTGATTATATGCCTAATTTTTTTTGCTCAGACGCGGCGCCACCGGACTGCGCCACTAACGCGTAGGAGCGAATTCGATCAATGACGTTAATTATTGATTGCGCTTCGATTTCGCATTTTCGCCGCGCGGCGTCTGAACGAGAATTTAGTTCATGTGGTGGTGAAATATTTTTCCCGAATTCCTTGGGTTGTCAGTATTTCTATTCTACGAGTTTCTTGTCTAGGATCGCTCGGCTTCTTTGAACTAATGTATTTGCTCTTTAAGGTACGTCCATGATAGGCGTAAATGAATAAGATGAAGAATAAGAAATCAAGGTAAAGAAATAATTGATCTGCTGTTGATTGTGATTACATGGTATGCTGCTTGTTGTCCTAGGTTTTTGAGGACATTATTCTTTGTGTCATTATATTTTACATTACGCGTATGGAATTTGCTCGTCTTCAACAAGTAAATAAATAAATAAATAATAAAATAAATAAATAAATAAATAAAGTTGCTCAAGTATTCGGGAAAAGCCGAGCGAGAAGAATAGCTGGTGTGATGCTCAAGGAACGGTTGTGACTCACGACCAGTAAGGTAAATGGCTAATGGGTAGGTAAATGTAAAAAGGTAAATGTGTTGGCGTTCATCAATCCCCTAGGATGCGCCGCGAATTCTCCTTCCATTCGACATCATAGAGGCATGGTGAATGCGTATTTGGCCTATGCAACGACTTACTGGGCCAGGCGCTATACTAGATCAGTGTCTCTACCTTCTCACAAGGGAGGTCAGTGGACTTCCTCCAAAGATTCCAATCGAGACCTATATGGTTTTGTAGAGCATCGAATGGAGATTACAACGGTGTAGTTTGTTTTTGCTAAATGGCAGTGGGCGGTCAAAAAAAGGCGAAAAAGGTGGCTCAGTCGGTAGCATGTAGTGCTCACAATGTGGTGGTCAGGGGATCGGACCGTTTGTTGGGCTGTCCTTTTGCCTTCGTACACTTGATACCCAATTAGGCTCCTTTTGCAATTTTGTCGCAGTTGCGCGATAGAATCGCGTTTGGGAGCGGTATGGCCAACAGAGTACGCACAAGAACTTACATCTACTAGTACTTATGTATGTGACGCATACCTACCGTAAGAAACTCAAATCGATCCAAAATTCAAAAACAAATGTCAGATTCGTGATCAGCGCCCCGAATAACCCCGGTGGACAAAGTTTGGGCTAAATCGGTGACTTCGACCAAATCACCCTACTTTGTCATTACGAACCTTAGTAAGCAGACGCCAGACACAATGAAAAGCTGATGCTAGATTTGTGAATTGTGGATTTGTGAGCAGCCAAGAGATCTTTTTTGATCAATAAGGAAAGAAACACATCCAAGAATGGAGTCTCTGTGTCCTTCAGAGTTCGAAAAGTGGAACAATAGATTAATGATCCGCACGTTATTACCACCCATACCGTTTCCGCGTACTCAATATAAACAACCTGAGACGAATACCGAAATTGATGGTAAAATGAGAGTTCTATCCGCTGGAATGTTGAGGGCCTTAGACCATCATAGTCGGTTACGTCGCAATAATTTGACACGCCAACAGCGACAAGGGCTCAGAGAACTGTGCGATTTGACATCTAGCGGTGGAATACGTGTCTCGGTTAGTGATAAGGGAGGCGAGTTTGTTGTCATTTCGCAGTCATTAGATCGCAAAAAAAGTAAAGGAGTGCCTGAAATGTAACATTTTCAGATGGTCGGGAAACTATTACTCACAAATCCGAGGATTAGCTATGGGGCAAAGGTTAGCGCCGGTACTTGCGATCTGCTTCATGAGCAGAATAGAAGAACCTGTTCTGGCACGAAGACCCTTATTATACTGTAGATATGTGGATGACTGTTTCGTTGTAACATCGACACAATCCGAAATGGATGAGTGTTTCCGTATCATGAACGAACAGTCCCAACACATAAAACTCACACGAGAAATCCCGAAAAACGGTTGGCTTCCATTTCTCAATACTCAAGTGAAGGCGTCCAAAGGTATTTTCGACGTAAAATGGTATCGCAAAGAAAGCTGCAAGAACATCCTGGTTCACGCAACATCAGCACATCCAATGACCACGAAACGGGCTATTATACGAAGTATGTTTCGAACTGCAGTCAGTGTGTGCACCAGTAATGTTGCAAGACAAGAATCTATACGAACAGCTTCTGCGATAGCTAAACAGAATGGTTACCCGGTATACCAAAGTCCCCGTCAACGTCACTCTGGTGACAGACGACCTAATCCCTGTCGCGACGATAAAATTCCCTTCTGTATTCCGTTCATTTCTGACAAGTTTTCAGCAACAGTACAAAAGTACATTTCGCGCGCACAGTTGCAAAACGATGTTGTTGTTGTTAACATTCCAAATAACAATATCAAAAAGCAACTGGTTAGAAATAGATTGTACGACAGATACTGTATGTCAGAAGAATGCATTATTTGCCCGAGTAACAGATTGGGAGATTGTATGAAATCAGGAGTAATATATCAAATTGAGTGTAGGACTTGTAATGCTGACTACATTGGGGAAACAGGAAGACAACTAGCTATACGGGTAAAAGAACACCTAGCTGGCAAGCGACGGTGCGATTTAAAAACACCACTAGGTCGACACAGAGTAGAACAGCACAGTAGAGAGGACTTTGACGTAACATGCAAGGTGCTTGCGTTCGAGACTGAAATATCCTGCAGAAAAGCATTGGAATCATTCTGGATTAACACGCGTAATCCGCGAATGAACAACCGCAATGAATGTCTTTCAATGACAAATGAACTCCTTGCATTTGGACCGCTGTGTGGGCTATGATATGATATGAGATACGTCCGCGTGCGAGTACATAAGTATGAGCAGCGGTGCGTTTCTCCTTCATTACTAACGCTACTTACCAACTAACATTGAGCATTCAGCTCAAAGGTGGACGATTGAGGTGGGTTCGTTTCTCTCAAGTGACTTTTCTCTGCGTTCTTTCTGCATCTTGTCAAAAATGCCAGGATGGAACGGCTTTTGGTGGGCCAGCCTGGTAGGTCACTAACTTCGATGTGTGTTCAGGCCTCCGAAGACGACGGGAAGGTCGAAACGTTAGGCCGTTAATAAAGTTGCCACTTAACAACCTCGTGCGGCAGAAGTAAAACATATTGAGAAATCATCGACAATGCCGAGGTTTAGAGACGAGAGGACATGGAGATAGATTAATGATATTCTCAGCAACTGGACGTTCACACAACTACTCACTCGACACTAGTAAAGCTGGTTGGGTCGAAATCGCCGATTTGGCCCAAACTTTGTCCACGGGGGCTATTCGGGGCGCTGATCACGAATCTGACATTTGTTTTCGAATTTTGGATCGATTTGGGTTGGTTAAGTACGGGTCACGTAAATAAGTGCTAGTGGATTTGGTTCTTTGTGCGTACTCTGTAGGCCATACTCGTCCCAAACGCGATTCTATCCCGCGCCTGCTACAAAATTGCAAAAGAAACGTAATTTGGTATGTAGCTCATGGAGGCAAAAGGGATGTTTAGCAAAGGGACCGATCTCTTAACCGTCAAATTGGAAGTCCTACATGCTAACCACTGAACCACCACGGTACTATCTCCGAGGATTAACACCTTGAACCGGTCTCGCCACTAGTTAATGGTCAAGATTTTTCGCCTTTTTTTGAACCGCCCACTGCCATTTAGCAAAAACAAACTACACCGTTGTGATCTCCATTCGATGCTCTACAAAACCATGTAGGCCTCGATTGGAATCTTTGGGGGAAGTTCACTGACCTCCCTCGTCAGTAAAGTCCGATAGCAATTTACCAAACCCCAGAGGGATGGAAGGTTTGGTAAAACTGGGCGGGGATCGATCGCTCGACCGTGCGGGTGACAGCAGCGCCTCTTACCACTGTACCAGGCGCGCCCTACGAAATAAAAATAGAAAAATAATTTCCTAATATTGATCGTGATTACAAGGATTGCTGCCTTCTGACCCAGTTTTTTTCACTTGTGTGTAAACCACATGCTATTCTGGCTCCTGCTTCTTTACATTAAGCGTATTTTGTTTAATCCTGAATGACAACACAAATGAATAAAATGAACTGCTAAAGTATCCGGGTAGGAGAGAGACCGAGGGAGAGGAAAAGTAGGGATTATACCCCATGAACCGTGGTGAATCAGAGAGATACATGACCAATTGGTAATTCGAAGGTAAACCAGCTCTCGGAAGGAGGAATCTAGAAGGACAGAAAAGAGTCCCATAAAGTTGGTGGCTGTCTAGAAAGATGGTCCTTCTCAGTGTCCTTTTCGGACCTCAAACCTTATTTGTGCACTCAGGAAGCTGAAGCTGCTGAAGGACTATGAAGGAGAACAGATGAGAGCTGTCCTCCTCTATGTTTATCTTTTCTATTTTTTTATCCCTCAGCTAATTAATCGTGGAACCAGGCATTCAAGCCGCACCCCCGGGGGGACAGATTGATGTGAGCAATTCGTCAACTACAAGTTATGGGCGCGCGCTCTAGGAAAGAAACATTAACTTCGTTGAACTTCATCCTTGTGACCTGTTCCGACAGCTCTAGGAAATTTATTAACATAGAACATTGTCACCTTGCATTTGATGGGATGTAAGAAATAATAACACTGGGAGTAGATATTGTACAGTACCGGACGTGTCGCGACGATAAAACGGCGCCAGCGGCGTTTTTTGCGCAGAAACCGCCTTTTTCTATATTTTCGCTAAAATTGATTTATTCGTTAGAATTAGCATGTATTTGAACTTTTATTTACAAATTCTCCATATTCGCGAAAGTTATCAACAAGCGATTTTTTGACCGCTCGATTTTCGGTCCGTTGTCCCTTCCATTCTTCGGTCGAAGATTCACCGCTCGACGAGGCTCCGCCTTCGGCCAGGCTACCATGCGGGGACCCCCGTTGAGCGTGCGGCATAAATGAATCGAAGCGGAATGTCCGGGTCACCACGCGTGGACTCCAAAAACGCCCCATTCGGTGCAAAAAAGCGCCGCTGCTGCTGATCTTTCGGTGCCGCACGTGCGGTACCATAGTTGCTTGACTCGCAACCGTCGGTGAAACAGCGTGAATTTTCTGGCCGACGACCCCATTTTTGAAAATTTGAAAAAATTATCCATATAAATGAAGTGAAAATCCGTCTGGGTAATGGGTAACCCAGGCCCCCACGGGCTCACCTGCTCCTCGTTGCCGAGTTTCCAGAGAGAACGCATCGGGTGGAAACTGCCCATCGTCACCTTCACCTTCGTGGCGTGTCTCGTTACTGAAATAGTTTTCGATGAAGTTATGCTGCTGAGAAATGGTTCCATTTTTGATGAGTACATATTTATTATGTATTTTTTATTTTTATTGTGTCATTATTATTTTTGATGAATATTTATCCACATTTATATTAAGCAAAGGATCGGTGTCCTGCGGATGAATCAATTATTGGCAAGAGATTCCCCGATGGAAGAAATCCCTTGATAGCCTTCTTTCTGCAAAAAATTGCTTCTTGCGAAGAGTCACATGTTGATAATAAATAGATAAATAAATAAATAAATAAATAAATAATGTTCTTTGGAAGGCAAGCGGAAGCGGTTCCTTATTTGAACAAAAACGAAAATTAAAACAGATATTTTATTATTATGCGCATAGTTCTATGTAATTAAGACAGCGGTCCAGCGAACTTCTTAGATCTTCTGATTGACGGAATTCACTAATATCTTCTAATTGATGGAATTCACTAATAAATGTAATGAAGATAAAAGAGATAAATTATTATATTGCGCATTGTTATTTGTAATTAAGGAAGCGGTCAGCAAACTTCTTAGATCTTCTGATTGACGGATTTTGCTATTTAGAGCTTCACCACCACCACCGCTTCTGAGTGGAGTTACAGATAAGATTTCTAGATGTAAGGGCGATACTTATCTTACATTGTTCTCACTCTAACCTAAGGACTTTCTATGGCTAACTACTACTTTCTCTTAGATTGGTTCCTGACAACAGATATCATCTGATCAACATCGACCACCTTACCTATCAGCGATTGTTGGAAGGAGCTCAAGGAAGATCCAGACATCTAGACCCCCTCTCCAACGTCTACCGCTTGACGCCACTAAGGTTATCTGCTCGCCGCCTCAGCCATCAATCTTGATGGAGCGAGTGTTTGAATCGGAATTGAACTCACTGCGTGCGCGTAATGGATGACGACTGCAATAATACAACGAGTGCCGTCGGGGGATCGCTCCGTGTGATTCCCCGGAATGACAGATTTCTTGGCAACAACACAGGCGTGCAGGTGACACGGAAATCTTGCCGGTCATATCACGATAGCGATTCTGCAGGAAGTAGGAGAAAAAGGGAGATTTTCTCAATTTTATAAACAAAAATATGAAAGTGATGATGTCCTGGCTATGTGCCATGTGTTGATATCAATAGTGATAGCACAAATGGCAGTTTATGTATTGGTTTAATTGTTTACTTTTTCGCACATATTCCTTGTTTTTGCTGTCTCCTTCACTTTTTTGTGGTTTCATTGATATTGTATGGCAGAAGTGCATGAAAATAAAATAAAATAAAATAAAAATAAAATAAATCCAAGGAGATGATTTCTCTCATAAGACGATAGAGGCTGGCGACAAATATCCATTTAATTTTGAATGGAATTTCTCGCTCAGAGGTGCTAGAATGATGAAAAGATGAACAAAAAGGTTAAAGTGATCAGTTCCCACTTATGCGCCACGCTCTCGTGCTTCATTCAGAATCGTAGAGGCATGGTGAATGCGTATTTGGCTAATACTATACAATGACTTGTGCGGCACTGGCGCTATACCAAGTCAGTGTTTTTAGCCGATACGTCTGGTAACAATTTACCTGACTCCGGAGACCTTGTCGAGCGAGCGTTCGACATTTGCCTGGGTTTTCCAAGCCTAGCGCCTCTTACCACTGCACTACAAACGCCCTTAGGATGACCAAAATAGAAGGGTTATCTTTTTTTCTTCCAAATCCAGATTGCTGATCGATCCTACCGATTTTGGTATCGAACAGAGGGTCAGCTCTCACTTGGCTTTCAAGAGAAAATAGAAACTCTCACTCGTGAAACTATTCTGCTATTTGCCACTTTTTATTTAGCGGTTTATAGACGAGAACTAGTTTAATGACTTATATATTTGGAGATGGCAGGTTATTCGCAAAACACTGACATCGGACGGGAATTGAACCCGCGTCTTTCTGTTTCCAGCAGACTGCACTAACCACTGTGTTACCGATGTACGTTGCGAATTTCCTAGCAACTTCAAACAGCCCGACCGGGCTTATGAAGGAAACAGAAAGAGGCGGGTTCAATTCTCGTCCGATGTCAGAGTTTTGCGGAAAAAATCCCATTCGTGGAATTTTTACCAATACGACTTTTTTTTACGAATTTAAGGGATACGCGAACTCATAGTGATGTTAGTGAAGTGTTACTCTCCAGACCCTGGGGGATGGGCTTCTGGTTAGCCCGGGCGAGGACCGATCACCAAGTTATGCGAACTGCAGAAGCGCGTCTATTCACTAGGTCAAAAAAGCAATAAAGTCCTACCAATAAATAAAGGAAATCACGATGTCTGTTTGTCAACGCTAGGGTCCCGCCGCGATTGCCGTACCGTACTCCCAGTGACGTACTTCATCGGTTCCTCGCCGTCTTTTGCTGCATGCTTTTTGTTCTTCGTTTTATTTGTTATTATGAATGTTTTATATATGTTTCCTACCATTCACTAGCTCATTAGGCCGCTGAATGGCTGGTGATAAAAATAGTTTGGTTACAAGTGTACAATAGTTCCAACAAATGCGTAACATAGAGGAATGAAAGATTGCTTTTGGGTGCTTGTTTTACTATAATATTTGCAATCTAACGCCAGTAGTAGTAGCATCTGACTCCATCTATCCCCTGGTGTCTCAGCCCCATTCTCGATAATGTGTTGATCGAGCCGAGTCGTGTCGAATCAGGGCGAAAAGCGGATTTTGCTAAGGCTTCGCTCGCACGTCATCTAAGTCCTGCAGGATGACGATAATCTTCGAAAAAAAGAGCCATTTTTACTAAAGACATAATCTTGAACGGGATCGATTTCTGGTTATACATTGCCGCAGGCACGAACACTTTCTCCTTTTGGTGATGCAGTGATAAGAAGTAGAGTGATGGGCTCTTCGTCGCACTGGATTGTAGCGTTGAGAGCTACGAAAATACAAATTGACACAATTAGAGAAAAATCAGACTGGGGTCTGTACGCTGGTCTTTTTTAATTTCCTTTTCATTCTGATATTTAATATTCTTCGCTTTGTTATTAGTTAAGCATTAACATCTACGAATGATAAATCTCTACCTGTTATCGTCGATTTTTAGAGTTTACCCATGGGGTGAACAGAAACAACAGCAGCAACAAGCAGAGCTCCGCTCTAACGGGAAAAAGTAAGGCAAAGGTCATTGAGTCCAGCATTCGAAGGAAACTTTAAACATCTTAGAAAGTTAACAAAAACGCCCAGAGTTCACTCGAAAAAGCAAAGGTGAACAAAAACTTCACTTTTGAACAGTCTTTCATCTTCCTAAGGATCGGCCCTGAACATCACGCACCGGAAGGATTAACTTGGCGGAAATTCAATGTTGTCGATAAATATTTACCACGACAAATAACTTCAAGGCCCGTGTGGCACAGTGGTAAGAGGCGCTAGGCGCCCGCAAGGTTGAGTGATCGATCCCGGACCGCGCTAGCCAAGCCTTCCATCCTTCTGAGGTCGAGTAAATTGGTACCAGACTTGCCTGGGAAGGTCACCGCAAGTCATCGTATAAACCAAATACACATACACCATGCCTCTAGGATTCTGAATGGGATACGAATGCGTGGCGCATCCTTAGGGGTCTGATCAGCGCCGATACCTACACCTTTTTACAAATCACCTCATACCCTTCTCCCTTTTCGGTATTTTCAATTTTTTTTCTGAAATTCCGATAATATGCAAGGAGTATTTATCGACCATTCTATAGTATAGTTGGCATTATTACGTTATGGTTGGAAAGTCGGACTTGAGAGAAAATGCCGTTTTTCAGGAAGCGTTCCCACTTTAATGGGCAATTCTAAATGTCCACTTTAAGATTTCAAACTGCCCATCAGTTTATCTCTTTCTACCAATTTATGTGCCTTTTACGATCGGAATGTGTCTGTCCTTGTTTTCAACTTTCCTTGGAATTGATGCCCAAAAAAGGGGTTCTTCGATGAGGGTCGGCGGCTCTCTGCTGTCTATGGAAAAGCCGAGTAATGCGTTGGCCCAGGTGCGTTACTGGCTGTCAATGCAAATGCGATTGTTGTTTGACGTGGGAGGACTGGCTGGCGCTGATGGTGGTGGCCGATGAGGGGGAGAGAGAGGGGGAAGCGGCGGTTCGAGGCTTTTGTGGTGGTGGTTCAGGCTTTGTTGCCGAGTCAGTCAGCCGTCACACACACAATTCCGGAACGGCTGGCTGGCGCTGGACAGCAGATCTTCGCTCACATTCGCCGGGTAGAAAAACCGCTCGAAAAAAAAAAGCCAGAGCAGCAAGTATATAACACCAGCTGCGAATATACCATTTTCACTTTGATTTGGACGTTTCTCAAACCACGCCGGACGTTTTTCAAATAAACCGGGACGCTCTTACTACATAATAAGTGAAACCCAAGCGATGTTTGTCATGGGTGGCTCATATGGGTCCCGCCGCGATAGTCTGTTACCGTGTACCAAATGCACCCACAGCGACAAGGGAGCTGATGAAATTGCTCCAATTTCTTATGTTTGGCGGCCGATAAGCCGATGAAAAGCTGGTCCTACTATATAATAGGGCCCGCGTGGTACAGTGGTTAGAGGCACTGCTGCTACCCGCACGGACGAGCGATCGATCCCGGCCCGGGCTAACCAAGCCTTCCATCCTTCCGTGGTCGGGTAAATTGGTACCAGACTTGTCTGGGAAGGTAAAGACACTGACCTGGTATAGCGGCTGGCCCCCGCAGGTCATTGTGTAGGCCAAATACGCATTCACTATGCCTCTACGACTTGAATGGAACACGAATGCGGCGGCGCGTCCTCAGGGGACTGATCAACGCCGGCAGCTTTACCCTTACCTTTTACCTTTACTACATAATAAGCGAAACCCAAGCGATATTTGTCATGGGTGGCCCATATGGGTCCCGCCGCGATTGCCCGTTTCCGCACTCCTAGGGACGCATTTCATCAGTTCAGCTCGCCGTGTTTTGCTACATGCTATTTGTTCATCGTCTTATTTAAAAATCCTTTTTATTTTATTCCAAATCTTTATTTCAGTGCATGAATTTTTGTTCTCAGTGTGTGTTTAGCAGCCGTTTGTCGGCCGGCAGGTCGCTGAATCGCTGATCAAAACAGAAGTAACATTGAAGCAATATTGAACAGTGCTAGTAACACCGCCGATGTTGAACAACTGATAGTAATCAAACCAACTAAACAGCATAAAACTTGTCAATTTTTTATTTTTGCGTAATTAAGTACCGGTGTAACGCATTTTTGATTCCGCTCGGTAACAAATTAGACCTATTGTTTTGTAAATAGTCAGATATCACCAGTTATCAGAAGAATACCGCCTAAAACATTTGGAATCCCCAAGTGGTGCCAGTTCTCCCTCGCATGTCATTCCACTCTGACCCTAATCTAAATACAGAAGATACCCTGTAAACCCAGGGCCCGGATTCATGAACGGTTGACCGGCCGGTTACGCGGCCGGCCGGCGAAATTCACCGCGGTTATCGGCGTAACCGCGATTCGTGAGCGCCCGGTTGGTCAATTCGCCGGTCAACCGGCCGGTGACTTTCACCGGCCGGGCGAGGCCGGTGAACGTTAACCGGAGAGCGTAACCGGCGCTCCAGCGGCAAATTCTGTCCTAAAAAGCCGTAACCGCGGCAATTAAGTGGGTGGTAGGAATTGGAACAAACACTGTATTTCATATTATTTGGTTATATTAACCTGACATGGGCTTTGCAAAGGCTGATTCGAACCTTCTCTCTTCCCCATCGAATAATTGTTTATAGTTCTCCAATTTTTTGTTTATATATTTAATTGTACATATTTCTCCAAATTATTTTTCTGCAATTTTGCCATGGTTTTCATATTTTACCATTATGTGGAAATACTGGATAATATTTTTGCTTATCGATACAGCCGACGATATTATATTCTGCGTCAGGTAGGAGAGCAAGCGACCTCTTGCAGAAGGATTGCTCAAGAAAAAACTGTGGGGGTTACCCACAATGAAAAAAAACAAAAAGAAGAGTGGCTCTCTGCGGTCTTTAGACGTGTTGTCTTGCCCTACATAATGGGCTCCTATCCCAGTCCGCGAACTATTTTGCATAACACTTAGGTGTCAATACGTGTTCAGTTAGTTCTCAACTGAACCTTGAAACTGCACCTTCAATCGCCGTCAGCTTATTCGTTCAAATCTCGAATCGCTGATACTATACATTACATAAACGACAAAATACGCTAGCTGGACTAATAAACAGATAATAATAGAAAAGCAGTAAGTAAGAGAGCATAGCAATAGCAATTCAACGCTACAGACAACCACTGACCTAATTATCGATAGAAACTTCTAATTTTTATGAATATCCCAGATATCCCTATTACTACAAATATCCATGATCTCCCCAACTGTTGAATCTTGCGATGTCGAATATGGTAGGACGTAATCGACTATCGATTTTCACACCGCTCTGGCACCCTGCCAAGCCGGGATGGTGCCGGTTACGGTCGACGCAACTAACCGACGCGCACCCCGGTTACGCGTAACCGCGGTGACGTTCATCAATCAAAAATCTTCACCGACTCCGGTTAAATCCATAACCGGAGTCGGTGAAGACAACCGCCGGTGACTTTGACCGGCGGTTGCGTTCAAGAATCCGGGCCCAGATGTTGCTCGAAAAGGGGAGCACCGGCTCTAGAAGGTCCAACCACTATAAAAATCATATTCAACACTGAGCGCTATTGATAGACAAGGTACAGCGGAATACTATAAACTTCATTTCAAATTCTGGTTGAGCTTCGAGGAAGTGAAAGTGGGCGAAAACTATAGAAAGGGACGTTCTGGTCTTAGAAAAGCCCTCAAGAATTTTCCCTAGAGCTCCGCTCATAGAACGAGTTCCCCTGAATAATTAGTCACTTTTATAGAGGGACTAAAATAAAAAAAATTAACAAAAAAAAACACGAATACGTGGCGCATTCTTCAGATCGTCGACAACTTCATCTTTTCACCTTTCACCTGGACAAGACAAGAACATTTTGCCCCTCCACTCTGTCAGGCTTTTCGTTCCAGAATAATTATGTTAATGTTACCATAAGCAGCTCTTGGCGAGGACCACGTCATTTTGCGTGACCCAATTACTGACTTATTTATAGGCAAATAGATTGCTATTGTGGGAAAGTTCGAAGGTTCAAAAATGATGCCTTCTAAAAGCATAAACTAGTAGTTGCTGTTGGTTTGCGCTTGTTTTTTTGTTGTTTTTTGGTCAAATATTGCTCTATTTCACCTAACGATTGCTCTATTTCACCTAACGATGCTAGTTTTGATTTTCTCCGTTCCCTGGTTATGTATGTTTCTCTACTTAACCTATACCGAGGAGTACATCAAAATTTCATCAATCAAAGAATCCAATTCAATTCTAATCCCATCTGGGTGGAGTTGAACTTCGATTCAGATTTCTGGTTTGGTCGGTCGTGGGTTCAATGTGGCCATTTCTGGACCGCATCCGAGTGTGTCGTCACTGGCTCGATTAGGAGAGGAGTCGAATGAGATCGTATTTCTTGTGGGACGTGATGAGCCCCAGGCACTAGTTCACTAGTTGCTGTCGTCACACAGCCGAGGCGGACCTCTAATCTCATCGCCGGAAGCCAAACGCCGATCATTTGGCAGAATTTTGAAAAAAAAAGGAAAACAGGAAGGCGATAGATCAGGAGGCTGAGAAGAATGTTTCAGTTTCCCACCGGTTTTCGAGAAAGAACTAACGCAATCCAGTATATTCCATATAACAATTGGAAGTACTGGAGGGATCCAGAAAATATATTTGATATCTTGTGAAGGCCACGGATTTCAGAAAGTACTTGAAAACAGGGTCCCAGTTTGCCTTCAAAGAAACACAAGCATTGCATCGAACTGCAAATCAGTCTAAGCTCTTCAAAACATGCACCTAAAAATATGGAACCACTAGATTGGGATGAAGGAGAAACAGGCAATAGTAAAAGTATTTTAATAGATAAATAAATAAATAACTAAATAAATGAATAAATGAATACATAATATATAAATAAATAAATAAAAATAAAATAGCCAAATCGTAGTTGAATCGTCAATAAAATTCAAGGAAACCAAAATGTCGTGGCGGTGCCAAACATATGAGCACAGAGAAAGATCGTTCAATTCCCAGAAATTTTCAATTATATAATTCCTAGAAATTCGAATCATAAAAACAACACATGAGCTATAAACTCCAAAAAGCGTATTCCTCGGCTATTTTTCATGTTGATGTGGATGACATTAAGGGAAAAACATTCGTCAAAGTTCTTTGATGGTTTCCGTTTGCGATGTTCGAACGAAATCGTCGACATCGGATCGCAAATAGAGGTGTTGTAGGGGGTAAGGGCTCGTTCAGACGACGCGCGTCGAAAATGCAAAATTGAAGCTCAATCAATAATTAACGTCATTGATCGAATTTGCTCCTTTGCGTTATTGGCGCAGTCCGGTTGCGCCTCATGTAGGCAAAAAAAAGTTAGGCATATAATCATATAGGAAAGAAATTAAACGAAAAAAGTGAATTTCGTCAAAATTCCCTTTAATAAGGAATGGCAGAATTCTAAAAAACCCGAGCGACCAGTAAGTTTGCCTATATGAGGCGCAACCGGACTGCGCCACTAATGCAAAAGAGCAAATTCGATCAAGGGCGTTAATTATCGATTGAGCTTCGATTTTGCATTTTCGACGCGCGTCGTCTGAACGAGCCCTAAGGAAGAAAAGGATAAGGAAGCGAATATTTTGTTTATTTTGTTTATTTATGAACATATGAATATGAACACTGTTCGGCCACAACTTCTAAAATTCGTCAAAGTGTTCATCTAATCACATGATTCACATTACTACTGGCGCAATATCATGTACTGTGATTGGCCCTTAGCCATATTTTGGCTTGAAAATGAATGAAAATGAAATTAGAAAAAGGAAAAAATAAACGTAAAAAAGACTCACCTGCATGTGGGCAGAAACGCGAGCCAAATGGGCCTCTCAGACTTTGGCGGTGACGAGGTGGTGGTGGTGGTGGTGATGAGGTCGGCTTCCGACGACGATTTTGATGGTTCCGACGATGTTCCATAGACGAAGATCGCAGCGACGCAAGCGAGCGCAGCGATGAATCGAACGCAGCGCACCAGCACCGAACTCATCTGCTCATCTGCAAAACCCATCGGCTCATTTACGGACGACGATTTGGTGACGAACGACGTCCGACAGCGATTTGCAGTAAGCCAACACGAGAGAACCACGACGATACATCAATTACACGAATCGAAGACGTGGATTTTCTTTATGTTATGTCTATTGCACGGAAGATAAACCACCTCGTGAAAAAATAAAACGTCAAATAAAAGCCTCTCATAAAATCAAAAATTATTACGAGCCACATTTTGATCCTATTTTGATTTTTGATATTTATATTGATACCATCATGTCCAATAGTCGCATGTTGTATAAGTGTTCTTTTACATTCTGCTAAGTTCTGTTGATTGGATAATAGTGAAAAATGAATAAATGAAATACATAGCACCAAGTTTCAAAATTCAATCAATCAAACAATCCAACTAACGTAGGAATCAAAAACTAAAATGCATTCAAAACAAAAACATCAATAGTATTATCTTCTAAGCTAGTATTGTCTTTATTTATCGTCTAGCCCTGTTTATTCTATGCAGTAATGCTTGTAATCACACCAAATATAAGAAAATTATTTCTCTGTTTTTATTTCATAGGGTGCACGTGGTGCAGTGGTTAGAGGCGCTGCTGACCTCGCACAGTCGAGCGATCGATCCAATCTAGCCTTCCATCCCTCCGGGGTCGGTAAGCTGGTGCAAGACTTTTTTGTGAAGGTAAAAACACTGATTTGGTGTAGCGGCTGGCTCCCGGAATTCATTGCATAGATCAAATACGCATCCACCAAGCCTCCACGATTCTGAATTGAACACGAATGCGTGGCGCGTTCGCTTCGAGGACTGATCAACGTCGACGCCTTTATCTTTACCTTATACTTTTGTTTGGCCTCCAATCTGATCTCTTTGGTGTATATGTATATATCTACTTTCACATAATCATACTAAACACTTCACCTTTCCCTATCCTTTTTCAGGCGAATCTCGGAAGTGTTTATTCTCTTCATCACCTGTATGGGGTTCTTGAGGCGAAGCGGGCTCATTCACGTTACTACTTCATAAGGAAAAGGTGAAGGTAAAGGTGTCGGCGTCGATCAGTTCCCGAAGGACGCGCCACGCACTCGCGTTAGATTCAGAAGAGCAGAGGCATGGTGAATGCGTATTTGGCTGACCTGCGGGGGACAGCACTACACAAAGTCAGAGCCTTTACCTTCCCAGACAAGTCCGGTAACAATTTATCTACCTTGGAGGGATTAAAGGCCTGGTTGGCTTAGCCGAGATCGATGGATCTACAGTGCGGGTAGCACCTCTTACCTCTGCACCACGCCGCCCATATATTTCTGCCTGCAGAATATGATCTTCTGTTTCCTGACATTCCGTTTTTATTTCTACGCAACATCTGCCATGCTTAAGACGTACTAGCAAACCAAAAATAAGTTAACAGACACTAAAAACAAAAAGAAGTAAAAAGTGAAAAGAATCAGTAATGCAGATACGGGTAAAAGATGAATAGTATTAAAATCAAAATTGGAATGGAGTGGAGACCAACGACAGGAATGCAATCATCTAGAACAATAGCCATCAGCGCAGAATATTGTGCTCGATAGTCCTGCGCAATCTCTGTTATACATTGAAAACGTTCTGAACAGCAGGCAGAGTTGATATGATTGAGCCGTTAAAAACACTCGGCGTCTGCAACTTATAGGCGTACGGGTTTTCCGAATTGATTGTAGGGTGAACCAAATTTTCCATTTTTTCAAAGCCAAAAGAAAAACAGTTGATCTAACTTAGATACTCAGCACTGAGACGGGCTGCAGCTTTTAGGTGCCTTTCTAAACTGGTCCTTAGATCCCACAATTCATACCTACGGGGCCAGGTGCGCTGCTATGAATTCTTATCGACTAAGGACCTGAAGGCTATCATTTGCAGAATCGCCTAGCAGACGATTCAAGAAGGAGTCTTTGAGTGTTTTTGAGAGTTGCAGTCGTTTTAATTGTTTCGATTTCTCAAGCGTTTTGCTAACGAAGTACTACTCGCTGAATTGATCACTCATCTATGAGCTTGAGAATCGCGTTAATAATTTACGTGACACTATACTGTATTAAATGCGCTGGATGTTTTATTTTTTATTTTTACGCCTGCTCACAGACGTGCTAAAAATGGTTAGTGGTACAATGATCAGGGAAAACTCGATCGAAAAAAAGAAAAAAATTGAATAACCACTCCAAAGAACGTGTGTAGAAAGTTTCATCCATCAAGATGAAAATATCGAGAAAAACGAGAAAAATGAAAAGATTGAAGTAGAAAATCAAGTGGCAGCAGTAACGAAGAACAGGAGCCGCTTTTTTGAGATAAAATAAAATGCACTGCGCTTTGATGGGCCGAGACAGATCATTTTACAGTTAGCAGAGTAAGAGTCATCGAAAAAAGCAAAAATAACCAAATATAAAAAAACAGCAGGTAGATGAACTTCGCAGAAGAGCAGCAGAGTGCAAGAGCAGCACAGTGCAAGAGCCGTAGCCATTTTCGCTCTTTCCATTAATATTTATCAGCTCCGCCAGGATTTTCCGTCTCGGATTCCTTGGCAGCTGTCGAGGTGAGTCCATTTTGCTGGAGAGCTTTTCAGCACACTAAGTGCAAACGAGAGAGCCGCGAAAAACGTGACGATGAGCCGGTGGACACGAATGGGCCCGAGCTGGGGGTGAGCTCAGCTCGGAGCCCGCCCCCTCCTCCCGATGCAGATGCACTAGCTCATCAATCGCTCTCCAACCCTCAAGTTTTCCTACTCGACCAACAGCCAGGCACATCAGACGACATTGTGGGGGTCGAAAAAGCAGTCCACTTGGCTATTCACCAACGCCACTGGGAGGTCTCGTCGAAAGAGGGCAAAAATCTGATGTTCGCTGAACAGAAATCAGGAAAAAAGCGCAGCGAAAGTCGTGGCGCGATCGTCAGCAGAATGCAAAACTGTAGAGGAGAGCTCTTCTTCAAAAAATGCTATTCGGTTGGGACCATTCTCGCTTTTCACCTAGTGGAAGCCACATGTAGGAAACAGGGAAAATGTCGCCAGTATTCATAGCAAATCTGCTGAAAATAAGTTTTTCTCATAGAAAAAAGTGAGCAAAAATGCTCATTGTTCAGTCCCTTTAGGACCCGCCATGCACTCGTCTTCCGTTCAGTATCATTAGGGCAGGGTGAATACGTATTTCGCTTATACAGTAACTTGCGAGTGGAGGAGGGGTACTCGCTATACCAAGTCAGCGTCTTTACCTTCCCAGACAAGGCTGGTATCAATTTACCCGACCCCGGTGATGTGGCGTGCTTGGGAAGGCCTGGTTAGCCCGGGTCGGGATCGATCGCTAGAGCATGCAGGTGTCAGTAGCGCCTCCTACCACTGCACCTCGCCTCTTACCGAGGGCTCCGATGGGCTTCGATGTACAGTAGCGGTCAAAAAGATATGTCACTTTTCATTTTCATTCAAAAATAGCTCAAATCGGAAATAACACGATACCAGTTGATAGTTCTGAGTACTCTATTTAAAAATATGTTGAAACATACTGCTTTTACTGATCCTCTGTTTTTTTAAAATATTTTTTAGTGATTTTCATATGCTATTTTGAACAAAAATATCTAAAAAATCGCTGGGTGTAGGATCAATCTGAGACGATATTCTGATAGATCATGATCTAATTATTATACTGTGCTACAAACATTTGATTCAAATCGCCTTTAAAATATAGATTTTCTTGAGCAAACTTTTTGGTGGTCAAAAACCGGTCAAATTTTAGGACCATGTTTTAAACAAAATTCTATATCTTCCTAACTTCTTGGAAAAATTAGACCAAATTTGAAAATGTTGTAGAGGATGATATTCTCTTCAAGGTAGTTGTTTTTGTTTCAGAACTGGTTCCTTATTTTGGGAGAAAATTCCTTTTAAAGTTGAGATTGCGTAAACTGTTGTATCTAAAAAAGTTTAAGAGGAACCGACTCAATTTTTTCCACGTTAATAGTAGATTTGTAGTTCTTTCATTATCACACGTAAATTAGAATAAATCAAAGTTTTAGTAAAAATATACTGCTTTGACTGACCCACGCCGTTGACGCCGTCACTACCAGTACAGTGCACGGCGCGGGCAAAGGCGCGCACACAACCGCACACAACCGGCGCGCACACAGCGGTATATTTTTACTAAAACTTCGATTTATTCTAACTTACGTGTGATAATGAAAGAACTACAAATCTTCTATTAACGTGGAAAAAATTGAGTCGGTTCCTCTTAAACTTTTTTAGATACAACAGTTTACGCAATCTCAACTTTAAAAGGAATTTTCTCCCAAAATAAGGAACCAGTTCTGAAACAAAAACAAACTACCTTGAAGAGAATATCATCTTCTACAACACTTTCAAATTTGGCCTAATTTTTCCAAGAAGTTAGGAAGATATAGAATTTTGTTTAAAACATGGTCCTAAAATTTGACCGGTTTTTGACCACCAAAAAGTTTGCTCAAGAAAATCTATATTTTAAAGGCGATTTGAATCAAATGTTTGTAGCACAGTATAATAATTAGATCATGATCTATCAGAATATCGTCTCAGATTGATCCTACACCCAGCGATTTTTGAGATATTTTTGTTCAAAATAGCATATGAAAATCACTAAAAAATATTTTTAAAAAACAGAGAATCAGTAAAAGCAGTATGTTTCAGCATATTTTTAAATAGAGTACTCAGAACTATCAACTGGTATCGTGTTCTTTCCGATTTGAGCTATTTTTGAATGAAAATGAAAAGTGACATATCTTTTTGACCGCTATTGTATGTTTCAAAGAGATATCACAAGCTACAATGATCATCCATTCATGGTGAATGCAATGTTGGCCTATAAAATGACTTGCCAGGGACAGCTTCTACATCCAAATTAGTGCCTTTCCCTTCTCAGACAAGTCTGGTACCAATTTACGCGATCCCGAAGAGATAAAGTGCCTGGTTAGCCCGAGTCGGGATCGATCGTTCGAGCGTGCAGGTGTCAGTAGCGCCTCTTACCGGGCCCTACACTCTCACATATAGAGTAACAATAAAGTGGTCAGCGCTAATCAGTCAGTGCCCTAAGGATACGCCACGCACTCACCGTCTATTCAGAATTGTAGAGGCATGGTGAATGAGTATTTGATTCCCAGAACCTGTGACCTGTGGCCCGTGGAGCTGGCATTGATGTCGCACGACTTTGACAAATTTAGGTTAATCAAATGAATGATGACGAGTCAAGAAATGAGACTCTTTGCGGCTGGGTAAGAATAAGAAGGACAGAAGGACGATGGTGATTTCGGAGCTGAAAACTGCTCTTTGGGTGCGACGGACGAAACGGCCTCCAGTCCCTACACCATCTTGGCGCTCTTTTCAGAACCAGAACTAGGAATCGTCACATCAGATGGCAAACTCCCGATGGCCATAAATCGTCATCATCGACGATGTAACTTCTCGTAGCTAGGTAGGGGTAAAACGCTGATCAGTCCCCAAAGGACGCGCCATGAATTCGTCTTCCATTCAGAATCGGGTGCGGTCGGTTAACGTCCACCGATGACCTCTTTTTCAGACCTATGAGCATGTAGGGCTCCCCCCGTTTTTTTGCCATAGTTGGACCAGCCACAGCCAATCAGCAAAAATAAAATACATTTTTGTGGCGTACACCCCGGTGCAAAATTATTGGTTCACCACGCGATTTGTCCATAAGTCGTGGGCGTAGAAAAGCATTTCTAGTTTTTAGGGGATATTTTCCGATGAGAAAAAGTAAAACCTTCATGGGCCCGACGACTACAAGCACTACAGGAGAGGCCTAAGAAAGGAGAAACTAGTATTCTCTAGGCGCAACTTTGGCGGTGGAAGTGTTAAGGTCTGGGCTGCATTTTCCGGATATGGAATTGTTGCCTTGGAGTTTGTCTCATGTAATATGGACAGCGAAGATTATCAGTATGTGCTGAAAGAACATCTACTCCCCTATCTGAGAAGATTTCCTAGGCCCAATCTTATCTTTCAGCAAGACAATGCTCCCATACACGTTTTGAAGTCAGCTACCAGTTGGTTCGACTCCAACAGAATCCAACTTTTAGCGTGGCCCAGTTGTTCTCCATATCTGGACCCGATAGAAAATTTGTGGGGCATTCTTGTTCACAAAATTTACAAGAACGGCACCACTTACACCTCGGTTTCTGATCTGAAGAACACCATTCTTGATGCTTGGGCTCATGTAGAGCAAACTGTTCTCGATAATCTCATTCGAAGTATGCCACATAGAATGTTTGATGTTGTTTATAACAAAGGTAATGTAACAAAGTACTAAACTTAACTTGGATGTTCATTTTTTAAAAACAGACAGTTTTTTGAAGGAAGTGAACCTATAATTTTGCACCGGTCATTATCTCTGCTTTTTCAATAAAAAATTGTAGTATCTTACAAGACATCCCGCCCGGAATTTATATATCTAGGTTTTTGATGGTGAGGATTATGACAGTAATGTTACTAGATCCCCTCAACAGGTTCTTTGAACACTTATGGACAAATCGCGGGTGAACCTAAAATTTCGCACCGGGGTGTATGTTCCAAGAATTACAATATCATATAGGACTTGCTAAAAGTTGTCGGGAAAAGTTCACAGACATCCTTCGCCAGAGCCAGAATGTCCAGAGCCTAATTGACGAAATGAGCAGTTCTTGGGGAAAGAAAGAAAAGAGAAAGAAAAGCGAGGACATTGTATGTTACTGCATCGTTTTGGCAAGAAACGGCAACATTTCACTTTTCCTCAGCTGACGTCTGATTGAGGCTTTTCACCGGAGATTGACATGGGACAGAAGCATCGATGATCGCCGCTGTTGCTGAACATTTCAAAGAAATTCTGGAAGTTGTTTCGACTTTCTAAGCGGATTCCGAGCAGCTGTCAGTTGTGAGTCGTCACTGTGGGTGAGTGCAGTGGATTAAATCGCTTTTTTGCCCGTGGTGGGCTCGGCAAAAGGTCACTACTCTTCTGCAAAAAAAGAAGACTAGTGGGTAGTGCAGCCCATCAGAACTTGACGCTCTTCTACCTTTTCAAGTTACATAGGGGGGGGGGGCGAGCAATCGATCATGGCCCCGGGCTATTCAACCGCGGGTAGGTAACAAACCGGTCTGGGAAGGAAAAATATCGATATGAACATCGGTTGCTCCCTCAGGCTCAAGTTGAACAGGTCTCCGGCGTGCCTGAATGGCAGACAAGCGCATGGCGCACCCTCAGAGGACTGTTCAACGATAATCGTTTTACATCTGGTAATATCACTTTAGATAAAGACGGAATCCAAAATCCAAGTTCAAACTCTCGTTGGGAACGATAAAAGCCTTCCGTTAAGGAACACATTTAGTTTTCTCATATGGATTGTATTCTCCTTCCACTTACCGGAAACTTATAATAGCAGAAATTACGAGTGGTCTTTTGAAATATATTATAATATATATTTTAAAAAAGTTGGAAAGTAGGGAGAACTCGAATAGAAGAATATTTCCTTCAATTTCATCTCGAAAAAAGGTAATATTAAAACGGTGATACATGGTTCTGGAGCAGTGTGTTCAGAACAGCTGCTTTATGTCCTTTTTACTTATAATTCGCTTCCTAAATCTTCGTTTTTCTGCACAATAATGTCCTATAAAGTCAGATTTCCAAACCGTACCTTTTCGTTTTTTTCATTTTCGGTAATTTTTCGGCCGTATTTTTTCACAAATTGCAGTAAGAAAATGAATTAGCAAAATGTAATCGGTATTAGATGAGGAATATTAGATGTGGTGACGAATATTAGGTTGGTGCAAAAGTCTTGCAACATTCTTCAAAATAACAGCAATTTACTGAAACAAAATCTCAGTCAACGATATAATCACCATTCATATATATGACTCTTCCCCATCTTTCGGGCAACTTCTCAGTTCCTCTCCGCCAGAACTATAGGAGCTGTGACGAAAAAAATTGGCCGACCTCCATTTCCAGTTCGTCTCGGTTGTCAAATTCCATATCTCGAAGGTGTTGCTCTAAGGACCGGAATGAGTGATAATCTGAAAGAGCAAGGTCTGGAGAATAGGATGGGTGCAATAGAACTTCCCAGCCTAAATCCTGAATTTTCTCACGAGTCGCTCTTGCGACATGAGGACGAGCGTTGTCATTGAAAAGGTAGACTTTTCCCTTTCAGGGCGTTTTTATCGCATGACGGGAAATTCTACCGCACCTACCGTACTCTCCTCACTTTGCTGCTTTAGATTATCACTTACTCTGGTTCTTAAAGCAACACCTTCGAGATATGGAATTCGACCACCGAGATGAACTGGAAATAGAGGTCGGCCAATTTTTTTCGTCACAGCTGCCGGAGTTCTGGAGGAGAGGAATTGAGAAGTTGCCCGAAAGATGGGGAAGAGTCATATATATGAATGGTGATTATATCGTTGACTGAAATTTCGTTTGAATAAATTGCTGTTATTCTGAAAAGTGTTGCAAGACTTTTGTACCAACCTATTATATAGGGGAAACTGGCCGACCACTATGTGTGCGGATTAAAGAACACAACGATGGGCTCAAAAAGTCCAACCCATCCACACCTCTGGGAGCCCATCGTCTGAGGATACACAATAACGAAGGAGTAGAGGTGTTCGTATGAATATTAGCTTGGCAAAGGGATATATCTTCGAGCAAAACGCTAGAGGCGATGTATATAAATACGAACGACCCTAGCTTGAACAGAAAAGATGAATGCCTGTCCATAACGAATGAACTCGCTCCATTCCTTGATATGTGGTGATTCTGATCTACACCTCAATCATGATATTTCTCATTCGGTCTGTGGGCTGTCCGAAAGACACTTGACATATCAGGTGAGCTGACTTGCCTCAGCTGAGCGATTTTCATCCTCGGCTCGTACGGTGGTTGTTATTTGTTTCTGTGCCTTTCTGAACGTCTGCGCATAGCAAACATTGTGGGTTAACCTCTCACTCTGGCTTCCAGGCTCCGACGAAGGCGATACGACCGAAACGTCAGCTGATTAGAGGAAATATTGTTTACCATCTTGACTTTCTGAAGAAAAATTGCGTGTAATCGGTTCAATTATCAGCAATCCTTTTAGGTGCTATGTGGGTTGGGGGGTGCAGCGTGCTGGTCTGTAATATTGCGTCGATTCTATGCTGGTTAACATGTTACGGTGTGAGCAATTCTGAAGAGTTTACATGTCAAACATGTCGAAACCGACCGAGTTGATCGTAAACAATGGCAGATACAACAGTGGTAACACGTTAAAATCGACGTAAAGTTGCGGACCATCACCCTGCACCCCCCAACCCACATAGCGCCTCCTTTTATTATTATTTGCCGAATAGGTATCAGATATTATTGATTTTACTACGCCATAAAAGGGCGCGCCAATTATCAAAAAATGTTAGATTGTCAACTAGAAAATTGTAAAAAAAAATTGGATAATTGTCAGAACTAAAAGAATAATAGAGAGAGCGGGGACCTCACCTCTCGCGAGGCCTACAAAGCCAACAAACTACAACTTGGGTATAGAGCGACCGTGTCGGGTAAAAAAGTGCTTGAGGAAAAAGGCATCATATAAAGAGATATTGCGACAAAGTAAAAGCACATTTGTACAATTTTTCTTCTGAGAGCACAACAAACGACTAGAGTAGTTGTTCGCCGAGGGCACGAAAAGCTTTGCCCTTTGCTCGTTCTCCGCGGTAAAAGTTGAAAGAGGAGAAAAAAGAGAAGGAACAGATGATGTAACAAAGATGACTGGAATGCCATCGAAAATCATCTCGTCACCTCGAACGGGATTTGCTCGATCAGGCTGAGAATTAGAAGCGCCGACGGCTGCAAAACAAGG
This sequence comes from Nippostrongylus brasiliensis, assembly GCA_030553155.1. NCBI lineage: Eukaryota > Metazoa > Nematoda > Chromadorea > Rhabditida > Heligmosomidae > Nippostrongylus > Nippostrongylus brasiliensis. The sequence continues at coordinate 8,635,463 of CP130732.1, forward strand.
AAATCGCCCACGATAGAATTTTTGCCATCGTAATTTCGTTATAAGTGATGTTTGTTCTGATGTTGGTGGATCCGGCCCCACATCGTCGTAAGATGGGTACGCGTCGGAGGAGGAATTTTGAGACAAGCAGTGAAAGAAGATGAGATGTAAGTAGTACTTAGGAAAATGTGAACACAAAGATATATTTTAGAGAAAGATAAAAATTTTGCTTCTTCTAACCCTCCGATGACCTTCTCGGCTCCCAATTGCTGGTTTAGTTAGAGTCAGTTGCAGGACGAGCCTGCGGCGTTTATCTCTTTCCATCGGTAAATCTCCGATTTGGTAATATAGCTGTTTTGTGTTGGAGTTTGGTTTTTTTTGTTGTGGTGATGTTTCTGTTTGCTTTTTTTTTCGGCGCGTCCTTGGACGTAATTAAATAAAAATGAAAATGAAAATAAAATATAGTGGTCATCTCAAGGAGTCCCCGAGGACGCACTCCTCTCCACTTCAAAAACCTAGAAATATGGAGAATTAGTACTTGGCGAAGGCGAAAGATTGTTCCAGAAGTCAGCAAGCAACGTCTTCTCAGACCCGAAGGAGACCGGTATAAATATACCCCAAAAGGGGTGAAGGCTAATTTGGCGTTGGGAGCGGGTCCATCGATGCATCCCGATCTACGGTAACGGACGTGCCGCGACGATAAAACGGCACCGGCGGCGCTTTTTTGCAGAGAAACCGCCGTTTTTCTATATATTCTTCAAAATTGATTAATTCGTGAAACTAAGTACGCTTTCGAACTCAGCAACTCCTGCTCTACCTTTTCATATACAAATTTTTCATACTCGTTAAACTTGCTAACAAGCGATTTTTTGACCCTTCTGTTCTCGAGCCCTTCTCCTTTCGATTCGTCGTCTGGTGACTCATCGCTCGAAGAGGCACCTCTTTCGGCCGGGCTACTACGCGGGGACCCTGATCGACATACGGCGTAAATGAATTGAGTTAGACTGTCCAGGGCTAGATTCGTGAACGGATGAGTCGATGAGAGATTGTGTTTAGCATAAGAAGTTTAGGATAAGTAGAGAAAGGTGCGTGCCGTTCACAGGCTATATCTCGGGGTTTATCGGGGTTTACCAATGATGAATGTGGGCCCAGGTCATAACGCACGGACTCCAAAAACAGCTCCTTTCGGCGTAAAAAAGCACCGCTAGCGCCATTTTATTGTTGCAGCATGTGCCGACCTAAAGACGGTTGGAGTTCATCCAGACCAAGCGTACGATAGATCCTTATGGCGTCAGAAACTTTGCAGGACGGACCCTGTTTCGAAGAGGGACAGGAGGGACAGGGACGCTAAAGAAGGAGGAGAAGAAGAAGAAGATTAAGAAAAAGAAGACAGTCCATCGGTTGAGAACTAATCTTCACTGCGGCTGTAGCAAGTGAACTTTCCAGACAAATGTGGCACCAATCTTACCTGCCCTAGGGAGAAGGGAAGGCCTTGGTCTGCCTGGGTGAGGATGGACCACTCGACCATGCGTGGGGAAGAGGCGCTTCACAACAATGCACTTCTTAAGCAGAAGAATGGAGGATGACTGAAAAAGATTATTTCTCAAAGGACCCATCTCATTCAGGAAGGTTTTCTTCTAAGAAACAGGTGAACGTATGTATTCTTTCCAAGACAGTGCAGCCTAAGCTAGGGACCATTATGTCGAGGTACTTTTCTAGAGTAACTCAAGCCTACATGTTCTGGATATGGTCCTTAGAATCGAAACGAACTGCACGTTAAAAATCTCCGTCTCCCATCAATTCATTTCGTGTTGTTTTATGGAGCGCCTTATGACGTAATTAAATAAATAAATAAATACATAAATAAATAAATAAATAAATAAATAAATAAATAAATAAAATTCCATCGAACATCGAATTGTGCTTCACTTTTCAAACATTCATGCCGCTTTCCAGAAAAGGATCGAAAACCCAGCGTTTTGAACCCGAATTCGAAGACGTTATTTCGGTCTTTAGATGTCCACGGAGAGACAAAATAAACATCGCTCCCTACAGAGAAGGATGTGCTCTTTCGAAAGATATTTTGAATTTTAAAAAAGATTGTTTTTAGGCAGAGTTATGGCGTTTTGAAAAGAGGCTTCAGAAAAATAATAGGCCTTTTTTTCACAACGTAATATTTGCTATACGGACTCTCACACTACGAAAGAAAAGAGCAAATGAGGGATAATGAGCATCAACTCGGAACACATGTTCATTCTCACGTAATTTTTCCCAATTAACCTAATTAATCTTTACAAACTTTTTGTGGTGAAGGGTTGCCTCGGCTGTCTACGAAGTACATCGACAGGCTATCGCATCAACAAGTATTGCGTCGGGTAATGAGATGGAAAGAAAATAACAGAACGCAACGCAACAGATCTCGAACCTGATGAAACCAGATCCACGGAAATCGATATTGTAAGAAGGAAAGATAGGTAGGGAAGGTAGGGTATGTTAGAAAACTATGGTATCAGAATGGTATAATAATAAAGGGAAAAGGCAATGGTTCAAGGATCGGGGTTTATCAGTCCCCTGAGGAAAGGCATGGTGAATGCGTATTTGGCCGGTACAATGACTTGCAGGGGCAACCCACTATACCAAGTCAGTGTCTTTACCTTCCCAGACAGATGTGGTAAGAATGTACTCGACCCGGAGGGCTTGATTATCCCGAGCCGGGATCGATCGCCCGGACGTGCGGGTGTCAGTAGCACCTCCTACCACTGCACCACGCGGGCCCACTGGGAATGCAAAGTAAGCAGAAGAATGAAAAACGAAATGAGATGAGAATGGAAAAGAAAGAGCATGTAGAAAATTTTCTGTGGTAAACAAACTCCATCTACACTACGCCCAGAATAACTGTATAATTGTGTCGAAACAGGCGTTTACACTTCATTTACATCTACTTTTTTCTTTTTCCCTTTTTAACGTCTTTTGAACTGAAATTTGCTGCGAGTCTATTCCATTCATTGAACAACAGTAACCGTCTTATCTTTGGATATCACACTTATACCCTATCTATGAGCGCGTAACATCCAGTGGTGAAGGGCGCCGTTTCGCAGCACTGCTGGGCAACCGATCCCAAACCAGGGCCCAAATTCATGAACAGATATTTGGGGTATATAACACCTCGGGCGAGATAAACCCGGTCCATCCCCACAATATTCGCATTCATGACAATCGATTTTTCTGTACTATCGTGATCACGGCTGTTACGGATAAGCGGTCGTCACTCCACAAATCGATGGGTCCGATTTTTTTATCAAAATTTCTTCTAGCGTGTACTCGGTCACTGTTCGCTTTGGTTTTAACGCTGTAATTTTAACCACGTTCTCTGTTTGCACATTAGCAGTATTATTTTGCTTTTAAACTTTGAAAAATTAAAGTTCAAAATGGAAACTGAGCGGCATATCAGCTGATGTTCGGGGGTTAACATTGGAGCGCTCTTACTACAGTGGGGTGCTCGATACATCGCCGCGCGAACGGGTGGAATACACCCGCCACATACCCAGAATAAACTACGCGGCGCGTTCATGAATGCGAATACTCGCGCCGAACGTGGTCTATTCTCGAGTATATTGTGCCGATACCCGTCATGAATTTAGGACCAGGCCAACTAGCCTTAGATTGCTATGGTGTTGGGTAAAAGGGCACCAGACTTGTTCTGTAGGTGAAGCGGCCGACTAAAACAGTGGTTGCCCTCTTTCAGTAGCCTTTCGACCCCTTTCGCTTTTTTGTTCACGCATAGATTAAAGAGTTTATGAACGAGCACAGAAAGCTGAAACTACCGTCTCATTCCTATAGTGGCTCCGTAATGACCATTACTCACGTAGGAGGGTCCACGTGGTGCAGTGGTCAGAGGCGCTGCTGACCTCGCACAGTCAAGCGATCGACCCCGGCCCGGGCTAACCAAGCCTTTCATTCCTTCGGGGTCGGGCAAATTGGTACCGGACTTGTCTGGGAAGGTAAAGACACTGACCTGGTATTAGGCCAAATACGTATCCATTGTATCTCAACGATTCTAAATCGAATACGAATTTGATGGCGTGCCCTTAAGGGGCCTGATCAATGCCGATCACTTTACCCTTACCTTCCATTTCTTACAAAAATATTTGGTAAAAAAAGAAGCAAGAAGTAGAAGAAAGAAGAAGTAAAACGAAGACAGATATAGGAGTCGCTTAGGCTAAGAATAGCAAAAATATAGGAAATGCAGGACTCCTCTAGATGCAAGATTGGACTTGGTCTCGACATACAAGGTACAACACCGAGGGGACGTCCGAAACAGCGCTGGTTGGATACGATACACGCAGATCTCAAGGCAGAAAGAATTCATCCAGACCACGCGCGGGATAGAGCGGTATGGCGTCAGGGAATTGGTAAAGCGGACCCTGCCTCAAAGCGGGACAAACGCTAAAGATGAAGAAGAAGAAGATGGAAGTAAACTCTGGCTCAACAGCAAGCAGTAGGATAACAGGAAGGATGAGCAAGTGAATCGGGATCGAGGCTAACCTCTAACCGAGAAAGAACATCATTGACTTTGCTCTCCCTCCGCAATACGTTCGGACAAGTGCTGCGGTCAAGTGAAACGACGACGAAAAACCCTACGAACATGATCAAACACCTGTCGGGCGCATCAAAGGTGAGCGTTTCAGATTTGATGGTGGAATGGATGGGATGCCGGCGGTCGTTGGGCGAGGCCGACTGAAATGCCGTCGGCTTTCTCACAAAGGTGTTCCCCTCCAGCGATTGGGGGAGGGCAGTCTTCCAGTGCTCCCGACGATGATGTCACTGACGTTCGCCCTTGGAAAGCGAGCTTAGAATTTTTAAAGCCCGTCGTCACGGAGAGCCCATTCCAGGAAAGTTTATCTTCTGCTTCGCGGCCTCCGTTGCCGAAGTCAACACGACGACATTGCAGTTGCAGACGGGGGCAACGAAAAAAAAACTCGTTGAAAGCAAAGGCAAAGGCGTTGGCGCTGATCGGTCTTTTAAGAATGCGCCATGCGTTCGTGTTCCATTCAAATCGTAGGGGCTTGGTTAATGTGTATTTGGCCTACAGTACCGCTCACGGCTTTTGATCAAATGCCGGAAAGACCGAAAATTTTCAGTTTTTTTCGGCTTCTTCAAATAACTTTCTTGAAAATCAGTTTTTCAAAATGTATTGAACACTGCCGTGTTCAGCGGCTCAAGCTCTATCGAATGGTGTACCATGTTTATAGGAAAACTTTCCAGTAAACGAAAAAATTGGAAGAAATAAAATTCTGTAAAAGTGGGCGTTTTTTTCAAGTGGACGAGTTGTCTCCTTGGATGTACTCACCACAATCGCCAGCAATTGCCCTTAATGGAGATCGAACTGTGAGTGGCTACGCTAACGGCAAATCAGAACACTGGACCGGCCACCGCAAAATGCAAAATTTCATTTTTTTAACTTCGCTTTTCAGGAAAATGCGATTAGTACATAAGTGTTTGTTTCACTTTCAACATTTCATGTCACTAACCACGTAGCACAATAGAAAAAGCAGCGTCTCAGTTCGAAAAATTTGGCAGATATTCTGGCCTGAACATGGTGATCCATGCAATTTCACAAAACGCACGTAATTTCCTCCAACTTTTGGCGGGCTGTAGCTCAAAGGGTAAACGAGGTTGTACTAGCGCATTTGAGGAACCTATAGAAGACCTAGTCCAGTTTAAGAAACATACGACACTGCAGGCTCAAAGATCTTCTGTAACCTTTTATAAGCTGTTGGCCCCGAGCCAAACTTTTCAGTTGAACGTTTAACAGCGATTTTCTCCTTTCGTTGGTGCTCTTTTGAACTGTTCACACATTTTAATGTACTCAGTTAGTGCTATCGAACGATGTAGATTTCAACCGGATTAGTTTTCATGAATTCATAGGTCTTGCGGCTGTTTTTCAGCGATGACGTCACGAGGAGGAGGGGCGAGGGGCGGGACGTCGGAGAACGCACTCTCTAGCTGACCTGTCAACGACGAGGAAATCGATATATGCGAGGCAATCGATTGATAGAAAATTTTGACAGATTTGTACTCAGCGCATCATTTCCGTTAGTTTGATACCTAATGCACCATCCAAGGATGAATTGGAGGCTTTTTAACCACTTTTTTGAAAATGTAAAAATCAAAACTTTTATTTTTCAGCTTCGATTTTCAGAAAAACGGGAACATTTGAACAGGGTTATCTAAGCTACTCGCCCTTTTCAACAGCAGTTGCGTAGGATAAAAGCGAAAAACGCGCATGTCCACAAAAAATTGGGAAGATATTCTGCCCTGAACATAGCAATATATGCAATTTCACAAATGGCAAAAAATCGATATTTTGAAAAATTTTTCAAGTGTGGATAATTTATATACCAAACGGTAGAGCATGAGCTGCTAAGCTCAAATATATAGATATTTTTTACAAACAATTGAGTTTCAACGAAGTTATTGAAAAAAGCCGCTTTAGAGCCGACTTTTTCGGCTTTTGATCAAAAGGCACGCCTGTTAGCACCACTGTGGATGTGGGTGCATTGTCGGACAACATGCTCTTTCTAACCAGCTACTCACAGTTCGATCTCCATTAAGGGCAATTGCTGGCGATTGTGGTGAGTACATCCAAGGAGACAACTCGTCCACATGAAAAAAACGCTCACTTTTACAGAATTTTATTTCTTCCAATTTTTTCGTTTACTGGAAAGTTTTCCTATAAACATGGTACACCATTCGATAGAGCTTGAGCCGCTGAACACGGCAGTGTTCAATACATTTTGAAAAACTGATTTTGAAGAAGGTTATTTGAAAAAGCCGAAAAAGCAGAAAATTTTCGGTCTTTCCGGCATTTGATCAAAAGCCGTGAGCGGTACTGTATAGAATGACTTGCGGGGACAGCCGCTATACCGTGTCAGTGTCTTTCCCTTCCCAGACAAATCTGGTACCAATTTACCTGACCCCGGAGGGATGGAAAACTGGTTGGCTCGTTCCGGGATCGATCGCTCGACCGTGCGGGTGTTAGCAGCGCTTCTTACCACCGTGCCACGCTTATCGTTAGGATTAACGCTGTTGAGGTATACTTAACACCATCAGTGAACCTAACCGAACCTAAAAATTTCAAACCTCCACCGTGCATAGCCCATTAAAAGTTAAAAGGGAAAGGCGTTGGCGCTGATCGGTCTTCTAAGGATGCGCCACGCGTTCGTGTTGGATTCAAATCGTAGGGGCTTGGTGAATGCGTGTTTAGACTAAGTAATGATTCAGAGGGTTAACCGCTATCACAACTCCCTGTCTTTACCTTCCCAGACAAGTCTCGAACCAGTTCACCCGACACCGAATGGATGGAAGACTTGGTTACCGTGGGCTTTACCGTGCGGGTGACAGTAGCACTTCCTACCACTGTACCGCGCGCGACCCCGCTGGTATAATGGTAGTATAATTGCAAACAGCGAATTTTTGTAGTAGAAGGGGACTAACGAGGATGCTCATGAAACACCACTTAGAATTATCGCTGTTAAGATAAACCTGACATCATCAGTGAACCTAACCGAACTTCAAAACTTCCTATCTCTACAGTACATAACCCAATAACAGTTAAAAGACAAAAGCGTTGGCGCTGACCGGTCTTCTAAGGATGCGCCATGTGTTCGTGTTCCATTCAAGTCGTAGAGGCATAGTGAATTGGCCTATACAATGACTTGCTGGGCCCAGCCGCTATCCCAACTCCCTGTCTTTATCTTCCCAGAAGAGTCTCGAACCAATTTACCCAACACCGAGGGGATGGAAGACTTGGTTACCGTGAGCGGAGATTGATCGCTCTGCCGTGCGAATGACAGTAGCGCTTCTTACCTCTATACCACGCGCGACCCCGGTGGTATAATGGTAGTATAATTGTAAACAGCTAATTTTTGTAGTAGAAGACGACTAACGAGGATGCTCATGAAACACCACTCAGAATTATCGCTGTTAAGATAGACTTGACATCATCGGTGAACCTAACCGAACCTCAAAACTTCCTACCTCTACAGTTTTTTTATTCCACAAATATTTTATCCCGATCAGTTACGGGGTACGTCTTTCATGATGGTCGCTCCGTCTTCTTTCTCCTTGGTGCTGCTCCCGCATTTGTTGAGGTGCCACACTGCCATCTTGTCTCTGTCTTGAGCTCCTTGAGGGGTGGCCATATCGTCCTCGATCGCAGCTTCTTGAGCGCCACTTCCTTGCATGCGACCATCGATCCGTTTTGTGATCGTGACGGTTTTCCTCCATCAGCCGACCTGTCACACGAGCCTGACGCTGGTACCGACACCCTTTTCAGCTATTTCCAAGCTAGGCAAGGGTTTCTGCCTGGGACGGGATTGAATCCTGACCATCGAGATCTTGAGCCTAAGCTCTTAACCTCTCGGCCATCCCGCCCCCCTCCTACCTCTACAGAACATAACCCAATAACAGTTAAAAGGCAAAGGCGTTGGTGCTGATCGGCCTTCTAAGGATGCGCCATGCGTCCGTGTTCCATTCAAATCGTAGAGGCTTGGTGAATACGTGCTTGGACCCAACAATGATTTAGGAGAGTCAGCCGCTATCGCAACTTTGTGTTTATGTTCTCAAAAGAGTCTCGGACCAATTCACCTGAACCCGAAGGGATGGAAGAGTTGGTCACCGTGGGCGGAGATCGATCGCTCTACCGTGCGAGTATCAACAGCGATCTTTACCGCTGCACCATGTTTTCAAAGTAATCCTATCATAACACGTAAAGGAGGGATTATCGACGACTAAAGGTTGCGGTGCTCCCAAGAGAAAATTAAACGAAATGAATGACCGAAAATCACCAAAAATGAGCTCTAGAAGGAAGTTCTCAGTGTTTCTCACGTGCGCGTTATAGACCGCATTTGAATAAATAAATAAATAAATAATAAAATGTTCAGTCCCCTTGAACCAGCACTGGATTTTCGGCTCGAAGACGGATCGATCGCGTGATCATCGGTAATCTGGAAGAAGAATGTTAACCGACCAAAGCGCTGGCCACAAAGCGGAAGAACGTCGACGTCGAAAATCACACAAACACAACACATTAGGCGCCGTACAAATGTTAAAGAACCAGAGGACTGGTAGAACATAATCCTTGGCGTTAACGAGCCTGTCAAGAAGAGGAACAACAGAAGAAGAGGAGAAAAAGCTCAGTTTACAACCTCACGGCGCGCGTGCTGAATCGAACAAATCGGGCATCACCTGACCAGACTAGAGCTCTTGTTGACTAGTTGTAGGAGAATGAGGTAATATCGCTGGAAAAGAAACGATGACAATGACTAAAGATGAAATAAAAAAAGAAGAGGCTTTTTCTAGAATTTTTTTTTGCGAGTGTTGCGGAAAAAAGGGCCCGCATAGAGCAGTGGCAAGAGGCGCTACTGCCACTCCCGCGGGCGAGCGATCGATCTCGATCCCTATACCCCTGCTGATCAGTGGTTCAAAAAGGGAGACCGAGTATATCCGTACCAAATTCGAAGGTATAAATCAAAAGGAAATTGGGGTAAGTATAAACTAGCCCAACCATTTCGTTAAATACGCGTGCCCTGAGGTTTCTACTCGTTCGGGTGGGGGTGCCTTCTACGAGCCATACCGCCATCCTGGAATCATTGTCAAAAGGATTGCTTAGCGGTTCCGTCGAGACTGTGACTATATCCAACTAAGGGTAAACTACGGGTATCTGGATCATAGGCACGCGCGGTACAGCGGTAAGAAGCGCTACTGGCACCCGGACGGTCGAGCGATCGATCCCCGCCCGGGCTAACAATGCCTTCCAGCTCTCTGGGATCGGGTATATTGGTACCACACTTTTCTAAGAAAGGTAAAGACCCTGACTTGGTATAGCGGCTGGTCCCCTCAAGTCATTGCATAGGCCAAATACGCATTCACCTTATCTCCGCGATTCTGAATGGAATGACGAATGCACGGCGCGCTCTTGGGCTACCTGATCGACGCCGAAATTTTTCCTATTATCTTTTATTGAAGAAATGATACATTCAAAACAAGGCACTGATTTGGTGGTCCGTTTAGGTATTTTCTTCCAGTGAGTGGTCCGATTTTGATTTATATTAATTTTTTAACATTTTTTTAATTTTAATTTTTTTCAATTTTTTCAAAATATTTTTGTTGGAAATGATGAACTGTCACCGTGGGTGGTCCAGTGAGTAATTCAAACCATTTGGGTAACCAAACCGGGGATCCCTTCTTACAAATACCTAATGAGAGGTGAGAATTCCTGAATTCTATTATACTTGGGTATACGTATATGGCTCGGATGCAGGTAAATAGGGGTTAGTGCAGAAATGAAGGACATTGTAAAAGATACCTAATAACATGTTTGCAGGATGTGAGGAATTGTCGTCGTTGGCGGGCTAGAGGTTCAATTCATCACTTCCTACGGATGTGTTTTATTAGGTGAATTTCTTCAGGCACATCGCCACCGCATTAGTTCTTGTTCTAGGTTCAGGCCAGATTATGACTTAGCGCTTCTGACAAGGGGTTGCGGTGCAGTGGTAAGAGGCGCTACTTACACCAGCACGATGGAGCGATCGATCCTGGCCCGGGCTAACCGTGCCTTCCATCACTCCGAGGTCGGATAAATGTTTACCAGGCTTGTCTGAGAAGGTAAGGAGAGTGACCTGGTACGGCGGCTGGCCCTCAACTCATTGTATAGGCCAAGTACGTAATCATCAATGATTTTCACAAAACAAAAATATTTTACGAATTTAACGATTTTTTACGAAAAAATTTTGTCGTTGGAAAATTTCGTAAAAAAATTTAAAAATTTTTTTTACGTCCACCCCTAATCATTATGCCTCTACGATTCTGAATGGAAAACGAATTTGATGGCGTGCCCTTAGGGGCCTGATCAGTGCCGATCAATTGACCTTCACCTTCCACTTTTTACAAAACTGTCTAGTTAAAAAAAACAAGAAGCAGAAGAAAGAAGAGGTAAAACGAAGACAAATATACGAGTCTCTTAGGCTAAGAATAGCAAAAATGTATAAGAAATGTAAGACTCCCTAAGAAGAATTCACTTTGATATGAAATGATAGGGTATCTTTTTGTTTATCTTTCATATAGAGAATGAAAACGCGAAAATATCATCAACTTTATCAAAAGTCATTCGAAAACGTAAAACAGATAGCAGCAGCGAGGAGTGCAGGGTAAAAATAACGCTAGAAAGGTCATGAGCCCAAGGTTTTCATCCACAAATTCTAGATAAGCTACTTTTTTGAGTGCAAATTGTCGCAGGATTTCAGAAGGCAGAAACCAACCTCTAGATATACATATAATTTGAATTTCTCTTTCTCACACGAAACTGATTCCCAAAAAAATGATTAAAGAATTAATTGACGCTGTGAAGAAACATCTGGAACAAGAAATGACGAGTTTTTTCGATGAAGTTGATAATATTTTCGCGTTATCGTAGGTCAGTTTGTTGGTTGTGTTTCAACATTTTAACGGTGAATTTTTCGATAGCCTTTTCTCGGGTGGTCACGTCTTAAATTGAAAAATATCGACCGTTTAAAAAATAAAATTCGTTCGTTTCGTACGGTTCGTTTAAAAATATCGACCGTTCCTGAGCAAATATAGAAGCAAAAAATACAAACCTTGATGAGGAGCTGTCACCACAAAGATTCGTGATCATTATCTGTCGTTGATAAGGCTCAGAGAACACTTGCTAAAAATTTGAAAAAAAATTGGTTCCTATTTCAATAAACGGTTCACTTAGAGCAACTAGCTCGTAACTGTGGAGTCGACGTGAAAATTTAGTTTATTACCACTTTTACGGGTTACTATTTCGTATAACAAAATATGATGTTGCAATGGTGATGCTAGATTCATCGCAGTTCGGCGGGAGAGCCGTCGTCACAGTAGCGTAGAGGTTAACGCACGAGCCCCGGACAGGCGCGAGACGAGGGATCGAATCCCGCCTGAGCCGCTGCTCTTCCGATGAACCTAGCGCCACCATTACAACAACGTAAGGATTAATCCTTAGCTAAAAAAGTAGGGCTTATGATGGAAAATGCAAAATTGAATCGCAATCAATAATCAACGTCCCTGATCGAATTCGCTCCTTTGCATTAGTGGCGCAGTCCGGTGGCGCCTCATATAGGCAAACTTACTGGTCGTTCGGGTTTTTTAGAAGGCTATTCCTTATCAAAGGACATTTTGACAAAATTCACTTTTTTCGTTTAATTTCTTCCCCATGTGATTAGGTGCTTAATTTTTTTGCTTAGCCGCTGCGCCACCGTGCTGCGCCACTAGCGCAAAGGAGCAAATTCGATCAATGACGTTAATTATTGATGCTTCGATTTTGCATTTTCGCCGCGCGGCGTCTAAGCTAGTCCTAATTGTAAGGACCAAATCCGCCCGAAGTTTTTTCTTCTATAGTTTTTCTTCTTTTAATTTTTCAGACAGTGTCGAGACTGCTGATGTTTACTGCCATCGTTTTTCTTTGGTTGATTCTTTTTTCTCTAACGTGGGTCTCAAATTCACGTACATAAATAAATAAATAAATAAACGAGGAAGGATAGCCTTTCTCAGAGTGCTCTGAGGGAACACAAAAATAGAGTTATACAGAAAAAAAACAACGATAATGGACGGCCACCTAGCCGTGCAACGTCGTCGTTTCGTGGAAACACTTTTCGGCGAGCATATATCGATGTCCGACAAAGCAGCCATAGCGGAAAAAACGACCGCCAAACTGAAGCGGCAGAGAAGCGCCGCGCTGGACGTTGTCCTTTAGAAGCCCGCCAGCTTCTGCCCATCTGACATCACCGATGGAAGCCAGAGGGATTACCAGATGCGCATCACTGCTCCAGCCGGAAACGCTCCCTCTTAGCCAGATGGACGAACGCTCCCCCGAAGTGTCGGCTGAACGGCAGTGAAAAATTCAGCTCGAGGTAGCCCCTGCGATGCTTTGAAGCTTTGATGCTGCAGATATTTCTGTCTTCTCAGCTTCTCTTTATGGTTTCAAGCCCATGACCAAATATCGATTGCTTGAGCATTGGAGCTTTTCGTTTCACTGTTTCTGACTATATAATTGCTGTTTTGATTGTATCAAACGTATGCCTTAAACCCACGTAATAAATAATTATAATGATGCTTTGGCTTTCCACCCGTTTAGAGGAATGATGGCCAATAGATACAGTACCGGACGTACCGAAACGATAAGTCGGCGGGAGCGGCGCTTTATTGCGCCGAAATGTGCCGTTTTTGGGGTCCACGCGTGGTGACCTGGGCAGTCTCTAATTCAATTCATTTACGTCGCACGCCCAACAGGGTCCCCGCGTGGTAGCCCGATCGAAGGCGGAGCCTCGTCGAGCAATGAGTCGCCACACAAGGAATGGAAGCGACAAGGTATCGAAAATCGAGACGTCAAAAATTTGTATACGAAACGATAGAACATGAGTTGATGAGTTCATATACATACCTATTGTCACAAACAAATGAATTTCTAAGAAAGAAAAGGAAAAAAACGGCGGTTTCTGCGAAAGGAAGCGCCGCTTGTGCCATTTTATCGTTCCGGCACGTGCGGTACTGTACAGTCCTGCGCGCCGCTGCAGATGCGTTTCCTAAGAGACTTAAGGCCTTTGTTCGTGCCAAAGAAGGCTGTTTCGAAACCTACCTATGTTTTTATGTGTACAATGTCTAAAGTAACGAACATTATAAATTTCATTGCATTTGCTTCAAAATAGCCGCTAAGGCGGCCAATTATCTGAGTTCAAAGACGTTTGACCTACCCTGTGGCTCTGGCATCGTTTTAAGACCTTATCTATTCAACAATCTCTGCTCCGGAGAAGAGAAGAGATATGTAAATAGATAGATATGTAGATATGTAAATATTAGGACGGTATGAGAATGTGTATGGTACAGTAATATTGGTCTGATCAAAAAGAATTCCATAAAGTCGAGTGAATCAGTCCAACTTCACTAGCAAAGTTGTTATTCGTTCAATATTATATATTATATTATCAGTACGATCAAAATCCAACTTTTGCTGACCAAAATAGAAATTGAAAACGACAAATTCTGAAATTCCAAGAGAAGAATTTTGCAAAAACTAATGGGTTCTTCCAAAATTTCGAAAACCAAGTGGGCTCGATAAACAAAACAATGACATTTGATAAGGTTCTGTTAACAGTCTCGAAAAAACATGGGAAGAACGGCACGATTAAAATGGTCCCTATGAAAGCAGTGAGCGTTGACCTAGAGGTTGGTACAAGAAAAAGCAAAAATATTCAGGTGCTGATTTTTTTGAAACTCGGCACGAGGTTGGTATTAATCTTCATAGGGGTTACGTTTCGGATCGTTCGCCTTCTTCAGAGCCCGATGGGAAATAAGCCTAACCACAAGCTCTCGCTCCAAAATCTTCTCAATCCTGCTAGGATTTGAAAACAAGGAAAATTCTTTTATTCCGAATAATTGCCGGTGAGAGAAGGTTGTCCCTCCTAACATATTTGCGAGGTTACCGATTACAAAGCTCTTACCGATTTCCTTACCTTGATGCTATATTCATAGTTCATATGTATTTGTATTATATTTGTATTTTGTTTGTATTTTTTTTGTATTTTTATATTTGTATTTTGTTAACTTTGTTTTAATTTAGTTGTTTTTTCTTTTACTTTATTCATGGTGCGTCTCATGGACGTATGAATGAATAAAATCAGGTAAGATTTAGGATATCCTGGATCGAAGGTTATGGTTAGGTTCATTTCGTAATATCCACAGGGAAAGAAGGAAAACATGAAACGACTGCACCTAACCACGGACGGCGAGGCGACCAGGGTAGCAGTTAGAGGGTACAAGACAAATCCGTACCCTGACAAGAATGCTAGCTGAAGGTATGGCCTCAAGGGTTCCTTGGTGATAAGTAAAAGGTAAAGGTAAAGGTGTCCCAAGACCGTATTCGTGTTCCATTCAAATCGAAAAGGCATGGTGGATGCGTACCTGTCCTATACAATGACTTGCGGGGGCCAGTCGCTATATCATATCAGTGTCATTACCTTGCCAGACAAGTCTGGTACCAATTTACCCGAGGGATGGAAGGCTTGGTTAGCCCGTGCGGGGATCGATCGTTCGATCGTGCAAGTGTCAGTCGCTCCTCTTACAGCTGTATCATACGCGCCCATAAAAGACAAAAAAGTGTCTCTAGGGAGAGGCTTCCGAAGGGACCAAGGCAGAGAAAGGCTGACGACCTGTGAAGAGCGGGGCCGTATAGCGGAACCATTTCTCATGAACTTGCAGTTGCGCTAAATTGCGTTGTTTATCAGTTGTGCGCCTCGATCCACACTAAACACTTCATTGAATAGCTTCCGCGTGCAAGAGAGCCGACTAGGACTAGTAGTGGTTATCTTCAAGGTATTGTCCGCCGGCGAAAGAAAACAATGGACACTTAGACTCAGAGAAAATGCGCTTCTGTGTTCTGTAGCCACCAGTCATCATCATCGTCGCATTTTTTGCTTAAACTTGATAACCCTCTCACTTGGTGAACTGAGAGATTATTTATTTATTTGTTACGATGTTTAACACTTTGACGACAACGCCTTTTTCGCGTGTCTGGCGCGTGGGACCAACCGATTTTCTACGGTTGGTCCCCGATTTTTTTTCAAAATGGAAGTGAATAGTAAATCTCGAACACTACAGGGTGATCCACACAAAGTGTTACGCGCTTTAGGAAGTGCACCGAAAGCAAATTTTGGAAGGCGAGGTGTTATGGTGGGTACAAGAAAGTGCTAAGAACATCTACTGGACGTTCCAGCAGCACTGGGCACCAGTCCACCTTGCCAAAAAAAACCTGGACTGGTGTGAGGGTAATCCTTCGGATTGTTGGACAAAAAAAAATCAGCCCTCATACTCGCCCAATCTGAACCCTATGGATTTCGCCATCTAGACGATCCTAGAGCAAAAAGCCTGCACTTCTAGACATGGATCACTAATTTCACTGAAAACAGTTCTGGTGGAACGAAATTACACCGAAAATGATCGCACGCATTCTCAGAATTTTCTGAAAGAGATTGGACGCCTGCATTGAAGCCTAAGGTAGCCATTACTAATGTGATGTGTGAAGTGTCATGAAGAATTTGTTTTGCCTTTTTGATGAATGTACTCATATCTTATTTGCTTCGTTCAACGAAAATTTGCGTGTAGTTTTTTGTGTAACACTTCATGTGGATCACCCTGTACATGTAAAGTCCTATAACATCAGGTATTGTGACTATTCCTTTTTTTGCAACGGAAATAGAAAAATAACATGTGGAAGCTTTTAGAATGTCCTTTTTCCCTATCCAGGTTAAAAGGAAACTGTTATTTGTTTATTGTTCATTATTTGTTTATTCTAATAATCAATATTTGTTTGTATTTATGTGTTTGTTTCAGTAACCAGTATTTGATTGCATTTATTTGTTTCTTGCAACAACCATTATTTGTTTTTACTTGTAAAGAAAACTAGTGCACAATCAAAAATTCCAGTAAATCAGAAGCTAAGAATCATTTTCATGGACCATGCTTCCTATAACAATGTGCAAAGGTCTACTAAAAAGTGACACAAAAACATCCTTCGAAATTCTGAACTGTATCGAGAAAAGTACGACACAAGACTGTGGCGCAGCATTGCGCCACACGGTCCCACGCGGCCGCTTGAGCGTGGCGCAGCATTGCGTCACACTGTCGTCAGCGTGTTAAGACAATCGTGAGATAAAAGAATGAGTATCAAATAGAACGCCGAAAAGTTGAGAGTACATTACGTCAGATAGATTAAGTCAACAGTAAGGTAAATAGAGTCAGTACAAAGAGTAAAAAAGTTAATACGAAAAAAGTTAAAACCTAAGCAATTTCTTTGAAGCTATTCGTCTAGAAACCGAAAAGCCATGCGGTGACTGAGGGACTTCCGTATTTAAAGAAGTAAATGTGGAACTTGCTCGAGCCGCAAACGAACGCGCAAAAACATTGGTCTTGGTCTATGATAAGATAATTTAAACTCCCCAAAGCGAGTCATCGATATTACAATTTCATAGAACGCTGAACTATGAGGCCCTTGTTATACGTTCGCTCACCCCCCAGCGTAACTCGTCCATTCAGTATCAGACACCGTGGGGCCAGACACGTTTGTACGAGTTATCATGGTGACGCTGGCGTGGTGAGCTCGTACAAACGTGTCTGGCCCCACGGTGTCTGATACTGAATGGACGAGTTACGCTGGGGGGTGAGCGAACGTATAACAAGGGCCTTAGTGTTATTTACATAACCCAACGACTATTTTGAACAGCATGCAAACATCTCTCAACTTCCTTCGACTCTAGAGTGTGAAGTGCAAGAAACTTGTTTCGGATTGTAGCCCTAGGAATTCGAGAATAGTTTTGCGGTTGGGAACCTTTAGAAGATCTGATTTGCTCAAAAATTTCAATTGATTTATAACTGATTTCATTGATTCATTGTTTGGCTATTGTTCAATCCTTTTTGCATTTGCCACGGTCTGTTAGGTACTAACCACTGCACCATAGTTGACGCACCCTTTTATAGCGTAATAAAATAAAAAATAAAAAATAAATAAATTTTGAAGCACGGCACATACTCAGCAACTGAGAGTTCCGACGTCTTCTCCCAGTTCTCTCTCGAAAACCCGTCATCTACTAGTGCCCTCGAGCTACGTTCATGGTAGAAGAAAAGGATTGATGAATCCTCGTGCACTTTATGATGAAGAGGGTCCTTCATCTTAGACGATATATATGGACGAATGCGATGAGGAATGTTCGCTTCGAAACAGAAGCAACATCGACCCAGACTTACGACGACTAGCTCTTCTAGTGGTGCTCCACCTTTGATTGAACAAGCTTGCAATGCAAAAAAATCTACGCAGAAGTCCGAGAAGACAAGGGAACTGCAGAATTTATCGATGGGTGCTAGCTGGCTTTTTTCGAATTCTAGGAGGATGACGCCCCGTTCCTTGGTCAAAGGCGGCTTCTATGGTAATGAACTACTCAATTGGTGTTCTACTGCAATATTCAACTGGTTTGATAAACACCCTCAACGTTTTCACCCTGGAAATGTGTGCAGGATTTCTATTCCCCAAGTGGAGAGCATTGGTCTTCTCGGCAGGAAGAGGCGATCCCTGTTACAAGACCATTGAACTGCAAGATTTAGAGCATTCTGCAATTTGGGGTGATCCGACGCATAGGTTAGTTTATTCATGAACCTTAAAGTCGTCAGCGAATGCATTACGCATCCAACATCAGCTTCAAAAAGAATGTTGGGTAAAACATATATGTATATGTTTGAAAGAATAGGGGACAGAACGCCCCCCCCCCTGGGGCACACCACTCTTAACCCATTTCGGTTTGGTTGTCCGACTGAAGCCGGCATGATGGGCTGATTTTTTGAGGTTTGGTCTTCCTCTGGAAAACGTCCAGAAATAGTAAATCTAGGGACTACATATTCCACCCAAACCTAGAAGGTAACAAAAGCGGACGGTCAAGACACCAGTGGCGCATGGGATGTCTGAAAAGAAGATGTTTTTGATGAGAATAGTGAGCCAGCAGTGAGCAAATGAGGTTGATGATGATGAAAGTAATGAAACCAGAGAACGAAGCAAGACGACGACGGCCAGCGCCAGCCAGAAACATCTCCGAGAGACGCTAGCTCTAATGAAGGCACACTTGTGGCTGTGTGTGTGTGGTTTTTGCCGCCCAGCCAGCTCTTCCCCACCAGGCTCCTCACCACGTTTCAGCCCCGATACTGGTCGATGTGTTGTCTGGCTAGCTGGCTGGCATTCACTGCCACTTCGGGAACATATTTTTCCAAACCGAAATCGCTCTTATATGGAGAACAGCACGGCTCGTTTTGGAGGTGGAGAAGTGAATGTTTGAAATTTTCACCAAGTTCAGGGGTGTTGAAGACATTTATCAGCCGACACACAAGAAGAGTACTGTTGTATGCAAATTATATGCAGTTGATCTCAAGGTAAGATAATTTCGAACTCAATGACGCAGTCTATGCCAGAGACTATACGTGTACAGCAAAAGTTCTCGGACACAGATTATTGATCGTCTAAACGGCAGATCTCAGGCAAATGAGGTGAAATTCATAACATTTATTGCAATTGACCACGCACATATAAAAAAGCGTCTAAGTTCTGAAGTGACCTCCTTTCGCACGAATACAGGCCCTAAGTCTCTTGCGGGCCCCAAAGGCCGGTAGGAAATTGATGAAGATGTCGTACGTGCCGCCGTAGACGCGTCCCCCAAGAGACTTAGTGTCTGTATTCGTGCGAAAAGAGGTCATTTCGAAACTTAGATGCTTTTTTATATGTGTGTGGTCAAAGGCAATAAATATTATAAATTTCATCTCATTTGCCTGGGATCTGCCGTTTAGACGTTCAAGAATCTGTGTCCTAGAACTTTTGCCGCACACTGTAGAAACGGCAATATCTCCTGGACTCCTGGAATAATTGTTCGACGCATAGGAAGCTCAATTTATATTGTACGATGTGGAAATCTGCTGTGGTCCAGACACGTAAACCAGTTGCGATCAAGGAACGATGCGCCTTTTACAACCAATACACTTCTGGATGTATTCGATCTTTCACTGTACAACTCTGCAATCGACGACACCACACCAAGGTCTGTCACGATCAACCTGCCTCGACGATCACAACGCAATCGGCGACAGCAACGCCGAATTCAGCTGAAACCACGGAAAGTCCGGTATGATACAGCTTACAAAGGGAGGTGTTGTAGACGTGTGATATGCAGTTGATCTCAAGATATGATATCATCATAATAAACCATCCGAGTTCGCATTATTGTATCGTGTACTTCGCCAGTAAACGTGTCTACTAGCCGATTCTACTTCGGCCACATCTGCATCCGGAACAACTGCAACAAATACAAGAAAGTGAATCACTACAACGATGGTGGTCTTATACAGAGATCCACCACGCAATGGGTAGGAGCACCCGATTGGTTACCAAGTGATAAGCCGTTATCACCGACCAATGATCTTTCCCCAACACCAGGATATAATAAATGTAGTAAAGAAAGAAATCAAACTGATTGTTGGTCAATAAGGCGTCTTCTCGATATCAGAAATATTCGGACATATATGCTGTATCGCCGCTGAACGTTCGCCAAAACGCCGGCGGCACTCGCTACTGCCGCAAGTGCAGACGCGTCATAACTCTCTCCAATTCCACTTGATTCGATTAAAAAATACATGAATGGAATCAGCATAACGTGAACTATCTCCTGATTGACAAAACGCTTGAAAAGCGTTAAAGTTTTCAGTTGTGAGCTGAACGTCGTTAATGCGTTCGACCTCATTTTACCGAATGGAATGTTGGTCAAAACGGCTCATTCCCAAACATACAATTTATTTAGAGCTCCAAAAACAAACGACCCATTAATTCTTCTGTGGCGAACAGTCTTCGTGTGGGGTTTCCTCACTAGAAAGAACGATGTTTCTGAAGTTGTTCGTGAGAATTTCACTCGCAAAAAGGTTATACGACGCTAAGGTATCAAACACTCACATTTACCGTATGGTGCTGCCAGTGCTAACAAGGAGTCCATCTCAGGGTGTGCCAAGCTTTCGTGATGCAACTTTTGCAGAATGTAGGGTCCCTTGTAGGTACTCGAAAACCATACTTCATTTTTCTCTAGGCACCTCTGTGATGGGAAAAACGGCTACCGAAAAAATGGACAAATGCTGTAAGTTGTTTGGCCTTCCAAGTCTTACTCACAGAAGGAAGAAGGCCAGCTTGCTCGTGGTGTCCAAAATTTCATGAAAAGTGTTGATTTGGACACGCTGCTGTTTTCTAGAGTCCCATTATCCGAAGATGCTAAAGCGAAGCTAAGGCTTTACAACGAAACGCCTTTTGAACGAGTAGTTCCTTGGTTATTCGAGGGCCGTCCAGAGAACACGAGATATTAGGAAAGTTTCTCTATTATACGTATTCAACTTTCAGACGCCGACGAAGGCAACGCCACCGATCTTGGTCTACTGCTCAGTGGTTAGATAAACGTAAACGTAAAGGTCCGATCAGTCCCCTATGGACGCGTCGCAGCATTTGTGTTCAATTCATAATGGGGGAGTCATGGTGAACGTTTATTTGGCGTATGCAATGACTCGCGATACTGGAGTTTGAGGTTCCTGGAAAGCGACCACGAGGAGCGCCCAAGAAAAGGTGGAGCGACGTTATTAAGAACGACCTCAAGGAAGTTGGGGCAACGCTCCAAGACGCCCAGGATAGATGCAAGTGGCGACTATTGACGAGGACAGCGGACCCCGCGACGGTGCGGGACTAAACGCTAAGGAGATGATGATGATGAATGACTCGCGATAGCCAGCCACTATACCAAACTCAGTGTTTTTCACCCTCTCATTGTCAGACAGCTACAGTACCGGATGTGTCTTTCGATCAAAAGATGAAAAAGCCGGCGAATACCGCCCCAAAGCGACTTTTTCGAATAACTTGATTATAATTCAACTATTTGTGAAATTAGGCCTAGATTTGAGCTCAGCAGCTCGAACCTCATCGTTTGGTGTATAAATTACCCACACTGTTTCACTGTTTCGCATGAGATACTCATCATCAAAATCGGCGGTTATTTAGTTCTATCAGATAGAATACCACTCGATCTTCAAGAGGAGTGCACTGTGTTTTGACGCATGTCACCAATTCTAAAAGGAATGCCGCCAATAGCTCAGTAATTTTTGGTAGCCATTCGGTTGCAGCTCTTGAAAGCATCACCTAATTATTGTAGCAGTGCCTAATTTGAAACAGAACCGGCTAATGTAGCAGAACAAATAGCTGATGACGAACAATGAATGATGTGAACAGGCCTTGATTGCAAGGAGAACCAGGGCCCAGATTCATCATTGGTAAACCCCCGATAAACCCCGAGATATAGGCCGAACGGCACCCACCTTTGTCTACTTATCCTAAACATCCTGTGTTAAACGCAATCTCTCATCGACTCTGCTGGATTCTGGCTGCGTCGCGGTTTCGGAGACCACTCGTCCGTTGATGAATCTGAGTCCAGATGAGGAAGACCATTGTATGTGGGAGTGAATAGGAACTCGGAAGGGCTTAGGAAACCACGGCATCTACACCACTGCAGCAGTGCGCAGTAACGGACTTACCCCGGTCAATGAGTC
Source organism: Nippostrongylus brasiliensis (assembly GCA_030553155.1). Taxonomy (NCBI): domain Eukaryota; kingdom Metazoa; phylum Nematoda; class Chromadorea; order Rhabditida; family Heligmosomidae; genus Nippostrongylus; species Nippostrongylus brasiliensis. Next base: position 8,657,642 of record CP130732.1, read on the forward strand.
GGTCCCAATTTTAGTTCGCAAACCTGAGTGGCATTTAGGGCCCTTAGGATCAATCAGAAAGAGGAGACTGGGGCGGTGATCCAAGAGTTAGCCCTGTTCGCCCCCCTACGCAGATTTCACCTAGCAGATCGCGCCCTTTCTTGTAGCCAAGGTGGGTGGTCCTTAGTCTAAAACTCAGTGACCCGCTTACTGCGGCATTTGAGGGCGAATGATTCTCTACTTCGGCAACCGACGTCAAGATAAGTTTCTGGCATCGCCTTTGTACCTCATCTTCTCGTGATTCTGCTGGTAAGAGGCGCCACTGTCATCTGCACGGTCGAGCGATCGATCCTCGCCTGGGCCAACCGAGCCTTCCTTCCCTCTGGGGTCGGGTAAATTGGTAACAGACTTGTCTGGGAAGGTAGAGACACTTGCTTAGTATAGCGGTTGCCCCCTGCCCCCCCCCCCCACCGCAAGTCATTGCATAGGCCAAAATTCTGAATGAAATCAACGCCGACACATTCGCCTTCACCTTTTATAAGGTGACCTTGAAGGGTGGTCAAATTCGAATTTTGTATCAGATCTGGTGTCAACTCAATGCAGCTAAGGAACAGACCCGTAGTTTTCTCTTAGAGAGAAATCTGTCGAGATTCAGGCGGGCAAACATGGCATGCAGATCAGCCATCCGTTCAAAACAGCAAGCGATTCTGCCGCATGGCAACAAAGAGAAGAAGAAGAGAACAAACAAGCGAACATTTCAAACGAACAAAAGGAGTCGTTTCTCGAAAGGACAGTGCTCTCTGAACAACACCAACGAGAGCAATGAAGCAGATCTCCCGGGACCGAGTGAGCGTTCGGGAAAAGAAGACGAGAATTTCTGGAGAGGACGAGTAGCACAGACGTGGTCGAGAGGCACTGGAATTCACGCCCACATCTTCGTCGGCCGGCCAGCACCATAAGAGGATTTGCGCAGACAGGAAGGCCGTCGCTGAGCAGCAGCAGCAGGGAGACAGCACAGGAAGTAGAGCCGCTTCCGAGGTGAATAGAAAAGATGATGAAGAGGGGTTTCTAGCAGGGCACGAAACCTTACTGGGGTCCAGGACCGGATTTACCCAGCATCAACGGAACAGCGGTTCCCAATACCTCTAGTTTACCCCCAGCTGGGTTGCCCACAATCGCGTTCCATTCAGAATCGTGGAGGCAATGCATATTTGGTCTCTACAATAGTTTGACGGAACCAGCCGCTATATCAGGTCAGGGTCTTTACATTTTTAGGAAAGTCTAGTACCAATTTACCGGACCCCGGAGGGATGAAAGGCGTTGTAAGCCCGGGCGGGGATCGATCGCTCGACTGTACGAATGTCAGCAGCGCTCTTATCACTGAACCACACGCGGCACAGATATCCCTAGTGAAAAGCCCTTGTTATACATTCGCTCGCGATGAGCGTCTGCGACTTGCGAGCGGTGATCGCGTGCGCCGCTAACTCAGACGCTGAGCACGCCACGCACGCACGCACGCGCCCGAAGCATACAGAGCAATGCGCGAGGTGATCGCCCCACCCCTAGCGAAAGCGTCAATCGTAGTGCAATGCGCAGCGACGAGAGCGTGGAAGGTTCGCGAGCATGTGCATAATAGCCCGTGAGCGTCACCACGCTAGCGTCACCATGATAACTCGTACAAACGTGTCTGGCCCCACGGTGTCTGATACTGAATGGACGAGTTACGCTGGGGGTGAGCGAACGTGTAACAAGGGCCTAACCCAAGCTGGATGAAATCGCTCATGAAATGGTTGCGCTAGCTTTATATTTGCCTCAATTGCCGTTGATCTGATACCCTCGAACTGAGCATATACCCAGTCTCCCGCTTCTGAACCTCCAATAGCTGGACAGCAGGGGTATATCTGAGGGTTAAAAGCGAGCTGGTCAATAATGAATCTGGGTTCAGGCAACCGGTTTTAGAAATATAAAACACATGAGTAGCTAAGCTACCTTAACCCCGTACAGTGTATTACACTGCCTGAACCTGCGAGCTATACGATACTCCGGTACGCTACTGGGGTATTTCATGGCTCAGGGTAAAACCTAAAGGTAACCTAGCGATTTTCGCGTCGCGGCCAGAAGGGTAATCCTGGTATACTTGACGGTTAATAACCGGTTCGCCTATCGTAAATTTGGTGCTATGGAAAACCTGGGATAACCATAGGATACATTAAAATGAAAAGTAGCTGATGCGATTAGGCTTCCAGTGGCACGAAAACCAAGAAACAAGGAAATTCCAGCTCAAGGCGAAGTGCTAATGTGCAAGAGAAGAACATGAACGCGATGGCAAAAGAAACCGAAGGGGTTCGGGTTTCTCAGAAGAAAAGGAGTGCATCGGCACGTGTCAACAGCCAAGAAGAATGAAAAACAGAGCGAGGAGAAGGAGCCGAATGAAGCATCCGTCAAAATTCACTAGAAATATTGACAAACAAACAATAACAACAAAGCAGCGCGTCTTGACAGCTAGTGAAGTGAAGAGTGAAGCGTCCCGGGCTTCACTCGCCGGATTCCCGTCGATACACGGTGACTCATTGTAGCAATGTATGTGAGCACATTAATTGACTTGTTTGGTTGTTTATCATTCGCTATCAGCTATCAGCGTGAAAGGTGATAACTAGACGACGCAATAATCTTCTCTCGAGCCGCGCCGAGCTTAGAAATTCCCCCTCTGGAAGCCTCACACTAATGGCAGGCCAGTATGAGCCTCTTCCAGCCGCATAAACTCGTATTGCAGAAGCCTCTAATGAGAAATAATGATGTCAACGGCTTCGCCCTAGCCGATAGAGCAAATTAAGAACGAAGTTAGCAAGAATAGGGTAAAACAGTACCCGCGTGGTACAATGGTAAGAGGTGCTACCCACAACCGCACGGTCGAGCGATCGATCCCAGCCCGGGCTAGCCAAACCTTCGGTCTTTCTGGGGTTGAGCAAATCGGTACCCGACTTGTCTGGGAAGGTAAAGACACTGACTTGGTATAGCGACTGCCCCCCCCCCAAGTCATTGTATAGTCCAAATACGCATTTACCATGCCTCTACGATGCTGAACGAGAGGCAAGTGCATGGCGCATCCTTAAAGGACTGATCGACACACCTTCACCTTTACCTTTGTAGCAGAAACACCTTCGAATGGGTTGAAATTGTGTGAAACGACGGCAAAAGGGTCCTTTCTGGAGCAGTTTTAGTGCCGTTAGCCTAGTTGACATCCTCTTACTTCTTCTTCCTAAATAAGTCCAGACAGCACCTTATCATCCGTAAAACCTTCAAAAAGTTTTAGCTTTGTTGAGCGAAAAAATGATAAATGATAAACTCAATAACAGCGAATCTCTCCGTCTTGTGTTCAGAGAAAGTCGACAAGAAACACCGGAGGAAGGCTATAGCTGGCAAAAGCCTCGCTCAGACTGAGACGCCCAGGAAGTGGATCAACCCAGCGCAAGAATGACTGAATTCTTTCAAAAGTTTTTCTTCTGGACTTAAATATACACTGTGGATCGATAATTTAAGAAAGGGATAGATGAATTTCAGTCGAAGTGAGCCTCTGCCGAGTTGTCTAGAAGAAGTCGGCAGGAAATGATGGCGGCAGCCTAGAAGTGACTCCAGTGTCGATCAAAGTAGGGTGCGGCATGTCGCTTTTTCTGCTTCACGTCAGCTGTGACTTAACCAAGGATGGAAAAACCTTAATATAAAGGCTAGAGGATTCGCAACGTACATCGGTAGCATAGTGGTTAGTGCAGTCTGTCAAAAACAGAAAGACGCGGGTTCAATTCCCGCTCGATGTCAGTGTTGTGCGAATAACCTAGCATCTCCAAATATATAAGGCTTTCAACTAGTTCTTGTGTATAAACCGCTAAACCTAAACAAAAAGCGGCAATTAACAGACTAGTTTCGTCTTAATATAAAACTTTTCTGGTAGAAGAGAAGCACTTGGACACCCTCAGGCACCGAATGGCAGGCCCCATCAGTCTCCACGGTCAGTTTGACGGAAAACCCCCAGCAGCTAGAACAAAGGCTTGCAAAAACGCTCGTCAAGTGGGATTACGAGCTGTCCGTCGCTTCCTCACCAACGACGTCGTTGTCGTTCCGTTTGGTAATGCTGTTGTTCGAAGGAATACGGACGAGGGCTCGAGTTTTGCCCGGTGCATAGCCCTTTGGTGCTGGAACTATAGAGCGGACGTATCCTATCCGATCCTACGCTATATTAGGCTGTCGCAAAATTAATCTCGGTTTCTGAGTGTGTTCAGAAAAAAACTTCTTTACGCCGTATTATCTCGTCTTAAGGACATCCAAGCACACTGTCAGGTAGCAGATTATCTGCTCTATCAAAAGCATACTTTACTGTCTCTCTAGTTTGTGCAGCCGATTTTTTCCAGAGCTTCATTTGAACATGGACCGAAGCGACTTTCAAGTGCTCATGCTCTATGAATTTGATTTGGGACATCCCGCGGCAGACGTAGCTCGTAACTTAAGCAGAGCTTTTGGGATGGATTGTCCTTGCGAACGGACTGTGCAGCTCTGGTTTAGAAAATTTGCTTCTGGCGATTTTGATCTCGAAGGAAAGGCTGGTCGTGGTCGCAAGTGGACCCTTGATGAAGAGGTTTTAGGACAGCCGTTGAAGCAAATCCAGAGACCAATACTCGTAAGCTAGCAGAAGACCTGGGTGTATATACTCCACAGTTGCAAGACACTTGGAACCAATCGGCAAGATGAAGATGATGTCAAGATGGATTCCTTATGAAATGACCGATGAGCAGCGTCCTACGCGTGTTGACATCTGTTTGAATCTCATAAATTGTTATAAAAATGAACCGTATGTCAACCGAATTATAGCTGTAAAAGAAAAACGAATCCCTTACAATAATAGTAAGCAGGGATTTTCTCGGGTTGATAAGGGTGCTCCACCAAAACCTTTTCCTAAACCGAAACTTCATCCCAAAAAGGTTATGATTACTTTGTGGTGGTGTAGTAAGGGCGTTATCCATCACAGCTTCATGCCACCTGGTGGTTCAGTTACAGCAGAGTCATAGTGTTGTGATTTAGACGAAATGTACCTGAAATTGCAAAAATTGTGTCCGGCACTAGCGAACAGAAGCGGTGCGATCTTATTGCAGGACAACGCAAGTGCACACACCGCGAAGATCATCCGACAAAAATTGACCCAGTGAGGCATTAAAGTTCTGTCTCATCCTCCTTATTCTCCTGACCTTTCGCCAACATACTATCACTTTTTCCAAGCATTTGATTCTTATCTGCGTCAGAAAAAATTCGCTGATTTGACCGATGTTGAAAATGCCTTTCTTGCTTCCGATAATTCCCGTGATCCTAGTTTCTTCTCTAAAGGCTTGGATTTATGACCGCTTCATTGTCAGAGGTGTGTAGGTGCTTACGGTTTTTACCTTGATTCATAAAGTTGCGTTTGAGCTGAGTTGTTGCAGTTTGAACTGAGCGGTCCATTTCCGAAATTAATTTTGCGACAACCTAATAATAAGCGAAACCCAAGCGACGTTTGTCTTGGGTGGCTCATATGGGTCCCGCCACGATTGCCCGTTACCGTGCTCCCAGAGACGCATTTCATCAGTTCAGCTCGCCATCTTTTGCATCATGCTATTTGCTCATCGTTTTATTTTAAATCTCTATTGTTTCATTTCAAATCTTTATCTATTTATGTAATTAATGTGTTTTTGTTTTTAGTGTGTATTTAGCGGCCGCTTGTCGGTCGGCAAGCTGCTGAATGGCTGGTACTACAATATTGCGAAGCATTTTCTTCTGAAAATGGTTCCACCTAATTAAAATTAAATTGTTGCTAAGCATCAACTGCCAAGGAACTTTGAAAAATAGTAAGAAAATCCTGCAAAACTGCCACTCGCTCGCCGCGCGCTGCTATTAGCAACATTTCAAGTATACATCAAAGCTAAATACATATTCTAAAACTACAAAAAATTCTCTATCAAACAGTGTACACGTCTTTGCCAGAGCGTTCCTATTGAACCTACGGAAGGACGTTGGAAAAAAACGGCAAGGGCTTATGAAGTGACCTAATACTTCCTTCTGATGGGGAGCACTTCAGCCCTTGAGGGCTGTTTCTCTGGAGTCAGAATTTCTTATTTTAGTCGTAGTCAAAGTAAAGGCAAAGGCAAAGGTAAAGGTAAAGGTAAAGGCAAAGGTAAAGGTAAAGGTGTCGGCGTTGGTCAGTTCCCTAAGGTCGCGCCGCCGGAAATTGCTGGGCCAGCCGCTTTACCTACTTAGTGTATCCACCTTCCCAGACAAGTCTGGTAAAAATTTATTCAACCCCGGAGGGATGGAACGGATGGTACGCCCGGGCCGGGATAGATCGTTCGACAGTGCGGGTGTCAGTTGCGCCATTTACCACTGCACCACGCGCGCACTTGATTCAAAAGTAGGGAGTCAATATTATAAGATGTGGCGGAATGCGTGGGCAGCTGCACAAATTTTTAAAAATGCAAAAATTCCTCGAATGTGTTTGACATTGACATTTGACGTTCCTGGGGAGAATTTCGTCTCTCTAACAGTCTGACGGGGCACTTGATAAAATTTTCCCGAGTCGTTCAAAGGGCGCGAGTTTCAGCCTCTGAGAAAGCTTTATTAGATTCAAACGTCTACAGCCCCATGCTTTAGCAGCAGCTTTTACATCAGAACCTCACTGATCAAAATTGGCTCAATTTTTAAACTCTTTCGACGACATGGCGCACTCTGGGGTGATCGCAATTACGACCTCTATTTCACAATTTCTCCTCTCACTAAGTTGAGCTCGCTCACCTTGAGTGATACGCCACTAGAAATAGAGTGGAGAAGAAAGAGAGAAGAAAAATGAAAATTTCACATTTTCAAATATGATTTCATAAATTTTACAATAATATTCATATTATTTCATTTAATTTATTTGTATTATTTCATATTTTGTTCATATTATCGCCATCGGATTTCATATCAAATTATTACCGGTCACCTTTAACAGTTGATTTTGATTTTTATCTTATTATTATTATAATTCATGTCCAGTATTAAAATTTTTATAGGTTTCTGCTAATCTGTTTGAGTTCTGTCGATTGGATATCCGTCGAAAAAAAAACGTAGAAAAACGAAGGATTCTAGGACTACAAATGATAGAACTACTTTTTTTCTCTTTTTCCTAGCATCAATTTTTTCTTTCCATGATTCGAGGACGATTGCTTACGGTTCCTTTGTTTTATTATGTCAAACAAACAATGTTGCACTTTATTATAAAAGAAATATAAGTATAAATACCAATGCAAATATAAATTAAAGGTAAAGGGCGGCGTTGGTCAGTCTTCTAAGAACGCGCCACGCACTCGTGCTCCATTTAGAATCGTAGAGGCATAGTGATAACGTATTTGGCCCACACACTAACTTGCGGGGGCCACCCGCTATACCAATCCAGTGGCTTTACCCTCCCAAACAAGTGTGGTACCGATTTACCGGGCATAGGAGGGATGGAAGGCTTCGTTAGCCCGGGCGGAGATCGATCGCTCGACCGTGCGGGCGTCAGTGGCGCTTCTTACCACTATACCACGAACGGCCATAAATATAAAGATAAATATGTAGAAGCAGGACATGAAAATGAACGAACGGCAATAGAGTAATTGACCGCCGCCCTCACTAAATAATTCGTGCAGTAGTCACGCCGTTGTGCACGACTCCCCGACGGGACCATTTGTGTATTCGTTGAGTGATCTATAGTTGCCATTTCTTGCTCCAGGGCTCATGCAAACCCATGATTTACGATGTCCAGTAGACTGGCGTAGATAATTTTTCCATCAACGAGGAAATCCGGGAAGGGTAACGCCGGTGGAAAAAATAACCAGAAACGTCAGAATTCAGTCAAACGATTGATTCTCGTCCTCGCTTTCAAGTTTACTTTTTTTCTAATTTACTGAGACTTGGACAGCCAGATCCACGAACGGGGCTATGGGATAAGAAAAACGGAAACACAAATCAATAGGCCCAAAATAGACAGAAATTACAATAAAGTCAACGAAGACTGTACAGTACCGGACGCGCCGCAACGATAAAACGGCGGCAGCGGCGCCTCGTAGCGCCGAAACCCGCCGTTTTTAAATAACTTCTTTAGAATTGGTTTATTTGCAAAAATAAGTACATATTCGAGCTTAGCAGCTTGAGCTCTTTCCCTCCATAGACAATTTTCCCAAGTTCGTGAAACTTGCTTTCAGTCGATTTTTTCGACCCCTCGATTTTCGGATCCCGTTGCCGCTTCGGTACCTGGCTTGGTGACTCACCGCCAACTAGGCTCCGCCTACTCCTCGCCACCTAAATAAATATATAATAAATATGCGGAGCGTCCTTTCCTAGCGTCCCAAGCTGGGAGTAGGGGGCCCCACGGGGTGGCTCGAAGGAGCTACCACGTGTGGCCCCCGTTGGGCATGGGGCGCAAATGAACTGCGGTTGGCCCTGCCCGGGTCACCACGCGTGGACACCGGAACGGCGCATTTCGGCGCTCCGGAGCGCCGCTACCGCCGTTTAATCGTTGCGGCGCGTCCGGTACTGTAGAAGAACAAACGAAAGAGCACTGATCGATCGATGATCTGTCAATCATGTCACTCCTTGTGTCACTGCGTTCTGAGCTAGGTGTTATTTTGAATTAGTGTCTTATTTGCGATCTGCCTTAAAGGACAATAAATCCTCGTCCTTTGGCGGTTCGGCAGCATGCTCGTCGTGATATTGATCTACTCTGTTCGAGTCAGTTTTGTTCAATTTTATATGTTTAGTTTCGCTCCGTTGTGGTTCTTGCTCAACCTCCGGCGAACCTTGCAAATAAAAAATAATTAAATGAAATAAATAAATAAGTAAAGGGGATGCATACCTTAAATTGGACAACGTCGAAGCAACGCCTAGTGGGTAGAGCAGGCTCAGATATGTGCAACGTTTGAAACGGGCTTATGATGACAGCAAGTAATATTGAGAATAAAGGATGATCACGAAGAAAAAAAGAAGCATTTTTGTACGGGGAATTGCTACCAAGCTCATCTGGGAAGGTTAAGACACCCACTTCACCAGCCGCTGTACCCGTAAGTCATTGTATAGGCCAGAAACGTATTCACCATGTCTTTACGATTCCGAGTGGAAGGCGACGGTATGGCGCGTCCTCAGAGGATTGATCTACGTTCCTATCTAGGTACCTATCTAGATTCACCTTATAAGTCATTAAAGAGAAATTGACGGTAGAATTCGAGGAATATGTTAAAAACCGCTTTAGAGGTTCCGTCTATCTCTCGAAAAGATGGTAATGAAGGGAGTTCGTGTGGAATTTTCTATTGACCTTTCTAGATTTTCTATTCATACGTCTTTAAGCTGTTTGTTTATTTTTCTTCACTATTTACCTTTCGAGTATAGAGCAACATTGAGTCCGCGTGGTACAGTGGTAAGAAGCGATGCTGTCACGCGCACGGTCGAGCGATCGATCTCGGCCCGGACTAACCAAGCCTTCCATCCCTCCGGGGTCGGGTGAATTGGTACCAGACTTGTGTGGGAAGGTAAAGACACTGACCTGGTATAGCGGCTGGCCCCCGCAGGTCATTGTACAGGCCAAATACGCATTCACTATGCCTCTACGACTTGAATGGAACACGAATGTGGCGGCGCGTCCTCATGGGACAGATCAACGCCGGCACCTTTACCTTTACCTTTACCTTTAGAGCAGCATTATTTGAAAAATATTCCAACTAAAGAACAGTTAAACAGAACGCGGAACCCCTCTATGCTAGCTTTCAAAGACCAAATCATGTCATTTTGCACACGAGAGATTAATCAGAGGAAACGAATAATGAAAAATGAAGCGGAAGTGGAGAAGTGTCGCTTATCAATTTGATATGGGATCTATCACACCTACAAACATCTGCTAGAAGATAAGGGTTCAAGAGCAGAACCAGGCGATGCTACGGGAATCGAAGATTACATACCTTTAAAGCTCGGTAAATTTGAACTTAACTTCGAAAGGTAGAAATGTTAATCGATCATTGTTCTGTAAGTTAGCAAATGGACCAAGTTAGCCCGAACTGCGTTCAAAAATTGCCGAAAAATTGGTGGTGAAGATGGATTTTTTACGATTTGCCCTATATTTACCTTTTATTTACCTGGGCAAGACGTAAAGGGCTCGACCGCAGTCCCTGTAACTGCTTTCACCTTGTCGGTCGTCGGTCAGTTATTTTATAATACAATGTGATCTATCCCGGAGGTGAGCAAAGCTTCACAGTCCTCAGTTGAGGATCGATCAGTCGACCGCGCAGGTGAAAGCAGCGGCTTTTACCAGCTTATCACCGGCACTCATGACGTCTGTGTACAAGTGAACCATAATAAATCATAAATACAGTACCGGACGCGCCGCAACGATAAGATGGCGGTAGTGGCGCTTCGGAGCGTCGAAATGTGCCGTTCCGGTGTCCACGCGTGGTGGCCCGGGCAGAGCCAACCGCAGTTCATTTGCGTCCCATGCCCAACGAGGGGCCACACGTGGTAGCCTCTTCGAGCCACCCCGTAGGGCCCCTACTCCTAGCTTGGGACGCCAGGAAAGGACGCGCCGCGTATTTATAGGCGGCGAGGAGGAGGCGGAGCCTAGTCGGTGGAACGGACGCCGCATATTTATATTCGGCGACGAGGGGGCGGAGCCTAGTCGATGGTCAGTCACCAAGCGAGGGACCGAAGCGGCAACGGGATCCGAAAATCGAGGGGTCAAAAAAATCGACTGACAACAAGTTTCACGAATTTGGGAAAATTGTATATGTAGAGATAGAGCTCAAGCTGCTAAATTCGAATGTATGCTTATTTTTGCAAATGAACCAATTCTAAAGGAGTTCTTCAAAAACGGCAGGTTTCGGCGCTACGAGGCGCCGCTACCGCCGTTTTATCGTTGCGGCGCGTCCGGTACTGTAGGCTAACGGACTGCAGCTTTAGTCGATTAAAGTTATCTAGGGCCCAGATTCATCATTGGTAAACCCCCGATAAACCCCGAGATATGGCCCGAGCGGCGCCCACCTTTGTCTACTTATCTTAAACTCCCTATGTTAAACACCATCTCTCATCGACTCTGCCGTCTGGTTCTGGCTGCGCCGCGGTTTCGGAGACCGCTCGTCCGTTCATGAATCTGGGCGCAGGTGAATTCCCACCAACAAAGGTAATTTAAACCACTCTCATTTATTTCAAAGGTGCATTATTTTCCGTATTCATTCATCCCTCCGCAGCGGCATCCTTCATTACTTTATCGATTCTAATATGTTACGGAACTTAGTGTCGCGCTCTATCAAAGCGGCACCAGACGAACTAAACTAGAACGAAGTTGGACAGGTGACATTGAAGTCCGAGAGAGCTGCACTTTGTTGCAGGACGGCTTTTAAGAGCGGCGGCAAGCAAAAACCGAGCTTCCACGTATTCAAGAAGCCGCTAGAAGCTTTAGAACTTCTCAAAGGCTCCGAGCGAAAAAGTAGTTTTGGCGGTGAGCACGAAGCAAGCGCGTGACAAATAATGGATACGTTGAAAAGACGAACGGCCCCAATGAGGAGTCGTGGGCAGGTTAGCTTCGCGGAAGTGAGCCAAGGAAATGGCGACCAATTTTCGAATAAAATCGTCGACAATTATAAGTTGAACCGAGAGCCCTGCCGCTTTTTCAGTGCTATTTTGCCCGAATAATTCTCTACTTGATGGAGTTGTATGGCATGATGTGTTCTATTATATACATTAAATTGAGGGTATTGAATTGCTCTATCCGAATTATTACGAACATTTCTAATCATGCTTGTCCCCAAACTTCTATATGCGCTAGAAGAACACTGAAAATTTTCTGCGAATCATGTTTCTTCAGGTTATTAGAGGTAACAAGGCTTCAACACGACTACGGCAATAAGAATTCTTGAAGTCGAAGGCGACGATGATCTTTCAAAAACACTAAAAATTCGTCGATTTGTTCTTCCAGCTTCCAAAATCTACAAAACCTCATTGACTTTGGAGATGAGATGGTGGAGAACCGAACTCAAGAAAATAGTTATGTTAAGACTCACTTAAGAAAACGAATTCTGAAGCAGCCCGTAGGGCACATGAATCATATCCGACGGAAAGTACTTGCACATGGTTCGCAAAAACCCTGGAGTACTCAAATGCCAGCTGTCCGACGTCGGCACATTTTTTGTTAAAGAAAAAGGAACTTAGGCAACGAGGTCTTCGCTCCCTCAGCGGGGCAACGTAAAATTGCATCTTTTTATGAAAATCGAAATTAGTTAAGGAATTAAGAAAAATTTAAGAAAATAAAAAATCAAAACTGTAGTCTCGATTGAACTACTTCAGCACCAAAACTATAAATTTTGTATCGCGCGTCAGTCCAATGTCACTGTGGGAACTTACTGTTAGTAGCCCATTTCCTTAGCGAACACTGACTTATCAAAGTGGACGATGTCAAAAGGAGTTTCTTCAGTTTTTGGCTTCTACAAGTAGGGAGTGAATCCAGTGTCGGTTCAAGCAGTTTGCTAATAAATGTACTTGAACCACTGAACAAAACCTTCTTTACCTATGAGCAAACTGGTTCGCCGTTTTTTGGAAGAGAGAGGGTAAATAAGAAAGAAATGTATGTAACCAGGAAATGTATACTTTATAGAGAATGGGAAGAGAAAAGACGCCCGTTTCGCCTCTGAACCCTATACAGGCAAGAAAGGGCAGTAGATGATGCACTCATCAGTAGGGTAAGGTGTATGTGGAAGGCAATGCAGTCAGCGGTTTATATACACCCTAAAGATCAAAGGAAGGAGAGAAAGGAGTGATCGAAAAAGGTAGACGATGATGAAAGAAGAGGTCAAGAAAACTATGAGTGGATGACAGAAGGTCACGTCCTAAGACTTCAGTGTTTTTTATTATGTAGATCCTCGGAGGAGCTGTATACGTCGGAACAGGTCGATTGGACGTAGTCAATACTTTCGCCTACTTGGGAAGTACGATTACCACCGATGGTGATGTTACCGTCGACGTTCGCTCTCGAACTGCGAAGGCAACGGCGGTGTTTCAAAGAACAAGGCCACTGTGGACACCGTCTTCAATCTGAATCGACGTAAAATTGCGGTTATACTCATCAATAGTTGTCCCTACTGCGATATATGCTAGCGAAACATGGAAGATGTCAACGAGTAACGTCAGACGGCTGAACGCTTTTCACTGCAAGTGCCTGAGGCGAATAATGAAAATACGCTACGCTGATCGGATAACGAACGTGGACGTAGCACGTCGTTGCTGTTCAAAAGACCTAGCCGAAATTGTTGCTTAACGAAGACTACGATTCGTCGGCCACATCTTACGCATGCCGATGTATCCCCTGCCAAGACTAGCCATGGAGTGGATCCCGCCGAACGGAAAGCGACCCAGAGGTCACTCGAGAAACACATGAAGAAGAACATTTTTGAATGACTTCAACATGATGGATATTTCCAGACAGGAGTGCGAAGAAGTCGCCCAAGACAGAGAGCGGTGGAGAGAGTTCGTCGCCCTATGTGCTCAACGGCACGGGAGGAACTAAGTAAGTAAAATTTGTAAATAATGAACTCATTGTTACGTAGGCAAGAAGCTGTAAAGGTAAAGTTGTAGTAGTAAAAGTGAAGTGACAGGCATTTTGGTTCACCCCAGTAATGTGGACCGGCAAAAAACGAGCCGATTCGAGCTGGATGATCGCCAGCGTGTACATAATTCATCGCGGGCATCTTCAATAGTAGTAGGACGGCCGACAGCGAAACGGCCGGCCGAGTCTCTGAACGGAAGTTGGGTGCAGATTCGGTGCGATGAAAGGGCTCATTTGGCCACGGCTGCCACTGGAAATGCGTCATGGACACAAGAAACTGGCCCGAAGGAGACACGGCCTGAGTGCTTCTATCGATCACTCAAAGGGGTCTCCTCAGGTTACCTGTGGTAGCGGATTACCCATGGGCACATGTGAAGTGACTTTGAGGCGTGTCTTGTTGAAGTATAAGAATAGCCAAAGAGAAAAGGAAGACGTCGAGAAAGGACGAGAACATTCCGAACAACTAGACTGAGAAAGAATTAAGCGATCTCGAGATCCGCTCAATAAACTTAATTTCTGGAGCCGCTCGAATTTTGTTCGTGGTAAGTAGGGAGAGCACTTATCGATAGTAATGGTAAATACATCGCTTAGTAAAATGTCGCGAATTTGGTTTTATTCCGAATTCTCCGCAAAAACGGAATTTTTAACTAGCTTATTTATTATTTATTTATTTAAGCCTATCATAGACATGCTTTAAAAAACAAATCCATTGGTTAACTAGAGAAACTCACAGTTCAAAAATACTAACAACACAAGAAATTTGGTAAAATATTTCACCACCACATAGACAAAGACTACTATACGCGTAACTGATCATCAATAGCTCATGATTATCAACAACATTTTCTCATAGGTAGGCGAGACTTGGAAAATTTCCAGCTCCTGTCAACTTTCCTTAATCTGATTGCGTCACAATAACGCTCCCATAAATAAAATTATTCCGTTGGTCCGTGACCTCGATTGGATACTTATTTTGAACGAGACCACAAGCGACTACAAAAACCGTCAGAAAGACTTTTAGTGGAGATCAAAAACAGGAATTTCACTAGAGCAGACGTAGCTACATAGTTATGCAACTTGCTCTACTATGGATTAACACTTTGACGACAATCGCTGTTTTGCGCTGGACGCACCGTGCGACACGCACTCGCGCCCGCGCGCATGCGGCATGAGCCACCGGTGGCTCATAATGTCCCACGCGGCAGACATTCTTCCCGACCCCCTTATTAAGAGCATTTTTTGTGGATTTTTTAATTTATTAGGATCACTTTAACACTGAGAATGAGGTGCATGGTTCTAGGACGGATCATGGTGAAGGAATGAGCGAATCTTAAGCCAGAAAATCCTCTGTATCCAATTATTTTGGTGTAAAACATAAACGTAGTACATTAGATGTAGCTATTTGAAAAACAGGTTTATTTTACTCTATCGGGGTTAATATCTACTGTCTTGTCTGAAGCCTGAAGTACGATCTCCCTGCTTTTCTTGAAACCCTGTTTTCGTTCTTGATGAAGGGCTCCTTCGATAGATGACGTTTTATTGCTCATTCTTATTCGGTAATTACTTTCTACACAAGTAAGCGTATAAAAAACGACTCAAGGTCGTAATAGTGTTGACGAAGTCTAGAAACAACACTGAATTCGTGATCAGCACCGGAAGGTGATCCGTATTCCAATTATTGGACGTATCATTCAGGCAAGCCTTACTTTTCGGGGTTTGATGTTTCCAAAACTACGGCAAACAGAATTAACTGAAGGAAGGGGGAATATATAACACTGAAGATACTGTTCTAGAGAATATATGGAAAACAGGTATCCTTGGCAATATCACTCTTGCCTCGCTCACCTTCGTTGACTGTTACTAACATTATTCAAAATATCTCAGAATATAAACAACCTTTTTATTGCTTACTCATGTTGAATACCATAGTACCTTAGGAGATTAGAAAACAAAAAAAAGTTTTGCAAAAAAGGTTTGCAACAACCAGAAATATGGAATTGAATGTTATGAGCCACCGGTGGCTCATAATGTCCCACGCGGACGGACACGTATGAGCCACCGGTGGCTCATATTGTCGTCAAAGTGTTAATATATGCTTCTTAATCTGCTAATGGCAAGATCAGATCAAAAGATATCCGTAGGCAGAACTTCGCTTGACCTAAAGATTGGCTATATTGTAGCGGTGACCCTACAACAGAGGGAAATGACGATGAAGCTGGCTGTCACGACCACAAATTTCTACCAGGGCCCAGAGAATTTTCTTGTTTGAATTCAAAACGAGCTTGTTATCGTTCATACCTGTACTCCTGATTTATTTGACGTTTTTATTTCCATAGTTTTCCATGTGTAACAATCTCGTTTCGAGTTCAACATAGAAAAGTCTTCTATTGCAGTGTAGTAAAAAAGTGCTTCATTGCCCAAGTTTGAGCCTCTGAAGAAGGCGGACTCGTCGAAACGTCAGCCGAAATAAATTTGTAACATTTTGGCTATTTGGCTTCAGTCAGTCTATCACCTACTACTATATTCTATTGCAGTTTCATGTCGAGATTGATAGAATGTAGAAAGTGGGGATGGCTAAAATCATCAGAGAGGGACGTTCAGAGGCGGAATGCGGAAGCAGTCCAGTCGCGCGTGCCACACAGTCGTGCTGTGGGACGAGCAGGCAAGCCATTGACGAGCCGGGAGCTTGGCAAAAACCTTGAACTCGATTTGCAGTGGCAACGGGGCGGAGTCGTCACGACGACACATTCCACCCGCATCGACAACGACGAAAACGCCACCGCAAAGATCGTGGAAGCGAGAGATGGGCCGGATGTGGGTGTGTTGTTGCCCCATGGTCCCCAAGGGCTGTCAAAATAGCGCCCCCTGGCAAAGTCGTGCGCCACAGAAGTTGTACGGAAGTAAGACGTCGCCGCCTATCTGGGGCACCTTTCCGTCGATTCATCTGTTTTCAAGTACGTGCTGCTACTGCTGGTCTGAAAAACATGTGACACAAATTGCTCCATGAAGTAAATGGTGTTAAGGCCTCTTCGGACTTTACTGCGTTGCTGCCGTAGTAATGATGAAACATAGGGAGTTTATCAGAAGCGCTGATAACGAGTCTCACATCCGTTTTCAAATTTCTTTGCGAAAACCACCCATATCGTCAGCTAAACAGCTTTTTGACCAACGACAGTCCAGTGGACGGCCGCAAAAGCGCGGCAGCTATTGCGGAAATACGCGCACTTCATTTTACTGCTCTATTTTGGTTCACTGCCTTAATTTTTTAGAAGGGCTCGTATAGTTTGGGTCAATCCAATGGAGAATTTGCTGGACAATCGCCTTTTAAGAGTAGGCGCGGATTACCAGTATTATGCCGTTGCTACAAAGCTCAAAGATGCAGTACTGAACGACGGGGTGAACATTGACCCAAATCTCTATACAGGAGCCTAAGATTGCGGGAGGACTCGAGTGGGGTGGTGGGGAAAAGTGCCGTAGCGGTAGCAAACACCTGAAGTATTAAAAATCGATGTAAAAAAGACCACATCAGTTCAGGTACCACCAAAAATCGTGTTTCATCGTTATTCGTTATTTTTCCTGCAGATGAAATTTGCACTAAGCAAAAACCCTTTAACCTGTGGGGACCACTAAAATAGGAGGCTGGTGTGTAATGATGAAATGCACCGTAGAAACGTGAGCTAAGCAGGATATCAGGAGACCTTTGAAAGCTACTTTTATCAGTGCCATGGTGCATGCCAACTTTGCATATCCGATAGGGTGGTCATTTATTTATTTATCCACTTAGTTATTTATTACACCATTAATCAGACATCGTCTTCGTTCATGAGGAATGGACGAGGACGATGTTCATGAGGAACGGATACGTTTCTGATGCCCCATTTTCGCTCAACGGAACGAATATCGCTAAATGCTCCAGCTATGTGTACCTGGGCCGGGGAGTCAACATGACCAACGATTTGGGTTCAGAGCTGGGCAGGAGGAAATGAGCGGCTTGGGGTGCATTCAAGAACGTTGAAGAAGTAGTGAGGAAGACGCCCGACTCCGCGCCGATGTCTTCGAGTCTACGGTTCTTCCTGCGTTGACGTACGTACGCTTCAGAATCCTGGGCGTTACGCAAGAAGGATGAACATGCGATTTGCGTCGCGCAACGAAGTATAGAGAGAAGGATGCTCGCAGTGACTCGCTTCATCCAGGCGAGAGACGGCATACGGAGCTCCGAGCTACGTCCGCGTCAGTCAAAGATCGGAGACGCAGTCGCTTGGGCTAAGTTGTCGAAGATCAGGTGGGCCGGACGCGTAGTGCGATTTCGTGACGACCGTTGGACGAGAGCCGTTACTGACTGGATTCCAAGGGACGTCAGAAGATTACCAGGTCGCCCACCTTTGCGCTGGTCTGACTTCTTCGTCAAATCCCTGAACGATCGATTCGATGCTCTTCGTGTTCCTCGAGCGAGCAGAACCCACTGGTCTACCATGGCACGCGACAGGGACGAATGAAGACGTTACTGGCGCACGCTCGAGCAAATCGATGATCAACGGGACGACAGGTGATACAGGTGAATTAGACATGTCCAAGGCAAATGCAAAATGTTAACTAGTAGACGGCTTGTCTACAACAAACAACTAAACACTGATCAATGCTCCAAGTCGTTCCTTTGCTTAAACAAGCCTATGCAGTTATATAGCATCTGATGGGCACATGCTCTTGAAGGCTTTTTAAAAATGAATATTGTGGCTAATAGTAGTCCTCTAAATGCTACAATGAGTAACACGAAACTAGTCTGTTAATTGCCGCTTTTTGTTTTGTGAGTTATAGACGAGGACTAGTTGAATGACATATATATTTGGAGATGCTAGGTTATTCGCAAAACACTGACATCGGATGGGAATTGAACCCGCGCCTTTCTGTTTCCGGCAGACTGCACTGACTACTGTGCTACCGATGTATCGTCTTTCCTACCGACCCCTAGTTTATGTGTTGTTCGAACAGTTTGAAGGTTTCTTTCGCTACATCTTCCCTCAGTTTTGCTTATTATTAATAGCCAATTTTATTATTAATTTTAGCTGAATTGCACATTCATGAGGATGTGATGATAAGTAAATGAATAAAGAAATATAGTGGGAGATGGTTTCGTGGTTTCGGGTGAGAAATTTGATCGAATTGTTTACCTTCGTCCGAAGTGAGAAGGAAAACGGAAGTTGTGCAAGATAACTCTGCTTGTTGTCAATATGGCACTCGCTGTGAGTGGAAAAAGATACACAGTTTCACCTGGCGTTATGTTCTTGAATCCTTGAGGTTACTCCGATTTAGAATAGGGAGATCAACACCGAAACGTACGGCCAAGGTTTAGAACTTAGCTGAAGACGTAGTGCAGTTCGCTTGAATCCTGAAAGCATTATTAGTTCATTTCATAGGTACAAAATTATGCCGAATGGAACCACTCTTATAAGTCACGATCAAACATACCACACCAGGTGGAAGAAGAAAGGAAAGGAAATCGAAAACATATGATGTATGGAAACAAAATAAAAAAGGAGAACGTCAGAGAAAACTGAAATTCAGAGCAGCATGTGATGGCAATCGGGAAGAGTGAGAAGAATGATGTGAAGAGAAGGACTACTGAACAGACTATTCGCAGGCAACTCTTGAGAGTGAGTCTGCTCCGGACAATCTACTGGAGTGGTTACTGTATTGGGTTCCCTCGCCTGAGGACAATTAAGATATTCGGCACAAGAGTGTCGTGTACGAGTGTCCCCAGCAGATTTGTCTTGCTTGCGTTGTCTCTTAAGTTCAGAGGATACATTTATTTATTCACGACTATCCAACCAATAGAACTCCAACAAAATGGCAACATTACATATATAACATGTGACTATTGAATGACGATATAATCCTATCCTACTATATAATAAGCGAAACCTAAGGGATGTTCGTCATGGGTGGCTCATATGGGTCCCACCGCGATAGTCTGTTACCGTACACCAAATGCACCCACAGCGACAAGGGAGCTGATGAAATCGCTTCAATCTTTTACGCTTCCTTTCGTTTGCATTCTCTACCCTTCGTTTTCATCCTTTTACTTTTATATCGTGCTTTTATCCTTACGGCTTACACTTTTCAAAACGTCTCCTCCGTTTCCCACTATTCAGTTTCCATTTTCAGTGGTTTTCAGCCTTCGTTAAGGCCAAATTTTCTGTCGGTATTTGCGCTTTTTGGCTGTTCCCAACTTCCGCCAAGGTTAGTACAGTTGTTTCCTAACGAAGTTGACGAACAGATGTTTGGCGGCCAATACGCCGATGGAAAGCTGGTAATAATAATATAAACACGCATTAATGTGATAGATTTATGAGGTTTTACTCCACTGGAAAAATTGAAAAAAAATAAAAATTGCAAACTTTCCCAGCGTAATCCCTAGCCTACAACCTCCACTCTTCCAAGCAGAATTAATTTGAATTTGAGGAAAGTGCTCTACACATCATTATGGATTTCCTGTTGGAATCATTTAGTGCAAATTGAGATCAGAAGAAAATTAAGTACAATTTCCATTGGAGTTAGTAGTGGAAGAAAAGAGAGGACCATACGCTTTTCACGTCTCCAAGGAAACTGGCAAGTCGGAAGGGTCCCGACAAAAAAGTCAATTGCTGTGGAGGCCCATAGATATAAACGAAAAAGGCGTTTCCCGAAGTTCGTTCCCTGCCACTCTTCGAATCCAACGCACAACCATAAGAGCCCGTCAGGTGAGTGGCGCGAAATGGCTTCTCGCCCATTCTCGTCCAGCTACCACTCAAGCTTTTAACGACTTTCATAGATTCTCCTCACCTGCAAAAGTGCCCCGGTGAGAGACCATTGTCCTGAGTTTCGACAAAAAGCCAAGTGCAGAGGCTTACCTCTGACTACTTGCAGCTCCCTCTCACGTTGGGAAAAACGTGCCAAGCAAATGCGGGGAAACTGGAGTTTTCCTTCCAGAAAGCTCCTGCAGCTGAGCGAATTTGGAGACCAATGCGGCGAGTCGAAGTATTCGCAGCATGGGACAAACACAATGGGAGAGCACACGATGAAGGTGTGTTGACGTCGTGCATCGGTGGTGGGCGACATCAACATCGTTCGAGCTGAACCGTGGAATTTTCATCTCTTCAGTTACTCCATAAACGACTTTGGTGGGTAAGCCCAAGGGATATGTTGTCCATTTACCGCGTTTCAACGTCAGGCTAAGAATAAACTTATCAAATACTAGTATGTTCCATTCGTTTGATTGTGTTTTTTAGCTCTATCGCCCCTGTGTCTTATACTCGCGTAAACAAATAAATAAATAATAAAATGAATGAATGGAATAAATAAATAGATATCCTCGATACCTCTACAACAGCTACGTATTTATAGTCACGTCTGTTACAGAACATTCAACAATATCCCATCATATATTTGGAGATGCTAGGTTAATAGCAAAACACTGACATCGAACGGGAATTGAACCCGCGTCTTTATGTTCCGGCAGACTGCAGTGACCACTGCGCTACCGATGTATGTTGCGAACCCCTTAGCACCTTTCTTCAGCCCGGTCGGGCTATTGCTATCAGCACTCACCCGTAAACACGCGAATGAGCCGGTAAGCAGTTATCGGCAGTTACCAGTTAAGCTGATAGTATTTTTGATGTAACACGAAACTATTCTACTAATTACCTTTTTTTTGTTTTGCGGGTTATAGACGAGAACTAGTTGAATGACTTATATACAGTAGTTCGCGAAAAGATATGTCACCTTGCATTTTTGGGTGTAGATCGCTGAAACCGAAGGGAATTTGATTCCAGTTAACTGTTCTAATAACTTTTATTGAAAATACAATAACATGTGCCCTTGTTGAAAATTCCAGATTTTTTTTAGAAAATTTTAAATTCATTTTCGTATGCATTTTCAAACGAATGTATCTTAGGAACCACTGAGCTTCTGCGTGTCTAGTGGTGACATTCTGATAAAGCATGATTAGCTTATTCTTATAAGCTATGAATTTTAGTTTCACGTCATCAAAAAACCATAGATTTTTTTGCGTGAATTTTTTATGGTCAAGAAATGGTGAAATCTTGAGACAGTCTTTCATATAAAATTCTATATATTAGTAATTAGTAAATGAAATTGCATCACACTTGGGTGTCTGATAGCATAAGATATTCTCTTGCTAAAACATACTGGAGTTTTGAGAACTGTCTTCCATTTACAGATAAAATAGCTCTCAAAATTGCATTTACATAAACGGCCGTTTTAAGAATACCCGGAGGGCATTTGGCTCCAGATTTCTCTAGTGCATAGTAGACTTGTTGCTTACCAAGTCCTTAACAGGTAGCTAAATTATTCTCACTCCCATGCAGAAAATCGTCTTCTAGTTAGACCGATTGAAACTACCGCACTAACCCTCATAGTGTACGGTGGCGGGAATAGTGGTGCACGATATTTCTAACTAGAAGACGATGTTCTGCACAAGAGTGGGAATAATTTTGCTACCTAATAGGGACCTAATGAGCAACGAGTCTACTATGCACTAGAGAATTCTGGAACCGAATCACCGCCGGGTATTCTTAAAACGGCCGTTTATGTAAATGCAATTTTAAGAGCTATTTTCTCTGTAATTGGGAGGCAGTTTTCGAACCTTCAATATGTGTTAGCAAGAGAATATCTTATGCTATCAGACGCCCAAGTTTGATGCAATTTCATTCACTAGTTACTAATATATAGAATTTTATATGAAGGAATGTCTCAAGATTTCACTATTTTTTACCATAAAAAATTGACGCAAAAAATCTATGGTTATTTAATGAAGTGGAAACTAAAATTCGTAGCCTATAAGAATAAGCTAATCATGCTCTATCAGAATATCACCACTGGACATGCAGAAGCTCAGAGATTCCTAAGATACATTCGTTTAAAAACGCATATGAAAACGAGTTTAAAAATTTCTAAAAAAATCTAGAATTTCCAACAAGGGCACATAATAGTGTATTTTCAATGAGAGTTATTATAAATGTCAACTGGGAACAGATTCTTTCCGATTTCGGCGATCTCCACCTAAAAATGCAAGATGACATATCTTTTCGCGAACTACTGTAGTTGGAGATGCTAGGTTATTCGCAAAACACTGACATCGGACGGGAATTGAACCCGCGCCTTTCTTTTTCCGGTAGACTAAACTAACCACTGTGCTACCGATGTACTACGTTGCGGAGCTCCTAGCATCCCTTTCTCAAGCCCGGTCGGGCTGTTGCTATCAGCACTCACCCGTAATCCCGGGAATGAGCCGGTAAGCCGATATCGGCAGTTACCAGTTAAGGATAAATTCTTAGTTTCGTTAGAATAAATTCTTCAGACGGGATCGCACTTGAGTGGAGCCACAGACTATTAGGGTGTCCAGAACGGATTTGCCGAAATCACAGCAATGTTCAAAACAACACAGTTTTTGAACAACAGTTTATTACTCTACCAAATAATTTCCATCTTCACCAGCAACCTTCCTCCAACGTTTCGCTGGACTATGGATTCCCCTGGCGTAAAATTCCCGCGGGTGTCTTTGAACAACCAAGGGATGCAGCGAAAAAGCACACGTCTTCGTATGGATGTTCCTCCACCAGCTTGTTCAATTCATCCAAAGACACTGCGGACGGCCGACCTGATCAAGACTTATCTTCCAACTCCTTGTTTTGAAGCGTTGAAACCAGAAAACAGATCTTTCGTCGGAAAAAGGTTCTGGACCGCCCATTTTAAGGTGAGAGATCAATATCGATTGTGATGTGTATATACACGCAGATCAATTCTTTATATAGCACCATTATGTATAGGCGTAAAATCTGTGGTAACTCGAAAATTTCGGCAAATACTTTCCGGACACCCCAGTAGAGGGAATTACTTGAGCTGTTGGGTCTTGCTAAGGATGCCGCCCTGAGAGATATATGTCTGATATACTCGATATCAGCAATAGCGGGTATCAGGGGTGTGCGGATTATCCATTATCCGGCTTCCGGGGTTTTTTTGGCTTATCCGTTATCCGCACCGTTGTCCGGTTTTTTTCGGCCGATCAAGGCCCATAAAAATCGATCAAGGCCTCTCACTCAATGCAATTTCGCGCTCTACTGACAAATAGAAAAATAGTGTTTCGAGGCTAAACCCCTTATCGAACTTGACTATCACTTTGTATAACTCGATAAATAATTATTCGACCCACAAAATTCACGTATTGAAATCCAAATTCATAATATACGGAGTGATGGTCTCCATGACTCGTCAGAGTGACGACTCCTCTGACGAGCCATGGAGACCATCACGCCAAAAATTCCGTGAACACTGTCTCTGAAATACTTTTTTCAAGTATCTGATATTATGAAGAAACAATAGCAAAGTTTTTTGCAATGAATTTGCAGTCGTTGTTGGATCTTTTCAAAAAATCAGACAAATACTTTGCTATTGTTCCTTCATAACATCAGATACCTGAAAGAAGTATTTCAGAGACAGCGTTCATGGAATTTTTGGCGTGATGGTCTCCACGGCTCGTCAGAGGAATGGTCAACTCTGTATATTATGAATTTGGATTTCAATGCGTGAATTTTGCGGGCGAAATAAACATCTTTCGAGTTTTACAAAGTGATAGTCGAGTTTGATAAGGGGTTTAGCCTCGAAATTTTTAATCCGTTATCCGTTATCCGGTCGATTTTGGCTATTCCGTTATCCGCACCGTTGTCCGGGCCGCGAGAATTTTTTTGAGATTGTACACGAAACGGGATTCCTGAAGGTCCTATATTAATAATTCGTCTTCCTTAGCTTACTTCTATTTCCAAGTTGTGAAAAATTAGGGTATCCGATGGTCCCGCAGAGGGTTTGAGCATACATCTAGAACCAGACGATCGACAAACCCGCCAGTGAGCTTCAATTTGCTCGCAATTCATCAACACACGGGGAATTGTTGGGGGTCTATTACAAGTGATTAAACACCTCCACTGCAGCGGCGCGGAAATGGATACCTTTCAAGGTAACGGCGCTTCGCTCTCACTTAATTTGTCACTCAGCTTTGCAACACTTGCCGCCGGTTTATGTCCAAGGTGTCGGAAACCGCGGTCTTTATGATTTTAAAAAGACGACAGAATCGCGGCGAAAAAGCGGGTAATCGTTCTTGAACTGTATGCATGCAAACCCTGATTCGTCAACGCTCTGGGGTTTATTCAAGGTTTATACACAGTTTCCAGTTCGAAGCCTCAGAATAATTGCTGCGACAGTGAGGCGTGTAAGACCCAACATATGCCCCGGAAAAGCCTGAATATTCATTGATTTGAGTCCTAAGCTCTGAAGTTCTGGCTGCACCACACTCAAACTTTCATGTGAATAGAGGTAAAGGCAGGAGCAGGAAATCTCTGATGGATCTGAACAGCGAACTCAGTGCTTCGCACCCAGCCACTTCCCATTCCGTCTTGTCCATCTCTCCTGAACCAAACTGAATTTCAGTCATACGGACGTTTCGCAAACATCTTTAACCACGGACAATCTTATCCCACTATGACGCTATTAGGTTGGTGCAAAAGTCTTGCAACACTTTTGCAACATTCTTCAAAATAACAGCAATTTACTGAAACAAAATCTCAGTCAACGATATAATCACCATTCATATATATGACTCTTCCCCATCTTTCGAGCAACTTTTCAGTTCCTCTCCGCCAGAACTACAGGAGCTGTGACGAAAAAAATTGGCCGACCTCCATTTCCAGTTCGTCTCGGTTGTCGAATTCCATATCTCGAAGGTGTTGCTCTAAGGGCCTGAATAAGTGATAATCTGAAAGAGCAAGGTCTGGAGAATAAGGTGGGTGCGATAGAACTTCCCAGCCTAAATCCTGAATTTTCTCACGAGTTGCTCTTGCGACATGAGGACGAGCGTTGTCATTCAAAAGGTGGACTTTTCCCTTCCAGGGCGTTTTTATCGCATGACGGGAAATTCTACCGCACCTACCGTACTCTCCTCACCTTGCTGATTTAGATTATCACTTATTCAGGTTCTTAGAGCAACACCTTCGAGATATGGAATTCAACCACCGAGATGAACTGCAAATAGAGGTCGGCCAATTTTTTTCCGTCACAGCTCCCAGAGTTCTGGCGGAGAGGAATTGAGAAGTTGCCCAAAAGAGGAGGAAGAGTCATATATCTGAATGGTGATTATATCGTTGACTGAGATTTCGTTTGAAAAAATTGCTGTTATTTTGAAAAGTGTTGCAAGACTTTTGCACCAACATATTGCATACCTCGTTAAATTTCAGAGCTGAACTAAAACTGGGTAACCAAAAGGGCTTCTGCGATGAGGGCGCAATTTGACAAACTTCCGACACCACTTTCGACTGATTAATATAATGTCGCAAAAAAACGCACTATAGGCCAGGGATAGGGTGACAAAGCAAGAGCGACAGTGTGTGGTTACGTCTGTGAAACTTTTGCGTACCGCACGCCACTGCACGGAGCGACAAACGACGCAGCATTTGCGAAAATGCGCCAACCTTTCTTGTTATTGATCTACTTCAGTTTTACTGAATGCAAGTCCTCTACTTGCTGATCTTGCATTAGCATTTTTTGAATACCAGTTCTCAATCGCTACCAAGAAATACGGAAGTTCCACCCATTCAGATATATGGCTGATTTACTAATTATGGTACTGCTGTACTTTTGGAGCCCCAACTTTTTTCACTCAATATGTGCCTCTGGGGGTAATCGGTCATGAGAAGAACGATTCTTATACTCGTTAAGTGCGGAAATGCCTTATAAGCCCGTTATCATAGGCTTTAGAGGCGAGGAAAGCTGTGCTCGAGGTGGTTTGCCTGCGGTGGCAGTTTGGGCGGAAGTAGCATTTGCAAGTAGCAGTCAGCCAACAGCAGATTTTTGAGCTGTGCTGGGAGTTATTGCCTATTGTTGATTGTGTGATGCAGCACACAACCACAACCACCACCATTCCCATGCGGCCCCTCCAGAAAAATACCAGCCATTTTCAAGCCATACTCGGGACTTGTGCAGCACATACCTACTCGAAGAGATTACAAAATTGGAGGGACCTTGTTCACAAAAAGGTGCCAAAAATCACTCGAGATAAGATTTGTGACCGGAAAACCTACTGAAATCCTCGAAATAACCTTTGCCTGCCACTTTTTTCTTGTTCAGAGTTTTACACTCCCTCGCCGGCTCTCCGCGGTATCGGAAACCTCGCATTTGTTGTGCGAAGTCCATTACTCCGATCATCATGAATCAGAAGTCAGCTAAATTAGTAGAAAGTTCGGCCACTAACCGCGTCTTATTTCACGCGGTGAGGATTCGGACACCTCGGGTCGACATCTGATGGTCTTAGGTCAAGTCCGCGATTCCCGCAAACCGTCAGTCTAACTCGTGGTATCGGATGCCCCGATCTTCCTGAATCGAAAATCGCAGGGGAACAGATCTATCAGTCTCGGGATAAGCGAAATCTGTAAGTACTGGAACCACAATTCTACCAAAGTTAGTGCCAATGCTCCCATGAAGCAAGCCAGTGCACCTAGAGATTTAGGTACCGCAAGCCCCAACCTTGGCGAATCAGGATACGCGACAGGATTGCAGTGGAAAAAAACTTCACTATCCTTCGTTCGTCCAAGGGCCTGGAAACTGATATGATACCCTTATCAGGGTAATCGTTCCAGTGATCCTTGAGAATAGGCCTAGAGATTATAGTTCTAGCAAAATCTTTCTATGCTTTGGGATTTATGAAGTTCAACAGGCCGTCAGTCACCCTGGGTATGGGATACCTCGATATTTACGAATTGTTCGAGATCTATCTATCTCGAAGTATCCATAGCCTTCCACCGTCCATGATCTGATCGCTGACTACCAAACGACGGAAGTTCAGAGATCTTACATCCTGAAGCCTATGCATGCGCAAACTATGAACAATCTGCAAGCCGATTGGCCGAAAGAGAAAGCGCGCGAGGAGATCTCTGCTCACGATAACATCCTAAAACTGAGGAGCAGGGTGTGTGTGGTTTGTGACGAGAGGAGATTTTTGCTGCCCGAGGGCACAAATGATCCTAAACGACGCGACGATCGAGCTTCACAACGGACGACAACATCGTCGGCGACAAATGCGCTCTGATGGCTTGACGAATCAGACGAGTCACGAATGCGAACAACTGGAAAGGACACCTCGGCTCTTAAGCGCCCGAGCGAATTGCGCGACGATGAGCCGCTCGGACAGCCTGTGAAGCACCGTCATCGTCGTCGCCTCTTGAACACAATGAAGGCAGCCTGAGTGCCGGAGACGATTGAATGAAATCCTCATCGTAGGACGTCCAGTATGACTCGACGTCGGGTTGCTGATGGTAAAGCAAAGGTGTTCGTCAGTTGTGTCCCATGGGAGCGCCATGCATTCGCCGTTTGAACACACCTCAAGCCATTGTAGAGGTCAAGTACGCATTAACCATGCCTCTACGATTCTGAAAGGAACACGAATGCGACGGCGCGCCCTCAGGGGCGTTATCGACAAACTTTTGCCTTTACCTTTTTGGTAAAAATAACTTCGAATTGGCAGAAATTATGTGAAGCGACGGCGAAAGGGTTCTTTCTGAGACAGTTTTAGTGCCTTTAGCCGAGCTGACGTCCTCTTATTTCCTCCTCTTAAATGGGTCCAGACAGCACCCAGCCATCAGGAAAACCTTTAAAAAAGTATTCTCCAAGTTTTCTCTTGAAACCTCGGCATGATGGTGTTATTATCGTATGCTGCTGTGCCGAACGAGGTTAGTAAGGTGGATCAGATTCATTCTGCCCAACGTTTCGACCTGTTCGTCGTCGTCAGAGGCCAAAAACGTAGTTCGAAATTACACATCCTTGGTCTGCCGGCCAAGCGAAAAACCATCCCTAACATTTTTTAAAACGAACTTGAAAAACCTACCCCAAGAAATTGTAAAAACTAGAGATATTAAATGACTTGTCCCGTGATCCACCGGCAGAGTGGTGCCGACGTGGCAACCAGCTCTGGTTGACACATGCGACTGAGTCATATCAGTCATTCCGAAACCCACAAAACGGTGCAAACGGTAAGAAGTTATTGCTTATCGAGAGACACTCATTTCGGTTGTTCATACAAGGATTCCTTGCGGAAATCCAAAAATATTCATATACCCTAAAGTCTCACAGATAAGTCCGCCTTGCGGGCGCCGCGACACGGCGTATTGATCGGTGGTAGACTATCGATACGCTGTACCTTATCTGATATATTGTTCTTTTTCTGAGGTTTGCATTTCTTCCATGACACTGTAGTTTTAGCTATTTCTAATTACACTGGAGAACTGTTCAGGTATCATGCTCAAAATAGTTTCGGTAGGGCAAGGTTTTTATTGAACTTCCACTTCATCGTCAACAACCCTTGGAGATTTCTTCGGGCCATTAGATCTCTGGTCAAAACCAAACAAATTCAATGAACCCCTTAACAACCTTTCACAAAGCAGAAGAGAGAACATCGGAAAAGCAATAAAAACCTGCAGCGTTGCTACGTTTCCCTTTGTTTGCAGCCCTCTACAAGTTTATCTCTTCACTAAGCGCTTAAACACCTGTTGCTACTAATGAAGGAAGATCGTATGTAAGACATCAAGTGTTGCCGCTTGCCTTATACTGATAGTCGTTCGCAAATTGACTGATCGGTTCAACACTACTACTGTTAAGTAGGTGCAACAATTGGTCGCCTGCAGGCGCCGCGCCGCGGCCCGCGCGAGGCGGACTTATCTGCGAGACTTTAGGGTAATAAAATTCTGCACTTAATGTCGAAATCATTCCTGTCATGCATTTCACGTCTGTGCCTTCCCAGCGGGGCTGTTAAGGTACATACCTCTTCTCCTACTGCCCAGATGTTCTTTTTTAGGCCTCTGACGACGACGAACAGGTCGAAATGTTCGGCCAAATAAATCTGATCCACCTTACTAACCTCGTTCGGCACAGCAGCATACGACAGAGCGTTTACCAATTATCAGGTTGAGTCATAACTAATCGGACATTTGCAGATGTTCGAATTCAAGATCAGATTTCCCGCCAATGAAGGAATCGGTCGATACGTACTCCTACCAATCGATAGTGGGCAAAGGGTCCTGCAATTAGGCTCACTTCGTTCACCTTGGTCCGTTACTATGGCTCCGGAATTCACTCCATCTGAATCGCATATTTGCATTGCCATGCTTTTCCTCTTCTTATCTAGCAACGATACTAACCAATTCTTTTAACGCTAACCAACATCAAAAGATAAAAGATAACGATACTAACCATAAGAGATTTGTTAGGAAAGTGCTTCTGTTCCAACCACCGTCTAATCTTTTTCAAATTCAGTGGTGGCGACTACACATCAAGAACGAAAACAGGAGAGGACGTCCGACGGAGTAGGATCTGGACGTACTGAGGAGCGAAGTGAAGACAGAACCATTCCAGACCACTGTGAATTATGAGACTTCCTCTGTGTTCTTCAGTCATCTGTGGTTCAAGGACTATAACTAATCGGTAAAGTTGGAAATCTCGGCCGATGGATGACCTCGTTCCTCTAAATGTTCGATCACTTGTGAGTCAGCCTAATATTGGGTCACTGCACTCCTCTACCTTTATCTTCATGTCAGTAAAGGCAAAAGGTAAAGGTGTCGGCGTTGATCTGTCCCTTGAGGACGCGCCGCCGCATTCGTGTTCAACTCAGAATCGTGGAGGCTTGCTGAATGCGTATTTGGCATGTACAATGACTTGCGGAGGCCAACCACTATACCAAGTCAGTGTCCTAACCTTCCCAGACAAGTGTGGTATCAGTTTAGCCGACCATGAAGGGATCGAAGCTTGATTTGCCCGGAAGAGAATCGATCGCTTTACCGTGTGGATGTCAGCAGCGTCTCCTACCACTGTACCACGCGGGCCTTCCTGTTTGTCAGTGCTGAACAAAAACACAACAGTCGAGTTAATAATACCTAACAAAACTGATCACAGAAAATAGAGTGCAATGAACAAGGAAGGAATGACTGCGGGTGGTCAAAAGTAATTTTAGTTGAAAGTAGTTCGCTTGGCTATAGTGCTAGTTAATAAAATAGGTGTTGTCTCCTAGTAGAAGGACTGTAGGCCTACCAACGCCCTACCTAACTAGGGAGGTTACCGAGCGTGACCCGAAGATTCCGAACGAGACCTACATAGTTTTGTAGAGCGTCGAGCGGGGAATACAGCAATGTAGTTCATTTTTGCTGTGCGCCACTGGGTGGTCCAAAAAAGGCAAAAAAACAATCTCCGTTGTTGCATAGGGGCTCAGCTGTTGCGAAGGGGCTATCGGGTGCCACTCTTCACCGGCAGTGGTACGGTGGCGCAGTGGCTAACACAGCGGATTTGCAGGTGACGGTCTGGGGTTCGGGACCCCATTGATGCGTTTGCTGTAAACAGTTTTGCCACGAGTTCTTTTAACTGGAACTGAGCAAAGTTTTGCAATTAGAGCAAAATTTTGCGCTATAGCCATCCCAACAACGAAGTAAAACATAGGTATTTGGCACAGCGCATTATATGGTGTGCCAGATCCATGTTTTGATTTCTTCGTTGTGCAATATCACAATTGCTAGCAAGGTAATCTTCTTGAGTTCCTTACTTTTGTTTGTTGGTATTGTTAAACACTCAAAAATTGGCGATCGGGAAGCAATATAACTATTGATGAACTGCGAGGAGTGAATATAAGAGAACCCTTCGCCTACTTTGTTGGGATGGTTATAATGCAAAAATTTTTTCAAATCGTAAAACTTTGCTCAGTTCCAGTTAAAAGAACTCGAGGCAAAACTGTTTACAGCAAATGCATCAATGGGGTTCCGAACCCCAGACCGTCACCTGCAAATCCGCTGTGTTAGCCACTGCGCCACCGCACCACTGGCGGGGAAGGGTGGCACCCGGTAGCCCCTTCGCAACAGCTGAGCCCCTATGCAACAACGGAGATTGTTTTTTTGCCTTTTTTGGACCACCCAGTGGCGCACAGCAAAAATGAACTACATTGTTGTAATCCCCGCTCGACGCTCTACAAAACTATGTAGGTCTCGTTCGGAATCTTCGGGTCACGCTCGGTAACCTCCCTAGTAAGACCTCAAAAGCACGCAACTGGAGGTTCCGTTCCGGGGCGGCCCGTTTCAGACCTCTTTAAACTGGTGCGCACCTCAGGCGATGGCTTAGAAGGGAGAACCGGATATTATAGCAGGACACCTAGAAAGAGTATGATCAACCACTCATAGGCCAAGCAATTTTTCCTTAACGAATGTCAAACACAGCGTTCTTCAACGCAGTCAAATCTTACCAATACACGCGAACAACAATTTATCGAGAACCTTCTATAGCCGCATATATAGCGAAGGAGAAATAAAGGTATTCGTCTCGCCATTCCTCTTCCATTTACTGGGTAGATCTAAAGGGGTATCGAAAAGTAGGTGAAGATGTGTAGGTGTGCCAATCACCTTCCTCGCACCTACGTCTACCTTCTTTGATCGCAATTCTGCTATTCCCATTGGATTCCCTTCGTCCGACACATGTAGGCGAGAACGGAAGCCACCGGGCGCCTAGAGTGGATTTGGCAGCCTCCTACGCGGCCCAATTCGTTCAATTCCGAGAGTTATTTGTGGCTTTCTCGACACACTATCTAATTCACATCGCCTTCTTCTGTCAGGAACGTGACGGTTGTTGAGACGAGAAGAAAGGGGAGAGTTCTTGAGGTACCAAGTAAGAGCACGAGTCAGCGAGCCTCACTTAGTGTATTGGTATTATATGTACATTCTTGTTTTATTTATTTATTTAACTAAGCACATTGGCGCGCTAAAAATACAAGTCAAAGTGGTTAGTCGGACAATCGTGAATTTACTGAAGAAGAAACTTAACCAAAACAAAAAAAACTCGGATTCTTAGTAGAACATTTAAAGTAATCCACAACAATAATCATATTAGTAAGATATTATATGAAGCGTATCAAGTGCGCTACACAACAGACCACTTTAATCTGTTTGTCATTATAGGGTCCCGCCGCGATTGCCCGTCATCGTACTCCCAGTAACATATTTCATCAGTTCCTCGCCGTATTTTGCTGCATGCTTTTTGTTCTGCGTTTTGTTTGTTATTATAAGTGTTTTATACATGTCTCCTACGGTAACGAAAATATTTCAACGTCTAGTAGCAGAGATGAATGATTTTTTGAGCATTTCTAGTTTTAGTTATTCATTCAAATCTCCTCTTCATTGTTGTTATGGATGCCGTGACGAATGATCTGCAAAGACCTGTCCCATGGACTTCGCTTTATGCAGACGATGTAATGCTTGCGTCCGACGACAAGAATGAGCTCGAAGTGCTAGTGCAAGCGTGGAGTGATCGACTGGCGCAGTTCGGTCTTCGCCTCAATGTAAGGAAGACAGAGTACCTTTCGACCGATGTGAATGACCCTGGTACAATTACGATTGACGGAACAGAACTTGTAAGGGTCAGCACCTTCAAATATCTCGGTTCGACGATAGCCTGCGATGGAGACCTCAGCGGCGAGGTGAACGCTCGAGTAAGTAGCGCTTGGACGAAGTGGCGTGCGTCTACCGGCGTACTATGCGACAGAAAAATACCGGAACGTTTAAAGTCGAAGATCTACCGGACAGTCGTACGGCCGGTTGTTCTGTACGGAGCTGAGTGCTGGCCTGCCACCAAAGAAGTCGAGCGCCGCCTCAGCGGAAATGAAAATGCTGAGGTGGATGGCAGGCGTAACACGACTTGATCGTAAAACTAACGCTGAGATAAGGGAAAGGTTCGGGGTGGCTCCAATACCCGACAAACTTCGCGAGTCCCGTCTGAGGTGGTACGGGCACGTGCTCCGAGCAAGTGACGACGCGGTATGCAAGATTGGACTCGGTCTCGACATACAAGGTACAAGACTGAGGGGACGCCCGAAGCAGCGCTGGCTGGATACGATACACGTAGACCTGAAGGCAGAAAGAATTCATCCAGACCACGCGCGGGATAGAGCGGTATGGCGTCAAAGAATTGGTAAAGCGGACCCTGCTTCAAAGCGGGACAAACGCTAAAGAAGAAGAAGAAGAAGATTCAAATCTCCTGTCGCCAATGAACGACGGTTTAGGGAAACGATCTTTGTGTACTGACCGAACTAATTGTGAGACTAAACATGAGGCAAATTCACATGAATTGAGAAAGGAGCAAAGAACTATGAAGCCAATAATAGTAGATAATCAGAAAATTGAATAGCAGTAAGGAGAAGGATCGAGAGGCTATATTGCACAATCATCTGCGGACAGAATACGGAGCTCACGGTACAGGAAGGAGCAGAATCGATCGAAAATTGTTTTCAAAAAAAGGAGTCCTTCACTCCTTGGATGCCTTCAAATCTGAAGAAAAACTGCGAAAAGTGATCCGCCCGAAAACCTCAGAGCGAGGGTAGTTGGAACTGTCTTGTTGTTCTACATACTCCAGGGCTCAGATTTATGAACGGAACGAGCGGTCACCTATACCTCGTCGGCGCTATACCCGCTCGATACCGCGAATCTGCGGCCATTTCTGATTCGTGAAGGACAGGGTTTCGGAGACCTAGAAAAAATATCAAATATGCCTCCATTAACTTCCTATCAGCGACTCGAAGGTCATATTTATGTGATTTTAAAAGTATGAAAGCATTCTGTGTGAAAACATGAGTAATCTCGGCCTCTACCCATGTGGACTTTTGCAAAAAGCAGGTTTTTCACGTTCACCTAGAATTCCAAGATTCATTTTGGTCCCTTCTGCGTGACACACACACCTCTGCAGCGACTGTAAATACTCGGGCAAAGTGTAGATGCGACAAAATAAATAAATAAATTGATAAAGTTTCAAGGGTTTTGGTGAGAGAAAATAGTAGAGCTGAGGCTCCGACCAATCGGAGTGTTGAGGGTAAACCGAGAAATGATGAAGGAACAGCGGAGAACGTCGACCGATGATTCTATGGGACATTGCTAGGCAAGTTTTTTAGAAGAATCATGACTCTTCCGCTCGAGGAGAAATATCAATGAGAACAATGCTTCGCCTCTTTCGGCGGTATGATTCAACTGTTCAGTGATTGTTAGAATAGCAATAACACTCACTGTCTATTGGCATTAACAAACGGAATCAGCTCTTTTCAGCTCAGCCAAGAATCGCGACATTTAAACCGGCAAAAACTCTGCGAAGGACGACATGAATTCAACTTTGTCCTTAGTCAGGTCCTGGAGGAGCATAGAAGTACAATGATAAACAATCAAAGTATTGTTTTAACAATACAATAGATTATCATAGACGATAGATTAGGCGATAGATCTATGATGGATGGGTATTTGTTTGTTTCCGTTCTGCAAGACGGTTTTAAAAGTGTTGCAAACTACATGCAGAAGAAGAAAGCAAAGATTCAAAGTCATTTTCAAGCGTCAAAGGACATAAACTAAAGAGTGAAAGATGGCAATGAAAAAGAAGAGCGACGCACTAAAAATTAAAAAGCTCCAAGCATTCTCCTTCTTTTCAAATTGCTCAAAGCACTATTCACAATTGGAAGATGTTCCACGAACTAGAAAAGATTTGGCCAGTGAAATTGTTTATTGCTGTGTTCAATTAGAAAGGGAATTCCAGCGCATCGCCCCATAATACACCGGAACCCCACTAGCTGAGGTTAAATAGGTTTCAAAGGTTTCAATGGAGGAACAAGAGCGATAAAGCTATGTGAAGAAAGGTCA
Organism: Nippostrongylus brasiliensis; assembly: GCA_030553155.1. Lineage (NCBI taxonomy): Eukaryota > Metazoa > Nematoda > Chromadorea > Rhabditida > Heligmosomidae > Nippostrongylus > Nippostrongylus brasiliensis. The sequence goes on from CP130732.1 coordinate 8,692,976, forward strand.
ATAATGCGTTTCCAAGCTCCAATACCTCAGTCACTCTCGGGACTACAAATTCTAATGATTATAGGGTAGGATGCAGTTCTCAACGGCTGCATCGCGAAGTTCGTGTCGGAGCAACGGAGACGAAAAAAGTGCACCTAAACATGAGAGAAAATCACCCTGAAGGCATGAATATTGGTCTCCGCAGGCACAAGCTTCCTTTTAGGAGGGTTGATTGATATTGCCATCTTTTAGGTATTGAAAATACCTGGTTAAAAACCAAAAGTGTTGGTTAAAGCAAATATAAAAGGATTCCAGGAAACTGTGGATAACCATCACGGTTGCAGACGAGAGACAGTTCGATGGTGTAGCGGTATAGCACCGCGAATTCTGAAAGTCCTAGACATGAGGAGTTCGAATCAGGGTTGAGCGTGGGGTGCGATGATCGCAGGGGGGGGGGGTCGTACCGCCGTCATGGTTGAGGGGGGGGGGTCGTACGTGTGAGGGGGGGGGTCGTACATTTTGTGATGGGCTAGAAATTACGAGGACATGCCTTAAGGAAATGTGCGGAATCATATTGTTATCAGTTAGCATGTTTCAGATTCAGACGGACGCATATGGCCTCGCAAAGTTTTTACATCGTTTTAGCAAAATTTTTAGAAGTAGCTAGTCATTCTGTTTTCGGTTTACGAGTGCTCAAATAATTGCTTCCTGCTTTCAGATGATCACATTGCGACAGCATGTGCGGCTGGACTGGTGCCGAGCGAAACAGGAATCTTTTCCAGAGAACAATGAGTAGTAGTAGTAGAAGCTAGTTCACGTAGCTGTGAATAAAGAAGTTTGCCTGACTTGCCGTTTTCGAGATTTGAAATAAATAAATTCAAAATCGTTTTGTAGCATTGAAGAAGAACAGTGCTTGATGAGTGTTGTTTCTTTTTTCGAGAGCTAAGAAAGTATGTGTAACAGTTATTTTTTTTATTTGTTATTTGTTATTTTTATTTTTATTATTTATTTATTTCTTTATTTATTTTTATTCTGTTATTTTTTTATTTTTATTCATGTTATTTTTTCACATTTTAGAGTCGAAAAATTACCGAAAACAATGAGGTTAAAATGAATCATCGACCATAGCCAACACTGAGTAAAAAGATCGCACCCCCCCCCCTGCGCGCCTAGTGGATTTCGTGTTCAGAAGAATTTTTATTTATATTTTATAGAGAATTTCATGTAGTTTTAGAATTGGTCATGGCACTTTTCCAGTTTCAAGTTCGAACAAAGATATGATTTTTTGATTGAAAACACTCAGAAAGTCGCAACTCCTACTGGTCATCTCAGAAATGAAGGTGATCATTCCAAAATTCATATCTCCGTTCAAAATCAAAATTGAAAAGGTGCCATAATCGCGTTGAAAATATGAGGAAAAATGCTATCTAGAAAAAATATAAAACTCCAGTAAGAGCAAATCTCCTAGGCGCACAGGGGGGGGGGGTGCGATCTTTTTACTCAGTGTTGGCTACGGTCGATGGTTCATTTTAACCTCATTGTTTTCGGTAATTTTTCGACTCTAAAATGTAAAAAAAAATAACATGAATAAAAATAAAAAATAACAAAATAAATATAAATAAGTAAATAAAAAAATAATAAAAATAAAAATAAAAAAAATAATAAATAAAAAATAACTGTTACACATACTTTCCTAGCTCTCGAAAAAATAAACAACACTCATCAAGCACTGCTCTTCTTCAATGCTACAAAACGGTTTTGAATTTATTTATTTCAAATCTCGAAAACAACAAGTCAGGCGAACTTCTTTATTCACAGCTACGTGAACTAGCTTCTACTACTACTACACATTGTTCTCTGAAAAAGATTCGCTCAGCACCGGTCCAGCCGCACATGCTGTCTCAATGTGATCATCTGAAAGCAGAAAGCAATTATTTGAGCACTCGTAAACTAAACCGAAAACAGAATGACAAGGCTACTTCTAAAAATTTTGCTAAAACGATGTAAAAACTTTGCAAGGCCATATGCGTCCGTCTGAATCTGAAACAATTTTTTAGTTCAGGAAATTCCATTTTTCACTCCATTATCTTCAGCCTTCTAAAATTCTTAACTACATCACTACACTCGCTATCCGTGTACATTTCTCCGCGCACAAGCCTTTTTTGCCCTCCATTTGTGTGCGGCTGATCCGAAAATTTTTTATACTCGAATGGCCAATAAATTTTTATTTTTCGATTTTTTGCATCTTTATTCTGTATCTGTAAACGCCCTTCTGTGGATGTCCTCGTGCTCCATTCACCTGTTATATTCGCCTGCAGCAGTTTTTGAAGGGTGGGGGGGGGTCGTAACTGCTTCTCTCCAGAAGGGGGGGGGTCGTAGTTTTTGAGCGCAGATCGCACCCCATACTCAACCCTGGTTCGAATCCCGCCTGAGTCTTGGATCCCGATTTTTGCGATGGTTTCCACATCATCAGAGCATCAAATACAGTGACAGCACAAGCGTTGGCTGATGTTTTGTCAGTGTCATCACCACCAGTGGCTCATACCTGGCCTAATAGAGCCCACTCAAGGTATTCGATTAAACCAATAGTCCTGTTGACTTTCCTACTCCAATTTCACCCTTCGATTTTCAAGAAACGTTGGACCGTTGAACTCCTAGGTAATGTTGGTTCCATTTACTGCTTCGAAGAAATTTGTTAGCGTTCCGTTTGAGGTGGCAACAAAATCGTTTCCTGCTTGTAGAAGCCAAAAACTGGAGACGCGCCTTTTTGACATTCTCCACTTTCTCAATACAATGGACAAAAAGGAAATGCGCATTTAGCTTCGCTAAGTGATATTCAGGTGACGCAAAATCCAACTACTGACTGTATCTGAAAAAGTTCAATAGAGGCAATGCTGCGTGTTCTACGGATTGCTTCAGAATCCTTCTCCACAAGTCGGTCCGAAAGCAGCTATTTTGTCATTTCCCTTATCCTACCATCTCACAAAAATCGACGCATATTGGCAGGTTTTGAAAGATCATCGTTGCCTTTGACAGCAGATATTCTTATTATTCTGTAATCGCGTAAAATCTCTGTTACTAGTAATAACATTGAAGGACACGACTCGTACAAAATTTGGGCGTTTTTCCACCGCTCAAAAAAGTTTAAGGAAAAGATCAACCAGGAGTTTTCGTTAAAATTCGAATAGAGTAGTTTAATAGCTTCAATATAATATAGAATCCATCACACCAAACGGTTGCAGTAAATGGAAAGCCGTGCGGACAAAAAAAGCACTGCAAAAGCGACAGGACTTCTGTTCCAACCTAAGAAGTGTCCCTACCGATCCAATCTACCGCTGCCCAACCCGTAGGTTAACCTAACCAGAGCGTCCATCGAGGGCATTGAAACTGTAGCAAAGTACAAGAAATACTGCAACAACGGTGACAACGATCAACAAGGGCAATTGCAGAAAACAAATAGGAAGACTAAGGGGTACACAGGTGCTTTGAAACGAGGAATGGCCTTTCTATGAGCGAATTCGAGCTTCAGAACGGATTGTCGAATGAGCAGGTCAGGTAAGTAGACGTGACGAGCGGTTTGGTGTTTTTGAGCTGACCAGCAGATTACACTCTGTTGTCCACAAGCTCTCCGGGCATCAGATTTCCTCGTTTGACAGCGAATTCGCTTCGCAGGAGCCCACTTCACCAGAATGTGGTTATTTTTTTTTCAATCAATCCTCACGAACACTGCAATAAATCGTGTTTTCAGCGAAGTCCAACAACGATTAATTTTGCAGCGGCCAAGAAATATTTGAACGACTCCCAAAAGAGGTCATGGCAAGTGAGTTATGGTGAAACCAAAAAAGCACTCAAAATATGTAGAACCTCAAGAATATGGATCACTTTCGAACCACTTTGACGCTTTCCCAGGCTTCTTGAGGTAGTGGAACATCGTCCATCAATTCAAGAGGGATAGAAGGGAAAATAAAAGAGAATTCATTGAAAAGATCGTGTTTTTATCATGCAGATAAGTTATTACGTGGACTTCCCTACTGTTTGAAGATAGAAATTTAAAGATGAAGTAAAGCTCAGGGTGGTAGGCGTTGATCGGTCCCTTTGGAGGCGCCACGCCTTCGTTTTCTGTTCCGAATCACAGCGACATAGTGAACACGTATTTAGCTCCTACAATGACTGGCGGCCGAGAAGGCCCTGTCTTGACCTTCCGAGACAGGTTTGATAAAAATTTACTCGGCCCTGGAGGTATGGAGGGCTTGGTTAACACAGGCGAGGATTGATCGCTAGACAATGTAGCTGACAGTAGCGCCTCTTACCACTACACCTCGCTACTGTCGGCCCCATAGTCACTTGGTGGCTGGAAAAAAGTCCAGAAATTTCATTCTGAGTTTCTCCGCCTCCAAGCGACCGTCACCCAGGCTACCCTAGGGTTTATCCAAGCGTAGGAAGGTAGATTATTTCTAAATCTCGGCTTAAAAATAAAAATACTCTAAAAATAAAATAAAATAAATAAAATAAAATAAAAATTGATATTTTATTTGATTTATTTTTCATATTTCTATTTCTATTTTATTTTATTTTATTTTATTTTATTTTATTTTATTTTATTTCTATTTTTATTTTATTTTATTTTATTTTATTTATTTTATTTTATTTTTTAGAGTACTTATATTTTTAAGCCGAGCTTTAGAAATAATCTACCTTCTTACGCTTGGATAAATCCTAGGGTAGCCTGGATGACGGTCGTTTGAAGACGGAGAAACTCACAATCAGAATAAAATTTCTGAACTTTTTTCATCCACCAAGTGACTATTGGGCCGACAGTAGCGTCCACTTTAAAAAACGCCCACTTTTACAGAATTTAATTTTTTCCAATTTTTTCGTTTACTGGAAAGTTTTCCTATGAATGAGGTACACCATTCGATAGAGCTCGAGCAGCTGAACACGGCAGTGTTCAATACGTTCTGAAAAACTGATTTTTAGGGAAGTTATTTGATAAAGCCGAAAAAAACCGAAAACTTTCGGGTTTTCCGACTTTTGATCAAAAGCCGTGAGCGGTACTGTACGTTCAGGCCTGCTCCATCGGTGTGGGAGAGTAGTGTACCCTCTGAGTTTTTTTTAAATTCCACCATAGCCGTCAGAAGTGGAGAGAACAACAGTGTTTGGGGATTTTTTGCGCAGTGACTCGTATGGTTTGTGCATGTTGAGCGATTCGAAATGCTAAACACCTTTACCACCCGTTAGCAAATTTTGATTCCAAACAACGTGCTTGAGGCGACGAACTTGCTTTTTGCTTGAAAGAAGAAAATTTCCGAAAATCTAATAAATTTCCATATTCCATTAAGGTTCAGAGAGCGGGTACAGGGTTGTTCCCTTTCTGCAGGTGGGCTCTGCAGCTCTGGGCCCAACTCGACTATTCCAAAAACATCGTTCCTGTCGCAAGAGCTGGTCCCTCACCCAATTTGCCCCCACACTCGTGAAGATCGAGCGAGCCGAAACAGGAGCGGAGAGGGAAAAGGGGGCTGGAAATATGCAGCAGAAGTGTAGAGTAGAAGTCCTTCTCAAAGTATATTAAATCTTCCAAACTTCCAGACGCATGTATTTGTTTAACTAATTTATTTCTTCACGGAACAAGATGTGCCCACAATCAAACAAAGTTGTGGAACAGATAGAATAAGGGCATAGATGCAATTCAAACATTAGTTAACAACTGGCAAAGGGATACTTAATTCGAACGTTTTTCGAACACTTTGAATTTTCTTTCACGCCCATTCATCAAAAAGAAGTTGAAAATGTGAAAGCAACTTCTTCAATATTACAGCGAAAACTGCGATTTTTTTAAAACAACTTTACTATGTATGGCGTTGAAACCCTGCCGTTGAAATGACCACCATAAAAAAAAATTAAAAGAGATGGGCGATACAGACATCCCTCATTTATCAGACTCTAAAAATATGAATAATTAGGCCGGCCCGAAAAAAACGTGGTGAGGGCGCCGTGGAGATCCAGGAACTACCTAGGTAATGGTCACACGACTTCTGAAAAAAAATTGACAAATACTACAAGTAAAAAAAAACTTGAAAAAAAGTTCACTCATGTGACCAGAAGATAGAGTTTTGGGTCTTTGAAATTGCTGGATTTGATTAGAGTTATGTAATTTCAACTCTAATGATGCAAACACTTCGTTATTGCTATCGAGTCACTTGAGAACGCCGCACTTCAACGGAAAGTGTTTTGACTCATTCATTTTTTTCAATTCAAAGTCGAGTTGCTCACAATGGAAGATGGAGGGAGGTCGCGTCAACCAGTTGATAAGTGTCACTCAATGCCTCAAAAAATGTGTTTTCGATAGAACGTCTCGTTAAATCGACTCTTCTGGTGGTCACCTCTTGCGAAAAGGGCAGAGAATCGACCAAATCGTACAGGATCGTTTTGAAGCACCTTGCTATCCTATCTTTTCCTACTATATAATAAGCGACACCCGGGCGATGTCTGTCATGGGTGGCTTATATGGGTCCCGCCGCGATTGCCTGTTACCATACTCCCGAGGACGCATTCCATCAGTTCAGCTCGCCGTCTTTTGCTACATGCTATTTGTTCATCGTTTTTTTCAAATCTTTTTTGTTTTATTGTATTTAGCAGCCGTTTGTCGGCCGGTGGATACATATAAGAAAAGCGGGCAGAAACCTTTATAGGTTCAATAGTATTTTAAAGTAAAAGCGAGACAACCTGGATATTTCGAAAATTCACTATATATCATGGATGATGATTGCACTTTTTTCAATTTCAGTGGAATTTATTTGCCCTGGGAGCTACTGATGGGCGCGAGGTGAAGTGGTAAGAGGAGCTGAAGGTCGATCTCCGCCCTATTTGGAGCGGATACTGGCTGTCCATGCCTCCCATCCCTGTGAAGTTGGGTGAGTTGATACCAGCCCTGTCTGGAACGTAAATACTTTGATATAGTATAGGATTCTGAATGGAACACGAATGCGACGGCGATGCCTTAGGGGACTGATCTGACCTTTTATCTTTTTATCATTCCATGTGATGCTACAATAAGACAGTGAACCAACAAAACGATTGCACACAAATATAAAGATGTCAGATAAAATTAATACAGTAGGTAAATTCAAAATTAAAGTGTTATAAATTTCTAGTATTTTTCAATTTCTATTAACCGTGAGACGAAGATCTATCCATGAACGTTAGCGTGGTAGAAGGTAGAGAGATAGGAGCCCATAGAATAGCAGCTTTTGATTCTCGGACCCCAGCACCCCGCTTGTCGCTCGTTAATACGTGGTTCCGGTGTCCGATAGAGGTGCGCTGCCCTCTGGGGAATGCACACCGGCCACGGTGTCCGATGAGCCCGTCATCATTGGAATCGGCCTTCGAAAGCGGTCCGAGCGATTGCGTTTGCCCCGGGGGCAATTCTCACGGCTAGTCCTGACGTCACGCCGTCCTTATTGCAGCCCGCCATTCGTCTTAAGTGGATAAGTGCGGCAATGCGCTCGGCAATTCGAAAGGAATTCGGACAATCATATCGAAGGGAGGCGCCCCCGTGTGCTGATGACAAGCAATTGAACACCGAAAACGACTGGAACGCAGAGATGGCGTTTTTCGTTGCTTTTCCGGGAAAATTTGACTACTCCTCAACAGAAAAAAATGCACAAGCCAAGCAAGGGCTTCTTATTGTCGTTTGAGGGCAGGAAGTCGCCAGAAGGGATTCATCGAATGAGGCATTTTGAGAAGAGTCAAGACCGAAAGTAGATCTACATGCCTTAATCATGAAACTGCTCGAAACGGTGCCATTATAAAGCCCTTTTTGTCCCTCGCGGGGCAAGGCAGGCCAGTGGGCGCTATGAGGTAAATGGAGGCAGGGTGCTGGTCTGCATTATTACGTCGATTCTAGCGTGTTATCATTGTCATATCTGCAATTATCTGCGATCAACTCGGTTAGTTTTACATGTTTGACAGAAACAATGATAGATATGATAACAAGTTGAGCACCATAAACTCGACGCAGTATTGCAGACCAGCTCGCTGCACCCCAGGCTCAAGCTTGAGGGTCGAGAATCGAACGGGGGGGGTCGTAAGTGAACATCGTCCGAGGGGGGGGGGTCGTACTCAGAGCTCATCTCGAAGGGGAGTTGTCGATGGAAGGGGGTCCTATTTAAACCGGGAGGTTTCTGTGTACCCTAATTCGCATGTACATGGGTTCCTGCAGGTTCCGAAGTACCATATAGCCCAAATCAAGTTATTCTTTTCAGGTGCCGCAGAGACAACACGGACCTTCGGCTTCGTCTCCTGAAAACAAAGATACTTGGAGGCGAAAGTGGAATTGATCATTATAATAAATTTTTTCAATAACTATTGAGTTTCCACGTTTTTGCAGTAAACAATAAAAGTTTTCTGAAAGATCTGAAGCCTACTGATCAGGTTAAACTTCACACATCCACCAACTGAGAAGGCAACTCAGTTCTGCTCAAGAAAGGGGTAGTATGTCGGACCAAAATGGTATTAATTGAAAATTTTAGACCATGAAAACAAAGTAAAGTTTGTAGAGTGATAAGAACAATATTGAAAATTTGTTCACTTTCTGTTGAAGTCCTGAAAAAGAGGTTCTTGAACGCAATCGAACCCGAATCGCGAAGGATAAAATTGCTCCATATACATGGATGTGAATTGGTAGGTTTTCAGAATTTCGGAAACACAACGTATACATCGAAAACTAGAAGAAAATTAGATGCTATGGTTACAAAAATATTTTCTGAAAATAAAGTCTAAGTAGATTCAGAGTTGCCGCAATTTAAGCTCGACTTCGACGCACAAAAATGAGTATAAATCAGGAAAAACGTGAAACCAGAAGATTTGCAAATACTACTTGGAAACTACAAAAAAGCGCTTTCTTATTAATATAAAAATCTTCTATTAAATTAACTTCTTCATCGTCGGCAAAGGAGCTGATTGTCAAGGACCATACCAGAAAAAATGGCGATCAAAAATCGAACCCCCCACGCCCCGCATGAAGACCCCTTTTTTAGGAAACGAGTTTTACATGTTTAAATAGCATTTTTCTTCAATTTTTAGAATTCCTCTTAGCTTTTCTGAATTTCCAATTTTGAGCTGAGTTATAATCGATTAAGTGAAGACACCCGAAAAACAGAGAGCAAGAGGTGACGCGTCGTCTTCAATTAATCGATTATAACTCAGCTCAAAGTTGGAAATTTGAAAAAGCCAATATAGAAATTCTAAAAATTGAAGAAAAATGCTATTTATCCATGTAAAACTCGTTTCCTAAAAAAGGGGTCTTCATGCGGGGCGTGGGGGGTTCGATTTTTGATCGCCATTTTTTCTGGTATGGTCCTTGACAATCAGCTCCTTTGCCGACGATGAAGAAGTTAATTTAATAGAAGATTTTTATATTAATAAGAAAGCGCTTTTTTGTAGTTTCCAAGTAGTTGCAAATCTTCTGGTTTCACGTTTTTCCTGATTTATACTCATTTTTGTGCGTCGAAGTCGAACTTAAATTGCGGCAACTCTGAATCTACTTAGACTTTATTTCCAGAAAATATTTTTGTAACCATAGCATCTAATTTTCTTCTAGTTTTCGATGTATACGTTGTGTTTCCGAAATTCTGAAAACCTACCAATTCACATCCATGTAGATGGAGCAATTTTATCCTTCGCGAATCGGGTTCGATTGCGTTCAAGAACCTCTTTTTCAGGACTTCAACAGAAATTGAAAAAAATTTTCAATATTGTTCTTATCACTCTACAAACTTTACTTTGTTTTCATGGTCTAAAATTTCAATTAATACCATTTTGGTCCGACATACTACCCCTTCCTTGGGCAGAACTGACTTGCCTTCTCAATCGGTAGATGTGTGAAGTTTAACCTTATTAGTAGGCTATAGATCTTTCAGAAAACTTTTATTGTTTACTGCAAAAACGTGGAAACTCAATAGTTATTGAAAAAATTTATTATAATGATCAATTCCACTTTCGCCTCCAAGTATCTTTGTTTTCAGGAGACGAAGCCGAAGGTCCGTGTTGTCTCGGCGGCACCTGAAAAGAATAACTTGATTTGAGCTATACGGTACTTCGGAACCTGCAGGAACCCATGTACATTTGAAACGGACGTTTTTCGTGTAGGGGGGAGGGGTCGTACCAGAGCCCTCCTTTAAGGGGGGGTCGTAAATTTTGTGCAAAAATCGAACCCCATGCTTGAGCCTGCTGCACCCCCTAACCGGCATGGCATCGACCAGTGGGTCCTACTCGCTCGAACAAAAAAAACAGTGATCCGATCGCTAAGGGGTTTGTCGAAGACCGACTAGCGCAAAGGTGGGAGACCTGGGCCCAGATTCATCATTGGTAACCTCCCGATAAACCCCGCGATATACTCCATACGGCGCGCACATTTTTCCACTTATTCTAAACTTCCTATGTTAAACGCGATCTCTCATTGACGCTGCCGTCTGGTTCTGGCTGCGCCGCGCTTTCGGAAACCGCTCGTCCGTTCATGAATCTGGGCCCAGGTGATCTTTTGGCATTATGTGGAATCCAGTTAATAACGGCTCTCGTCCAAAGGTCGCCATGGAATCGCATTACATGCTCGCCCCACCTAGGCGAAGATTCATCGTTGGTAACCTCCTGATAAGCCCCTGGATATACCCCGTACGGCGCGCACCTTTGTCTACTTATTCTAAACTTCCTATGTTAAACGCGTCTGCTCATCGACTCTGCTGTCTGGTTTTGGCTGCGTCGCGGTTACGGAGACCGCTCGTCCGTTGATGAATCTGGGCCGTGATCTTCGACAACTGGCCCCATGCGATCTGCTTCTCCGATATTCGACTGTCGACGTAACTTCGTATGTCGTCTCGTGTCTCGATGAAGCTGGTCACTCTGACCATCCTTCTCTCTATACTTCTCTCTATACCCGAATATTTGCGCCGGGACTTTGATATCAATGGAGTTGAAGAGATGGACGTGGAATCTTTCCCACCGCGAAAAGTTTTTATCTCAAATTCCGCTGAACTCGCCGAGATTCTCTTATGGCAGTTGTGCCGACGCCGACCAAAATGCCGCCAGAAGTGACTATTCTAGCAGGCTTTACATTACGACCACACTGGGATCCATAAAGCTATGAATGCTCGAGCTAATGGCTCACGATAAAGCCGAAAGGAACGACTTCAGTGGCGGACTGATGCCTTTTCTTTTCGCTTTATCGCTTGCCATTAGTCCAAGCTTTCCTAAACTGGCAGAGAGTGTGCATTTACTTGTATCTCATACGACATTCGGTTAAGATCAGTAGTGCTAGAAAAGTACAGTGAAGAAGGGAAAAGAAGGAAGGAACAGGGAAGGAAAAAAGGGTTCAAATCGGTTCAGAACGATGAGATACGTTGAATGCGGAACGGAAAGGTAAACGAAGGAAAGTGGCCGATTTGACCACTCCTACAAAGATGCGCCATGCCTTCGTCTTCCCTTCTGAATCGCTGGTGAATGTGCATTTGGCCTATACAATGACGTGCAGGGCCAGTCCCTATAGCAAGACAGTGTTCTCTACTTCCTATACAAATCTGTTACTATTAGGTTGTTAACTAATTATTTGCCGTTTTTTTCAAGCTTCTGTTGTGCGCCGAGTAGAGAAGCTTCCGAAAACGTGCAGATAGCATTCGATAGAGAATTATTTGCTCTTCCATGATATTTATCTGCTATTTGCAAAACCTTGAAATTTTAATAACTTTTTGACCATTGAAGTTGAAATTAAAAATGAGAAAAATTGACCCCACCGACAGTGAATTTTCCCTGCTCTGTTTTGCGACTTCCTGCGAAACTGTATACATTTTCTGAAAGTAGGCGAGTATCTCTATAAAACAGTATACAGCTTGTTTTGGTTTCCCTTGGTTTTTGTTTACTTACAGAGCGTCAAAGTGGGGTATCTCAAAGAAGACAATAATTTTTGGATGTTTGTGTTGCCTTTCTGCCGAACGTTTTCCATGAGCTCTAAACAATTTACGATAGAGCGTTTGTTGCTCTATCAGGTGGTACGTTTATTTTTCTATGCTAGCCGTTTTTTAAAACTTTTATCATGAAAGTGTTTTCAAAATTCCTCGACGTGTAAAACTTTTCGTTTGAAACCTTTTGCAGAATTTCAGATACCGTTCGAAAGAGGAGGATGTGGGATATAAGGGGATGCATCACAGTTTTTCAATCGCACCAGGTTTTGTTAACTTTTAGGTCGTCAAAGTGGAGGCTCGACGGCTCGCGTGGCCGCGCTGCGCGGCCAATGCGACGGCCGCACGCGCACCCCCTCACTAGGGAGGTCAGTGAGCGTGCCCCAAAGATTCCGAACGAGACCTATATGGTTTTGTAGAGCATCGAGCGGGGATCACAGCAATATAGTTTATTTTTGCTGAGCGCCAATGGGTGGTCCGAAAATCGCAAAAAACCACCGCCCTTGAGACACATTCGAAGCGGCCTCTCACCCCCTAGTCTCTGTGGTGAGAGACCGCCTTCATTGTGCCCCGATGGCTCAGGGGTAGTGCAGTGGCTTGCCGTTCAGAGGGTCATGAGTTTGGATCCTGCTGCTGTGTTTTTGTTTTGCGTCAATCGCATTGATTCCAAAACGTGCTCATTTTGCGATTTCGCCATTGAGGTGGAAGAAATCATGTTTGAAACAGCTTAAAACACATAAATTTTTAGTAAATGACAACATTAATATGGGTAGCCAATATCCATCGTTACTTAAGCTAAACAGACGCAAATTTAGAAACTAATGTTAGATTTGTGGTCAGCGCCCCAAATAACCCCCACTGACGAAGTTTGAACGAAATCGGTTACTTTGACCCAGGCACCTCACTTACTCACCCATAGCAAGGGCTCACCAGCCCATACACAACCGAACCCACCGTAAGATACCATCCCAGTTGCGAATCACGAAACTGGTGTTAGATTCGTGACCAGCGCCTCAAATAGCCTCATTAGCAAAGTTTTGGCGAAATGAGTGAGTATGACGTCTCGAGCAACATGTCAGGTGTCGGAGAATCGCCCAAGGTCCAGTCTCTGACGAATTACTGATATATTATCCCACCATTCAGACTCTAGCTGTCAGAAAATTTCCAGCATCCACTACCTTCGTTCCAGAAATTGCCTAGGAGTCTCACCTGGACTGATGATTGCGAATTTTACTCTTGTTTCTGGAAATCTGACTGGTGAGCCCTTGCTTATGGCAAGGGTGTGTAAGTGAGATGCCACGGTCAAAGTAACCGATTTCGTTCAAACTTCGTCAGTGGGGGTTATTTGGTGCGCTGATCACAAATCTAACATTAGTTTCTAAATTTGCGTCTGCTTAAGGTAAGTAACGATGGATATTGGCTACCCATATTAATGTGTCATTTACTAAAGATTTATGTGTTTTAATCTGTTTCAAACGTGATTTTCTTCCACCTCAACGGCAAAATCGCAAACGGAGCACGTTTTGGTATCAATGCGATTGACGCAAAACAAAAACACAGCAGCAGGATCCAAACTCATGACCCTCTGAACGGCAAGCCACTGCACTACCACTGACCCATCGAGGCACACTGGAGGCGGTCTCTCACCCCAGAGACTAGGGGGTGAGAGGCCGCTTCCAATGTGTCTCAAGGGCGGTGGTTTTCTGCGATTTTCGGATCAGCCATTGGCGCTCAGCAAAAATAAACTATATTGCTGTGATCCCCGCTCGATGCTCTACAAAACCATATAGGTCTCGTTCGGAATCTTTGGGGCACGCTCACTGACCTCCCTTGTCAGTAATTGCGCGGCGGTACGGCCGTCGCGTTGGCCGCACAGCGCGCCCACGCGAGCCGTCGAACCTCCACTTTGACGACCCAAAAGTTAGCAAAACCTGGTGCGATTGAAAAACTGTGATGAATCTTTTTATAGCTCACATCCTCCTCTTTCGAATGATGCCTGGAACTCTGGAAAAGGTTTCAAACGAAAAGTTTTACACGTCGAGGAATTTTGAAAACACTTTCATGATAAAAGTTTTAAAAAACGGCTAGCATAGAAAAATAAACGTACCACCTGATAGAGCAACAAACGCTCTATCGTAAATTGTTTAGAGCTCATGAAAAACAATCGGCAGAAAGGCAGCACAAGCATCCGAAAATTATTGTCTTCATTGAGATACCCCACTTTGACGCTCTGTAAGTAAGCAAAAACCAAAGAAAACCGAAACAAACTGTATACCATTTTATAGAGAAATTCGTCTACTTTTATATGTTGTATACGATTTTGCAGGAAGTCGCAAAACAGAGCAGGGAAAATTCACTGTCGGTGGGGTCAATTTTTCTCATTTTTGATTTCAAATTCAATGGTCAAAAAGTTATTAAAATTTCAAGGTTTTGTAAATAGCAGACAAATGTCATGAAAGAGCAAATAATTCTCTATCGAACGCTATCTGGATGTTTTCGGGAGCTTCCCTACTTGGCGCACAACAGAAGCTTGAAAAAAACGGCAAATAATTAGTTAACAACCTAATAGTTTGCGCGGACCCAGAAGGATGGAAATCTTGCTACCCGGGCGAGGATTGATCACTCGACCGTGTGGGCCTCATTAGCGCTTCTTTCCAGTGTACCACACAAGCACGAAAAAAAAACAAGGAAGCAAAGAGCAACGAAAGAACTGTGACTTCATCACCAGAGCAATTTTCGACGACCAATGGAAAATTCGGTACTTTTCCTCTTGATGCCCAATTATCACCCAAGCGTATCATATTATCTTAATGCACATCCTTGAATCGGTCTTATCATGTCATGCTTACGAGAAAAAAACGGCTTTTTCTTCCACATCAGGCAGATTAAACGGACTGCACACGACCATAGGTGGATGCGAAATGGTATGATATCGAATACGGTTGGGCATGATATGATAATTAGGCATTTAGAGGAAAAGTACCGAAAATTCTCAAAATGCTCGACGTGCCCGCTGCTGATTCCTATAGCTGCTGAGAGAAGTACTTCAGCTGGTTTTAAAAAAGGAAATGGTTGAAGTCCTTTTAACTTTCCTCTTCATCATGCGTCGCGGATAAAGGTATGATAGAACAGGGTATGTGCCATGGTAAATTACAGTTGCCACAAAAAACCAAGGTGAGTCAGTAAAATAGCGTGACAGCAAATTTAGCATATTACCTATAATTAGAAAAGAAAAGCTAAAGAACGGAAAGGAAAAGAGAAAAATAGGAAACGAGCAAAAAAAACTGCGTAGCAGCGGTAGGAATGGAAGGGTGGGATTTCGCGGGTCAAGATCGATTGCTCGATCGTGTGGGCATCAATAAGCCTCTTATCAGTGATCCACCCGTAAACTTTTTACTAATCGCTAAAAGCGCTAAATACACGCATCCACTTGAACTACCGCGTGGAGCAGTGGTAGGAGGCGCTATTCACACCCGCATGGTCGAGCGATCGATCCCAGCCGCGGCTAGACAAGCCTCCCATCCCTCCGGGGCAGGCTCAAGCGTGAGGTTCGATTTCTGCAAAAAATTTACGACCCCCTCTATTAGTGGCGGTCCCAGCACGACCCCCTTGTTACATAGGCTTGATCTGAGAGCAAATATTTTGTAATGAACATTCACTTTTATGAACTCTGAAAGAAGCAAACAAAAATTTTCAGGAGAGAAATGGACGAAGAAAGATTAGATGGAAGCATCTTCTACTACAAACGGAACGATAGAAATGGAGATCAAGAAAGCGACCGATTTTGAATCAGCACTTGATAAAAAAATAAAAATAAAAATTTGGCTGACATATTCCATACATATCAAACAATTATACACAAAATATCAGCATATTTCACAATTAAAACGCGACCGATTTCGCCGCGTTGCTCTTCGGTAGCAGTGGCAGTGAAAAAATTAAATATTTTTCAGGAACGATTGGACGTATCGCGATGAAACTCTACACACTACAAATTCGAGTTTTTCCATAACAGTGGTGAAAAAATCAGACTCGAAAATTACGTTCTTCTTGGTGAACAGGGTAGGTTCGATTTAGCTTCGATTTTCGCCTGAAATCGAAGCAAAATCGAACCTACCCTGTTCACCAAGAAGAACATGATTTCCAGAAACGGTTAACTGATGAAAGGTAGTACAAATCCTCTAGTTTGAAACACCCTTTAAAGTTTGATGAAACTCCTAAACCTGACAGAGCTATAACTGTTTTACTGACATCACTGCTGGTTCACTACAGCCCGTCGCGCGGCGACCGATTTCGCCGCGTTGCTCTTCGGTAGCAGTGGCAGTGAAAAAATTAAATATTTTTCAGGAACGATTGGACGTATCGCGATGAAACTCTACACACTATAAATTCGAGTTTTTCCATAACAGTGGTGAAAAAATCAGACTCGAAAATTACGTTCTTCTTGGTGAACAGGTAGGTTCGATTTAGCTTCGATTTCAGGCGAAAATCGAAGCAAAATCGAACCTACGCTGTTCACCAAGAAGAACATGATTTCCAGAAACGGTTAACTGATGGAAGGTAGCACAAATCCTCTAGTTTCACAAACCGTTTAAAATTTGACGAAACTCCTAAAACTAACGGAGCTATAACTGTTTTACTGACATCACTGCTGGTTCACTACAGCCCGTCGCGCGGCGACCGATTTCGCCGCGTTGCTTTTCGGTAGCAGTGGCAGTGGAAAAATTAAATATTTCTCAGGAACGACTGGACTTGCTGCAGTGAAACTTCACATAAAATAAATTTGAGTTTTTTGTTAATATTTTTGTAAAAATTAGACTCGAAAATCACGTTCTTCTTGGTGAACAGGGTAGGTTCGATTTTGCTTCGATTTCAGACGAAAATCGAAGCTAAATCGAACCTACCTTGTTCACCAAGAAGAACACGATTTTTAAGTCTGATTTTTACACCAATGTTAAGAGGAACCTCAAGTCTACAGTGTGTAGAGTTTCACTGCGATACGTCCAGTCGTTCCTGGAAAATATTTAATTTTTCCACTGCTACCGAAGAGCAACGCGGCGAAATCGGTCGCCGCGCGACGTGCTGCACTGAACCAGCAGTGATATCAGTTAAACAGTTATAGCTCTCTCAGTTTTCGAAGTTTTATCAAACTATACTATACCGAAGAACAACGCGGCGAAATCTGTCACGTTTTAATTGTAAAATATGCTGATATTCTGTGTAGTATTGCTTGATATGTATGAAATATATCAGTCAAATTTTTATTGAGTGCTAATTCAAGATCGGTCGCCGCCTTAATCTCCATTTCTATCCTTCCATTTGTAGTAGTGGACGGTCATGTCGTTTCGCCGATCTTTCTTCATCTATTTCCCTCCTGAAAACGTTTGTTTGCTCCTTTCAGAGTCCGGAAAGGCAAGAGTTCGGTAGTAAAACTATTAAAAAACAATCAAGGCACTCATATGTCGTTTGAATTCCCTTGTGTGTTGTGATATGTAAGCGTTATCTTTTTGGTTGTTATAAAACCATACGGATGCACACGGTTGGTTTCTCTCCTCTTTTGTCCACATCTTCTTCTTACATTTCAAAAAATGAAATGGGTGAGGAAATCATAGCTTTCTTTTCCTATAAATGTGCTAATATTAATTAACATTTGTGCAAAGGCAAATTTTTTATATGACTGCACTAGTCAGAAAATAAACAAAAATAAATATTTGAAGAGAAATGTATAATAAAATTGGGATAAAATAGTGCTGCGCACAACTAGAGTACTGATTTCCTATGCTCCTAAGAAACGACCCTTCCGATACGACCCTCCACTCGACGCAAGCCAAATACGACCCCCAGCTTCGATTCTCGAACCTACAGCTTGACCCTGCTCCGGGGTCGAGTGCATTGATACCAGACTTGTCTAGGAAGGTAAAGATGCTGATCTGGTATAGCGGCTGGTTCCCGCAAGTCATTGTATCGGTCAAATGCGGATTCACCTTGGCTTTACAATTCTGGACGTAACACGAATGCATGACGCGTCCTTAGGGGACTGAACAACGCCGGCATTTTTACCTCCACCGTTTACTTGTTCCTGGATTACATAGCTGTCAGAGGAAGTTTTACAAAGGGCTCTTCCAATGGCTGGAGGCTATTGATTTTGGACCTCACCTGGGGTAAGTATACCCACCACATGAGAAATTGCTAGGCTGCGTGAGAACACTCTTAATTAACGTATACAATGTAGCCGAAGAAATCAAAAGTCTTATTGTTAGAGTAGGAATGTTTGTGAATAGAAAGAATAACTTAGCAGATATTATCACGGAAATGAAAAAAACCGGTACAGAAGTCGATCAGTCGATCATGACACATATTGCTCTTCAAAAGCCATTTTTTCAATAAATGAACCATTTTCTATCAGAATATCACTTGAGGCAGCGTGTAAGCTTTGCAGTTCTCGATACGTTTCTGTTCAAAAATACATATGAAATTAATTGTAAAATGCTTCGAAAATTCCAGTCCCTGCAACAACCTTATGGATCGATGTATTTTCTAATAAAGTTACCAAAACTATCAGTTGAATTGAAATTCTTGAAATCGAATCTGAGCACAAAACCACATATCGGATCAATTTACCTCTCTAGTACCTCTTAGTTGCCCACTGAGTGGAAAATGGAAGAAAACGAGTTGTGAGTGATCAGCACCAACACAATTTACTCACCACTGGAATGTCGTGGACAAAGAGAAGCGGAGAAACCACCAAGGTTAGTACCGGGGCGAAATACACCCAGAGCGAACACAAAAATAAATAAATGAAATATAAATATCTTTGTAGCTGTAGCTCTTTTTTTATCTTTGTAGTGTAGCTCTTTTCTTCTTTTTGTTCCGCTAGTGTCGTTACTACATAATTCTGGTTGTATGCACATCCATGTGGATGTAAGGATAAATAAATAAATAAACAGATAAATAAATGAATAGTAAACAAACTTCCGAGGTTTTCATTGCATGGAGTGATGTCACAAAGTTATTCTAATAGGTTGGTGCAAAAGTCTTGCAACACTTTTCAAAATAACAGCAATTTATTCAAACGAAATCTCAGCCAACGATATAATCACCATTCATATATATGACTCTTCCTCAGCTTTCGGGCAACTTCTCAATTCCGCTTCGTCCGAACTCCGGCAGCTGGGACGAAAAAAAATTCTCCGACCTCTATTTCCAATTCATCTCGGTGGTCGAATTCCATATCTCGAAGGTGTTGCTTTAAGAACCAGAGTAAGTGATAATCTAAAGCAGCAAGGTGAGGAGAGTGCGGTGGGTGCGGTAGAATTTCCCGTCATGCGATAAAAACGCCCTGAAAGGGAAAAGTCTACCTTTTGAATGACAACGCTCGTCCTCAAGTTGCAAGAGCGACTCGTGAGAAAATTCAGGATTTAGGCTGGGAAGTTCTATCGCACCCACCTTATTCTCCAGACCTTGCTCTTTTAGATTATCACTTATTCAGGTCCTTAGAGCAACACCTTCGAGATATGGAATTCGATAACCGAGGCGAACTGGAAATGGAGGTCGGCCAATTTTTTTTCGTCACAGCTCTCAGGGTTCTGGCGGAGAGGAACTGAGAAGTTGCCCGAAAGATGGGGAAGAGTCATACATATGAATGGTGATTATATCGTTGACTGAGATTTTGTTTCAGTAAATTGCTGTTATTTTAAAGAATGTTGCAAAAGTGTTGCAAGACTTTTGCACCAACCTAATACTTACACTACCATTTTATTTTCTTTCGCTCGTTCTGAAATTACGACATTACAAAGAGTCTAGAAAAAAACTTCGATGATGCGTTATTCTCTACGAATATCATCAATCAGTTACGATCCGGAAATGTGTATCGAGCTTCGGGACGTCGCAACTGCAAAACGCTTTGATTTAACGCTCAATCTTGTTAGTGATAATTGATAAACATGTCGATGTCGATAAACAATCTTGTGTCATTTGACGGGATTTCCTTCAAGACGGCGAGTACACCACTAATCGGTAAGCATTCTTCAGCAAATTAAAGAAAGTGTGTAGATGTTTTACCTGAGTAGAAAGTCAGTCCCGAGAACAAAATCAATCGAATGCGAATCAGAGTTTGAAAATCAAAAAGGGTAATGTGAACTGGAAAAGAACGTATAAGAGAAAGAAAAAAAGACTGTTGTCAACGGGAGGAATGAAGAGGAGTAAGATCGGCAGCAAATAGCACAATGGTGATCAGAGCAGCTCGTAATCCATTTTAGTAATAAGTATAACTTAGAGGGATGGTTTAACTCCAACAAGAGAATAGTGCAACCTCAAATTTAGCTGTTTCTGCCATCTTGGCTAACTCGGTTTGACTTTTCATTCCTTTTTGGAAACTTTACACTATGTTCTCACATACAGAATTCACTGCACATTTCTCTATCACGATCGCTCCCATCAATGATAAAGATATGTATAAGGTTACTGTAGTTCCAGGAAAATAAGGATGTCTAAATTGTTATTCACTTTTTCATTTATTCATTAGATACGTAGTCGAAGTTACCTGGAAAGACAGAGCAAGGCAATATAATTACTACAATAATAATGGATAAAGCAGAAAAGAATTAAATAAGACACATAATTACGTCAAAATAAGTGAATCGTAAAATCAAAAAGTCTGTCGTACGTAAGTGAATGAAGTGAGCCGCCTTGATGGGGTCAGAGGCGGCGATCACTCAGATCAAACCCACGTACATAAGTCCGTACCCAACTCATAGGTACTCTACTCTTAGGCCCTTGTTATATCTTCGCTCACCCCCAGCGTAACTCGTCTATTCAATATCAGACACCGTGGGGCCAGACACGTTTGCACGAGTTATCACAGTGACGCTGGCGTAGTGACGCTCACGGGCTGTTATGCAGACGCTCGCGAACCTTCCACGCTCTCGTCGCTGCGCATTGCACTGCTATTGACCCTTTCGATGGGGGTGGGTCGATCACCTCGCGCATTGCTCTGTATGCATCGGGCGCGTGCGTGCGTGCGTCGCGTGCTCAGCGTCTGAGGTTAGCGGCGCACGCGATCACCGCTCGCGAGCCACTGACGCTCACCGCGAGCGAATGTATAACAAGGGCCTTAGGAAGTTATTATAGTCGTTCGCTCTGAGACTAGTCCTTTTTCAACCATTTCAGCATCGATAGGCGCAAAAAATTCAAAAAAACTGATATTTTACCTACTCACCAATAAGATGAGAAAAATTGGAACTGGTGGGAAGTTGATCAACTAGGAAGCAGTCAGTTAATGAATCGTTGCGATTTTTTATTCTTATTTATTTGTTACGATGTTCAAGACAATCTCAGGAAACAGTAGTGTAGATATAGTCAATACAAAGAGTAAAAATGTAAACACCAAAAAAAGTTAAATCCTAAGCAATTTCTTGGAGGCTATCCTCTGTACGGCAGCTTTGCTAATCAGTGATTGGACTGAAAAAAAATGATAGAAATAAAAAATACATCTAAAAGCTGAAAAGGCATGCGGTGACTGAGGGACCTCCATTTTCAAAGAAGTAAATGTGGAACCTGTTCGAGCAGCAAACGAGTGCGCAAAAATATTGGTCTTGGGACAGTGATAAGATAATTTACGCTCCCCAAAAGGAGCTTTTGATTTTAGAAACATATAACTGTTAATGTTGCGTAACCCTGCGACTATTTTGAACATCTCTCAACCTCCTACGAGACGTTAAAGTATGAAGAGCAAGAATTTGTTTCGGATTGTAGCCCTAGTAATTCGAGAATAAAGGACTCTGCCATATCTTATCGGCACTCTTCTGATAAGATCATCTTCAATATTCTTTATTGCAGCAATATCCTTCTTCTTCCAAGGATTCTCGATAATATCAGGTTCCCGGGTGAGAACCGCTTCGAGGACATACCACATTTATCTATCAGTTTTTCATTTATTTTATTGGATCGGCGAGGTTCATTTCGTCGAGGCTCTGCTGGCAAGGAATTCAGCTGCCGTGCCGCCGAAAACGTGAGGGTGACAGCGGCCGGATTTCGATTGAAGTGGCTGCAGTTATGGAAAAATCGCTCGGACGGCCAGCAAAGCGAGCACTCAAAACTGCCCCTTCCAGAAGTTCGCCGAACAATAAGCATTTTATGCAAGAGAATCAATTCAACAGGAACACTTCACTGCAGCCGCGAGGTGGCAACGAGCACTTTTGCCTCAGACGACCGAAAGCCGAGCGAATTGAGGTATACGGTGAGAAATCTGGAATTGGGAGCGGTTCGTCAAGTAGAACGACGACGAGAGGAGCCGGGAGGGGTGGGCGGGAGCCGTGAATGGAAGTGAGTGATCGAGTCTCTCGTCTCGTCGGGCTTAAGCGCTCGAGATTCGGCCTCGAAAAACAAACGAATTCCAAAAACAATTCAACACGTACACACACACCCATTACTCCTCATCAAATCACAACACGGACGATTCAGCCTGGAGGGGGCTGTGGTGGATAGACTCGTCCGACGATGTTAAAAGAATGCTGACAAACTTCAGGATAAGGGAGCAAGAATGCGTAGGACGTGCCAACTTCGTTGGATTGTCACGGAAAACTTTTTCCGCCTACGGCAACAAGGTAGTAGGTTACGGTCGTGGTCATGCTTCGACTGATGAACGTGACCGACCGAGCTGCCCTACTGAACGGCAACGATCGTTCCCGGAGACGTGGAGTGTGAGGTCACCCTTCACCCTTCATCTCAAGACGGCCCCACCACGAATCGCCCCTTGCTATGCTCAACGCGGATATAACGTTTCACTACGATAACCTTTATCTCATGCCCATAGACTCTAGCTTTACCGTCTGCGCAGAGGATATCGAAAAAATAGCATGAAATATCCAAAAAATCCCATCTGCTGTAACGCTTTTTCATCTCTTACCAACGCGTGACTCCTACCGCGCTGATTTGAGTCGTCCACAGTGAACTGAAGGGCCCTTACAGACCCGACGGCGTGCAGTTTGAGCGACGAAATTCTCGTCCAACGCGACGTTTGCGGCGGCCGCATTGCTCTAATCGATACCGCGTTGCAACGCGCGGTCGGCCGCGTTGGACGAGAATGTTCGTCGTCATGTCGTCGGGTCTGTAAGGGCCCTAAGAGGGAGATATCCACTGAACAACACCTCTTCGATAGGTTTTAGATCAGAGAAGGCACGTTCATGGTGTCGCCCTCTACTGTATGAATTTCGGAATTTTGGCTCCGTTGTTTCCACATAACATAACAGGCTATATTGTAGATACTATAGAACAAGTACAGTACCGGACGCGCCGCAATTCTCTGCGTCCTGAAAGTGTCCCTTTCCAAGGCCCCTGCGCAGAGCTATTACCACGCGCGCCCCCCGTCGGGCATGCGGCACAAATGAAATGCCGTTGACTCCGCCCGGGTCACCACGCGTGGACCCCGAAACGGTACTTTTCGGAGCACCGAAGCGCCGGTACCCCGTTTTATCGTGGCGGCGTGTCCGGTACTGTACTTTCGCTATGATACCATTATGCTGGCAAGCTTCGCTAGGCACTTTGTTTATCCAATACCTCGGCAGATTGAATTAGCTGAAGGAAGGAAGAAATATATAATATAAAATTTGTGGCTGAAGACAGATGTTCTAGAGAATATATGAAAAAAAGATATTCTTGGCAATATCACTCTTGCCGCGCTCCTCCTCGTTGACAATTACTAACATTTTTAAAGATATCTCAGAAGATAAACAACATTTTTCTTACTTATTCGTATCAGATTACCTTATACAAAGATATTCCAACAAAGGAGATCTGCAACGGCCAGAAATATGGATTTGAATGTTGTGAGCCACCGGTGGCCCATATTGTCGTCAAAGTGTTAAGATAAGTATAGTGACAAAATGAAACCGAAACTGAAGAAAACCGTGGTCTCAAAGGAGGGATCATTCACAGTGATTGGAATAATCATGGCTTCAAGAAACTCCATTCTGGTTCCAGACCAGCTGGATAACAATATGTAAGAAATATAGCATTGAGGAGACTCCTAATGCAATTCATTTGCGGAGCAGAAGCTTCAAATGAACGTTTTTCGGTTCGCTTTCCAAACACTCCCAGTCTCGAGCAAATTGTCCACGCTTGCCCATTTATTGCATCTCGATGCGCCTCTTAAAGATCAGAATCCACTTAATCTCACGTATAGAGGCAGATATCTCGATAAACAAAAGTGAACAGATGGATTGAGCTTGGGATTGGTGCCGCTGAAGGCGACGCCATTCAGAATTCACTGAACAGAACGTGATGGAAGAACTGGACCTCGTCGACTAGAAACATTGATGCATTGAGTATGAGCTGTTGACACTCCCCAGACACTATATCTCCAACAAGACAACGCCAAAAATAGCACCGCTAAATTTCCAAAAAGCGGGTTGTTTACTCAAGGAAAGGAACCACCAACCGATAGATTGCAGTCTCAAAAAGAATCTGAGGCGGTTTGGCCTATGCGAGCCGCTCTCAAGATTGGGACACGAAAACGGATGAATTCACCCCTGTAAGTTGTTCTGCAAACAGTCCTGCTGTCACCCATCAGAGACCAGGGCCCGGATTCATGAACGCAACGAGCGGTCTCCGATACCTCGTCGGCGCTATACTCACTCGATACCGCGAATCTGCAGCCTTTTTTCATTCGTGAAGAACGGGGTTTCGGAGACTTGACGGAATATGGCGCAACTGCCGCAATCGCTCTCATTGCGGGCATCTCATCAACTCCGCTGTCTGACTCTAGCTTGGAACCGCGGCGCAGTTAGAAGAAATGCTCCTGCGTTGCGGTTCGGTCAGAACCAGACGGCAACGTTGATGAGAAATTGCGTTCAACGTGGGAGAATGGGATAAGTAGACAAAGGTCTCGCGTCGAGGCCTCCCAAACCTTGCCTCATCGCGAGGTGTCGGAGACCCCTCCTAAACCCATCCAAACCGCGGCGCGCGTTCACAAATATTGGTTTGCGCCCCGTTCGGGGTATATTTCGGGGTATAAAGCGCCGATACCCGTCGTGAATCTGGGCCCAGGTTCAGAGAGCAAAGTGTAAAGAGTAACATGTACTTTTTCAACGTTCGTTGCTGTGGATATTTTAGACAAAGGTTTTCCAGAATGTGAAATGTCGTCGTCTTTGACGAGTCGTCTTTCATCGCGAAATTTGCAGAAGTTTCTGCAGACCATGTGAATCATCCAATTCAGCCCGTGTGGTGCTGTGCTGTTTCGGCTCTAATTCGTCTCCCGAATCGCTCGCCATCGCCCCAGGTGGCGGCCCGATTTGTTTATGCTGCGAATCGCGTTCCGGCTCTCATTCCTCTATTAACCGCCAATTCAAGGAATCCACCACAGCAGTGGCCGCCAGCAACCGAGTGAACGGGTAAAAATCGACGGCTTCATGGGAAACGCTTCGCCAGCGTCGTTTTGAACGAATTTGCAATGAAGTAAACCTAGAATGGTACGTCAGCAGCTACTATAATACAGGGTGTCTCAAAAAATGTACCTCCTGTTTGAAAAGCCATAACTTTGGCGAAAGTGAACCAATCGAAACGAACCATAGCTCGAATGAAAGCTAATAAAAAAGAAAATTCTCTGGTATGTGAATGGTGAGGATTGCGCCATGTACTCGACCGAGGCCTCAGATTTAATACCTGATTGATAGTGCATGGGTTATGTGCTTGCTCTACTTTAGTCGTAAACAGGTGATATCGCTCCTAACCTCTGAGGCAGTAAACATATCTACTTGCCGCAGCTTTTGGTTGAGCTGGAATAACATCAATTTATTCCACAACGTTTAATTCCGATCAGTTACGGAGTACGTCTTTCATGATAGTCACTCCGCCTTCTTTCTCCTTGGTGCTGCTCCCGCATTTGTTGAGGTGCCACACTGCCATCTTTTCTCAGTCTTGAGCTCTTTGTGGGGTGGCCATATCGTCCTCGATCGCAGGTCTTCGAGCGCTGATTCCTTGCATGCGACCATCGATCCGTCTTGTGATCGTGACAGCTTTCCTCCATCAGCCGACCTGTCACACGGGCCTGACGCTGGTACCGACATCCTTTTCAACTACTTCTAAGCTAGGCAAGGGTTTCTGCCTGGAACGGGATTGAACCCTGATCATCGAGATCTCGACCCTAAGCTCTTAACCTCTCGGCCATCCCGCCCCCAAGCAGGAATAACATCAATATCGGTCAGTGATTGCAACCATTGTTTGAATAGCTAAGACTCTTCCAACAATGATGCAATCATAAGAAAAGAATTAAGAGGAATGTAAAATGTGCGAACCATGAAGATTGCGCCATGTACCCGTCCGAATCGTAGGATTCTAGACCTGATTGAAAGTTCACGGATAACATGCTTGTTCTTCTCTGGCCGCAAACAGGTCATATCATTGCGCTGCACTTGGGGAAGCGAACAAAACGATTCAGCTTTCGGTTAAAACTGATTAGCATGACTATCAATCACTGAGTGTTTATTTTAATCTGAATAAAAAACCTTGTCGTATTGGGCAAGTGCATCTTAAAGTGGATGTTAAACATGCTATGTTTCGATGTTTTCATGTTTGCTGCCTTAAGAGATACGCGATATCACCTGTTTGCGACCAAAGTAGAACAAGCATATCACTCATGCACTATCAATCAGGTCTAAAATCTAAGGCCTCAGTCGAGTACATGGCGCAATCCTCACCATTCACATACCAGAGACTTTCGCCAAAGTTATGACATTTCGGCACTATTGTACTTAATGTACCGCACTAATTCTCGTTCAACACAGGTCTATTAGAGGATATTCGTTTAGTGCGGAAATGCTTGATAAGCCCGCTGTGTTGAGCTGTAGTCACCAAAAGCCCGGCGAAATAGTGCGCGGCGGGAGGAGACGCAGGTTTTGACTCTATCCACGACACACTATTGATGTTATTTATAGTTACAACGCCTCTCCCAACCTATTATATTGAAACCGCGGTGCTTCGCCACGCGGTTAGGCTAGGGAAGGAATTCCGGGGCGGGTAAGTCATCCTAAGCATTGTTGAATAGTTGTTGTACCATATGTATAGTGTTTTGTATCACGTTAATACTATTTGCTCTATAGCCTATGGCGACCTATGGTGTCTTGGTCAAGCAGGGCCACGGCCCTTGATGCCACCGCGGGTAACATGTATCCCGTAGGCCCATTCTCCGCCCCCCTCGGCCGGATATAAGGGCTCGTTTAGTGTGCACGCGACGGGCGGCGCGAAGGGTGGCCGACGCGACGCTCCTATCGCGCCTCCGTCATTCTGCGGGCGCTGCCGCAGCCACACAGCAGATACCGCACCTTACGTGCGGTGCTGTCATTCTGATCGAACTGTATTGCCGAAGTAATATTTTGGAATATCGTACGAGAAAAGACAGTGAGCACTTGGCGGCTTCAAGGTGAAGGCGAAGAAATGCAATTTCTTATATAATTCTATGTACTACTGATGTGCTTGTTCGGCATTGGTTCTGATTCACGGTCCACTTCGGTCAAAAATTATCTTCTAATGAAACTTCGCCTAGTGGGTTTGTTTGGGGCGCTGATCACTAATCTGATGTCCAGTTCCAGGATTTCGGCCGAGGTGCATCCATGTTGTGGACTTGGCTTGTCAAGTCAGAAATTTAGATTCGGCCCGAAGAAGTACCTACATAAATATGCCGAAATCAGTTAAAATCTTAAAAGAACAGAACCGTGGTGCGGAATAGCCAGTGTAGGAGAAGTTTCAGCAAAATGGGTGAATTGATCGAACTATCGACGATGTGGGTGGTTGTCGGCCAAAATTCGGGAAACTGACCTCAGATTCGTGATGAGCATTTGAGCGAAACACAACATGCCATGTTACAGCATGGGCCAAATAAGGCCAAAAAAGACACTAGTTTGTTACAAAATTCGTATGCTGCTTTGCCGAACGAGGTTAGAGGATGGAACAGATTTATTTTTATTTATCTGGTTTATCTGATCCACCATACCTCGTTCGGCAAAGCAGTATACGAATTTTGTAACACCATGCAGAGGTTTCAAGAAGAGAGAACTTATAGAACACTAGTTTGTGCAATGATACACGACACAGTTGGATTGACGTCCGTGCGACGCGCACTAAACGGGGTGCGACGCGAATTCGCGGCGCGAATTATTGATTTTGCATCTTTTGCATGGGTTCGCGTCGGGCGTCGGTTGCACACTAAACGAGCCCTAAGGAGACAGGTCAAGACCCCCAGACACACTCCTTTTTCCATCTACTCCTATCTATTGATGTTCTAAATCTCTTTTTGATCGTCATCTTAATAAATATTAGTTGCCATTCGTGTTCTCGTGATCTTCGTTATTCGACATTTTGCCTAGTTCAGTCTCCGTCTTCACAGAAGCGGGGACAACACTAGACAAACCAGTAGACCAGTGGGAATCGTTGAAACCACATAGTTCAGAGTTCGGATCCTTTCGTACCCTTCGGTTTTGCGATGCTTAGGATGACTCACCCGCCCCGGAGTTCCTCCCCTGGCCTGACCGCGTGGCGAAGCCATGCGGTTTCAATATAATAGGTCGGGAGAGGTGTTGTAACTAATTAACATCGACGAACCCAGCATCAGGGTGAAGTAATATCGCCCCAACTCTAATGCAGACAGTTACGAAATAGTACGTTTACGGATGAGAGTGCGTCCCACGCCGCCGCGGTCGGATAAGATCTTATCATTGCGAGTTTACCAGGGATTTCGCACTTAACGACCATCACATTCGTTCATACCATAGCCGAATACCCCTAGTAGACCTGTTTTGAACGAGAATTAGTGCGGTACATTAAGTACAATAGTGCCGATATTTCAAACAGGAGGTACATTTTTTGAGACACCCTGTATAAGAAAGAGTGTTATCGACTGTAGCTATTTATTCTGCTGCAACTTTTATGAGCCGTGGCAACTACATCTGCCCATTCCACTCTCTTATTTGGCAATTTTCCCAGCAACACCTTACCATGGTAGATTTTTCCGAGTCTTACTGACAAAGGCGCGCGTGGTGCAGTGGTAAGAGGCGCTGCTGACACCCGCATCTGCTGATGGATCCTCGCTCGGGCCAACCAAACATTCCATTCCTCCAAGATCGTACAATTGGTACCAGACCTTTCTGGGAATGTGAAAACACTGAGCTGGTATAGCGATTAAGAAAGAAGAAAACATTGATGCGGCGGCGAACATTCGGGGACTGATCAATGCGGGCACCTTACCTCCACCTTTACCTTTAGGGCTCGTTTAGTGTGCACGCGACGCCCGGCGCGATAGGTGGCCGACGCGACGTTCTCTTCGCGCCTCCGGCATTCTGCGAGCGTTGCTGTAGCCACACAACAGACAGCACAGCTCACGCGCGGTGGCGCCTTATAAACCATACACCTTCAGAGAACATAAATGATATGCACCCTACAGCCAAATGATAATCCCGGATCCTGGCCCTTAAGCTTTTTGACAGGCTTATCTCGGGTCCAATCGAGCAGTTCTACGTTAAAACGAGGAAGATGATGTAATTAATTTTTTTAAATAATTGATTTTTCTCATTTTCGAGATTTTCGTCATTTAATTTTATTTTTTGTTTGTGTTTGGATTCAAAGAGTTCATTACCTAAGTGCCAGAAAAGTACCTTGTTCCACATAATGTGGATCGATTGATATCGTCAGAAATGCTGAATATTGGCAAAAGTAAACATGGGAGATGAACTTGAGAAGATATCATTTCGTATGTATCAAGCAACGCAGAAGCTACCCATTCGGTCAATACTAAAACTACTATGTGCAATAACACACGACGCAGTTAGATTGACGTCTACGATACGGTCCGTGCGACGCACACTAAACAGGGTGCGACGCGAATTATTGATTTTGCATCTTTTGCATGGGTTCGTGTCGCGCGTCGCGTGCGCACTAAACGAGTCCTTACTGTAAAAGAGATGGTTAAACCTTCTCAGATAGGATACTGCTGTAGACGATCGATTTGAAGTGTTTATGCAATAAACAGCAACCGTAGAAACACCGTACCGCGTTTGAATGGGAAATGCGGGTAAACGGAACCGGTATGATGGAAACTGACTGACTAACTAACTAACAAAACCTAGAAATGTGGTGCTATTAGTTGCTCGACAAAACAGAGCCGAGTGGGGGTCGGAGCGGAAGGTGGTGGCCAGCAGCGAATTCTACTTTGTGACGTCGTGGAGGGCTTTCGCAAAGTAGCCGACGTTGTTCGACGAGATACCGGCCACAGAGATACGTCCGTCCTTCGTCAAGTATACTGAGTGCTCCTTTATCAATCGCTCCACCTGAAATTTTTTGAAATTGACTGTGATTCTGGAGCAGTAAAAGGTAAACTAGTCCCAGCCTGACGTTACCCTTTCGTCTTCATAGGTCAAAAGGTGGAAACGTCAGGGTCAATATAGAATTTGATCCGCCTTACTAATCTCGTTCGGCACAGCAGAACTCAAGAAGTGTAACATCATGCTGAGGTTTTGAGAAGATAGAACTCGGAGTATAAAAATTTCCCGTGAAATTGTAGCTCACCTGCTGTGGGTTAATTCCAGTATAGCAGAACATTCCGATCTGGTCGGTGATGTGCTGCCAGTTGCGGGTCGAACCCTCCTTGGCGAGCAGCTCCCGCAGTTGCTTACGCATCGTGATAATTCGGTCGGCCATTCCTTTCACGTCCACCAACCTGAATCAGGGACGTTTTGCACAAAAAGGTGAAGGTAAAGGTGTCAGCGACGATCAGTCCCTTAAGGACGCGCCACGAATTCTTGTTCTATTCAAAATCGTAGAGGCACGGTAAAGCCCTATTTGGCCAAAAAATGACCTGCGGGTGCAGCCGCTATACTAAGCTGAATCAGTGCCTTTACCATCCCAGACAAGTCTGGCACGAATTCACCCGGCCATAGAGGGATAGAAGGCTTCGTTAGCTCGTGCGAGGATCGATCGCTCGAACGTGCAGGTGTTAGTAGCGCCGCTTACCGCTGCACCACGTGCGTCTTTTGCTATATATCAGATACAACAGAAGCGTCCTCAGGCTGCTCAATTCCCATACCGCGAAACCTCAGGGTATGGTCTGCGATTGAAAGACGCGGCCAGAGTAGTGGCAACGACTTTGGGTGTATTAACATATTTTGAAATCACTAAAATGTCACCATTTCAGTGTCTTCTAAAGCGGTATAGAGACTATCTCTATTTCATGTAGTAGCTTTCGTTGTTAACTTATTATCGTAGTTTAGTCCGTGGAATTGTACTGATGACTCACTTGTAAGCTTGAAAGTAGTTATCTGCTGGCTGATCTAGCATAGGAGTTGGAAATATACCATTAACCACGCTTACACTCACACCCACACGCTTACCCACAATATGAAGGGGGGCAGCAGCCAGCGATCCTCAGACTTTCTTTCTATTGTAGTATTTCGGGTTTATAATGATAAAGTTTAATTACCCAAGATTGAGGTGCAGCTGAACCACCCGCATACGGTGATAAATCAGTAGAGCTCAGTGAGCTTCCTTACTGTATACTCTTGTTAAAAGAGGGAAAATCAGTCTGAAACCTCACGGGTCACTCATAGTCAGCGTGACCTCTGTTACGCTAATAGCATTGGTGACCCCAAGTGACCACGCCCCACTCCGATATCCGGAAGCCAGTCTTCCTTACTCTACCTTCACATGATGGTTGTTAATTATGTAAATCATAAATTATTATACACATAATTAACAGCCATCATGTTAAGGTACAGTAAGGAAGACTGGCTTCTGAATATCGGAGTGGGGCGTGGTCACATGGGGTCACTACGATACAATTACCGTGACATGCCCACACCTACCAGTTTGTCGTTCTCGACAAAAATTAATGCAACATTCGAGCAAAATGCACTATTATGGTGTCGGGAGCCACCAATGGTGGCCCATTTCAGACCGGAGTTCATAGGCAGTGGCCGGCGAGTATAGGGAGCAATGATGCGACCCTTGTCCGCAGTACGCACATGGCGTAATCTTTCTGCATGGGCTTAAATGAGGTTTCAAGCACTTCGGACAATGCCTCGCTCTCTCCATGATTTGTACTCGTTGGAGAACGTAAAATTATTGTACAACTCTCTCTTACGTGGGACAAACATGACACCTCCTAGAAGACTTTGGGCCCTTAGGGCTTGTTCAGACGACGCGCGTCGAAAATGCAAAATCGAAGCTCAATCGAAAATTAACGCCCTTGATCGAATTTGCTCTTTTGCATTAGTGGCGCAGCCCGGTTGCGCCTCATATAGGCAAACTTACTGGTCGCTCGGGTTTTTTAGAAGGCTGCTATTCCTTATTAATGGAAATTTTGACAAAATTCACTTTTTTCGTTCAATTTCTTTCCTATGTGATTATATGCCTAATTTTTTTTGCCTATATGAGGCGCAACCGGACTGCGCCACTAACGCAAAGGAGCAAATTCGATCAATGACGTTAATTATCGATTGAGCTTCGATTTTGCATTTTCGACGCGCGTCGTCTGAACAAGCCCTTACAAACCCGACGACACGACGACGAGCATTCTCGTCCAATGCGGCCGACCGCGCGTCGCAACGCGGTATCGATTAGAGCAATGCGGCCGCCGTAAACGACGCGTTGGACGAGAATGCTCGTCGTCTTGTGTTTCCCTCAACTTCATGCTCAACGGCTAATTCGTCGCTCAAATTGCACGTCGTCGGGTCTGTAAGGGCCCATTCAGGCCCAGGCGGCGAACTGCCCTTCGTACATCACTCTTCCGAAATTTTCCTCATCCCTACTAACCATTGCTTGTGAAGAGCGGGATCGGTGAGGATCTTGGTGACGATGCGAGCACCGTTGATCGGTGGGTTGGAGTAGAGTGGACGGATGAGGATCTTCAGCTGTGAAGCGACTCGGCTCGCCTCCTCAGGGCTTTCGCAGACCACCGAAAACGCTCCGACACGTTCTCCTAGAAACTTGGGATTAAGTGACCACTAAAAACATAAGTTGTCTTCCTTGCAAGCTCAGTATAAAATACCCCGAACTCCCTATGAGTTTTCCGATTATAGCCTGCAGAGGGATAAAAGACTGATGAATTCGATGAATACTGATGAATTCGATATTGTGATTCCGGCAGGCCCAGGGTTCCAAGGGTTCCAAGTTCCTAAGAATATTTGCAAAAAGAATTTCAAACGTACCGTAGAGTCCCATGTTCTTCGCGAACGACTGGGCGAGACAGATGTTGTGACCCTGCTCGAGGAAGTACCTGAAATAATGGTCAATCTCGTCGCTTTTTTACTCGTGGACTTTACCCACCTTTTACCTCTTTACCCATCTATCAAGACTTTGCCCGCTACCCACCGAAACTATCTTTATTATTGTGTAAAAATGAGAATGGTACCCGATTCGAAGAAATTCCAAAATCCCTTGTGGAGCACAAAACCGGCTTGATCATGGACCATCATTTAAAACCATTCACTGGATATTTCGAACAAATTGATTGACAGAGTCGTTCATTAAGGTTAGATCACAAAAAATATGTAGGCAACCCAGAATATAGTAAAATGTGATGCCCTCCCTACCACCTCTACACCCCTTAACCCAATTCCAGTTCTGCCATCAATTCTAATTCGCTCAAGAGCACTAGACTACGATTCTCAATAGTAGTTATGTATTATTGTTAGAACACTGACCCTTCTTTTGACGTTTCCCTGATTTGTCTCAGACGGTTTTAAGCAATCTCTCCAGTATTCTTTATTATTATTGGTTGTCTTGCCGTTTATAATACTTGGTATATTGCATTTTTGAAGGCGTCAGTCTAGTTAGTGCAATTAGGATGTTCTTCTCAATTTCTAAGCGTAGGAGGCTGCAGATTCAAATGACTATATAAATAAAGAAAACCCACCGCACTGCGAAGGCATCACCATCGACGTCTCCGGAAGCGAAACCTTGGTAAGCCATGTCGAAGAAAACGAAGAGCTCGTTCTTCTTGCAGATTTCGGAGATTTTCCTCCATTGGTCTTTCTGAAAAGTGAAACTTTTGCCCGTGTTGGTTAAAATCACCTCCGATAACCCTGTCGTATTTAACGGATTGCCGATCCTAATATGGTGCACTAGAGGGGAGTTCTTCCTAGTGTACTTCTGCTTCCTCTTAAATTCTATATATTGTTTATTCATATTGCATTCATTAACGAGAACACAAAAGAAAGATGATGGAGAAGAGCGGAACTCCCATCACAGGAGAGTCGGCCGGCATTGACGAGCGCTGATCTTGCTTGGTGGGTGGCTCTTCCTTATCAGAAGCCCACGACGACAAGCTTGTGGATTCTGTTCGGGAATGCGCGACAAGCCCCTCTAGGCTACACGACGCTTTTAATATCCCTACTCATTCAAGACAGACTTCTTCTGACAAAAAAAGCTCCTTGACCTTAATACGCCGCAGTGATGGGCCTTTTGTTCACTTCGGCAGTCGAAACTCTTCACTACCGAACTCTAAATCAAACACAAAGACTTCCAATGACAATTATTCGCGTGATTTACTCGAATGTTTGAGAAAAACTAAGGAACGTCACGCCGACAAAGGAATGCTTGGTATGCAGATGAAGGATGTGAAGTCAAAAAACCGATCGCAAACGAAATCCGAAGCTCGCGATCAGACCCAGTAAATCTTCAAGGACGTTGGATTGTTCGAGCCAAATTCAGAAGGAAAAATTTTCCTTGACCACTGGAGCGGCATAAGTTGAACAGTGCGGCGTCCTACATTAGAAAAAACAACAACAAATTTCAATATCCCAGTCGGAAGTAGCTCACTGAAATTCAATGTCTGCCATCCTAGGGACTGGAGAATAAAATATTTGAATGATATTGAAGAAGGTCCACTTACCGATGGATCGACTCCGGTGGGATTGTGTGCACAGGCATGCAGAAGAATGATCGAACCTTTTGGGATGGCGGCGATGTCGGCCAGTGCTCCGGCCTCATCAAATCCGCATGTGTTCTTGTCGTAGTAGCGGTAGTTCTTCACGTCAACGCCGGCGAACCTGCAATTTCATCGAGCTGTTACTGGCCATCGTTAGCCTGTCGGAGAGTCAAAGAACGCTCAACTCAATTTCAAAATTTTCAAATTTTTACAGATGTCTCAGGAACGAAAGCCTGGATCCTGCTATTACGATTCCAATCGTGCAATCTATATTTAACGCATTGACGACCGCGTGTCGCGCCGGCGGGACACACCTTATGGTCCGCAGTGGACCGTGTGTCCCGCCGACGGGACACACCTTTTGGTCTGCGGAGGACCATGTGTCCCGCCGGTAAGATACATATTTCGCACCGCGTGGACCTTTATAATCCGGGCCATGTGGGAAGTGTTACTACCCATGTAGCCCTTCGGTGGGCCACACTTTAGGATCGCGTGGGACATGTGGCCCAGCGTCGGGCTACACTTTTGGGTGTCGTGGGACGTGTAGCCCAGCGATGGGCTACGGTTCCTCCCTCTTGGGAGGCACTGTGGATAGGAGTGTCCATTTAGGCAATGTTACTACCCATTCTATATTTTCCGTTTTATCAAAGCTTCAACATATTTTTCAAGTGAACGACCCTTCAACAAACTCAAAAAATGGTCTAAAAATCGTTCACATCCAATGATTACATGAGGAGTTTTTGAAAATCAACAATATACACAGAAAGATTATTCTTATGATCATTTTGAAAACAGTTAATGCCGCTGACGCACTCTCATCACTGCACGTGCGCGCGGTCCCACGCGCCAGACACGCAGGAAGCGCGCGGTCGTCAATGGGTCAAAGAGTTTAATTGTCCAAGTTTGAGGTATACTCAAATCAAGATAGGAATGTATCTCAGCCTACAACGTTATGTAACATTGCCAGTCTTTAACGATAGCAGTTTCGATACCACGCAAAGTCACCTGATGCAAGCCACGTTAGCATCGCTTATTATCCGTGTATCACCGTTGCCGTCCACAACAAGAGTATGTACATATGTTGGAAACCAGTCGTGACCAGTTCCGCTGATTCACTGGATTCTACACAACGAGGAGAACACTTCATCAACTCATGGTCCACTATATTTCTTTCTATGGATTGGTAATGGCGACGACGACGATGCTCTTGGCTCATGGTGTGGACAATGTTGACTCATGGTATTGATATCTGACAAGCTCGAGGACGATCTTGCTTTGGAATGGGAAATGTCGTGAGGCAGCTCCGCTGATAAGCCTCACCTGCCGTGGCCGCCCACCGGCCGGGTAGTCGAGGTTCCACCACCATGTAAGGCAGCTGCCTGCTGCCCTTCTCCTATCACCTATACACTTTTATGTTTATATGATAAATAGTATACTATCTACTATGCCCTAACAGAAGTATCCAGTACTTCTCAAGTGCATCATGTAAGGCCCGTTAACATCCTTACACGATAACGGGTATGTACAAGTTACTACGGCCGAGGTGCCCTCGCCCATCTCGACACCTAGAGCGACAAGCGGAATCCACATCCAAGAAAAATTCGTGGGTTGCGACGAAAACCTGTCTTTACTGCTAAAATGGTTGGGTTTCAAACGACAAAACGACTGATTCACAAGTCGCAGACTGCGATTATGGCGGATGGTTAATTTTTTGTTCTTTATTGGTCGTTGTGAATTAATGTGTCTCCTCGGTAGCACAATAAAGTGGAGAAGATTGTCCTTACCATCTCTCCAGTATTTAACCCCAGCCTCACTACTCTCAACAGACCTCGTTCCCGAGATTTTTCTACAAAGTCAAAACATTGTTATTTTCCTCCTTTTTCTCTAAAACCTTATTAAAAGGGAAAACATGGGCCAGATAGTATACAGAGTAATAGAAGCTTTTCGAGAGATTTATTTTTCAGAATTTCTTTGTGATCAAAATATTTCTTACGAACGCCAACATCGATCTCTCTTTAATGAATTGATATCTCAGCTCTTGCACACAATTTAGTAGCATGGATTGATATCGCAATTGTTTTCTACATCTGTTCTCATTTTTTTACAAATGCTTACTTGAATACTGGCACGTGATTTCCCCAGGTAGGCGATGGCTGGTAGACGACTTTGTTCGGATGGTACTTTGCCTGAAATTAGCTGAGTCTCCTTTCCGACTTTTCGCCCCGGAAGGCTGACTGGACCAGGTTGACTACTTAGTACCCAGTTCCAGATTTCGAATAGGAGAACAAATTGGCAGAAGATAGCAACGAAATCCCAAGAGATGCTCGTCAAACGTCGAACAGTCGAAAAAGAAAATAGGGTAAAACCCCAATGAGGAAAAAGCTCCAAATGCAAAAGAACTCGACAGATCTCTCTCGGAGTAACTATTTTTGAGTATATCTGTGAAGAGGAATGATTAATGAAGGGGTTGCACTGAGCCAGCTGACTCACCAGGAACTCGGATCCAATACGCAGTGCTCCGGTGCCGGAAATGCTCTGCATGGTGGTGATACGACCAGATTTGATCACTTCAGAGTTCTCGCCCAGCGCCAACTTTGCCGCCAGTTTCGTGAAGTCAGGTAGACCTATGAGTTCACAGTCCGGAGAGAAAGGGTTAAAGGCATCTCTGAACTTCTGAAAATTTACCGGCGATTCCGGCGTATTCCTTGTTGAGGTTCTCGGCTAGAAGTCGTTTTTCAGCTTCACGCACGCACGGGAGAACGAACGGTTTACCCTGAAGGAAACGATTCAACTACAGCTCATTGTATGTCAGCAGCACCGTAGTAAAAGGTAAAAGGTAAAGGTGTCGGCGTTGATTAGTCCACTGAGGACGCGCCGCCGCATTCATGTTCCATTCAAGTCGTAGAGGCATAGTGAATGCGTATTTGGCCTATACAATGACCTGCGGGAGCCTGCCGCTATACCAGGTCAGTGTCTTTACCTTCCCAGACAAGTCTGGTGCCAATTTACCGACCCCGGAGGGATGGAGGGCTTGCTTAGCCCGGGCCGGGATCGATCGCTCGACCGTGCAGGTGACAGCAGCGCCTCTTACCACTGTACCACGCGGGCCCTAGCACCGTAGCACGCCGAATAAATTGGAAATCTAACTGAACTGTGGAACTACAAATATCCTAGCTGCAGGAACATGAGCTCTTAGGGCCCCTTCACACTCTACTGCGGCAGTAGACCAATGTAGAGCTGTTAAGAGGGGAGGTTTTTAGGAGTGTAGGAAATCAGTACTCTAATTGTGCGCAGCATTATTTGCTCCCAATCTTATTATTCATTTCTATTAAAATATTTATTTATTTCTGTTTATTTTCTGACTAGCGCAGTCTTGTAATAAATTTTGCCTATGTACAAGTGTTAATCAATATTAGCATATTTATGGAAAAAGAAAACTATCAGTTCTTCAAGCCTATGAAACAAGCGGGTCGTACTGGGACCGCCACTTCTGCGGACATCAACTGGACAGTCGTTGGTCAAAAAACTATTTAGTGCATAGTTGGCGACATGGGCGGTTTTCACAAAGAAATTATTATAGAAACCCGATTCTGTGCTACTATTCAGCTGCGACGGCAACGGAGTAAAGTCTGAAGGGGCCTATATGGAAGGTCAATCATTCATTCTCGAGTGCAGACAGTTGAAAATCGGTCTTGAGTGCTACACCCCAGTATGGCGGTGCACCGAATACCCCAATCTTTATGGGCCAGAAATCGGGGTGAAAAGCGGGTCTATTAGCTAGAGATGGATCCTTTCTTTCACTTGTCTATGGCCCTTGTTATACGTTCGCTCACCCCCGGCGTAACTCGTCCATTCAGTATCAGACACCGTGGGGCCAAACACGTTTGTACGAGTTCACCACGCCAGCGTCACCATGATAACTCGTACAAACGTGTCTGGCCCCACGGTGTCTGATACTGAATGGACGAGTTACGCTGGGGGGTGAGCGAACGTATAACAAGGGCCTATGGCTGTGTGAGAAATTTACTGTCACGTTTCAAAAAAGGGTTGTCTACGAATGAGACTGAGTTATACTCCTGAATACTTTCACATGTGGCTTCGGGTGACATCCTGAAAAAAATGGACGAAATGGTATGAAAAGGATTTACCTCGTCAGAGCGGTACGCACCAACACCCAGGTTCATCTTCTTGGGGTTGGTGTCGCGGTTGAACGCTTCGGTTACACCAAGAATCGCGTCCGGTGGTCCCATTTCAACGTGGCTCCACCACGTCCTGCAATACATGTCTCATCGTCAGATCATAGATGCTTGTCTTGAATTCCTAGATCATTTTTTTTCAACAAAAATTTAATGAATTACGTATCTGGACCTTTTCTACGGAAGCTAAAACTCTGAAATAAACTCACTTCGTTCGGACGAAGTTCATCTGCACTAGCCTGGCCGCCTTCATTGTTAGCTACCTGGAAGCATAAAAATGTAATATTTTTGAAGAGAAAAAAAATTCGCCTCAACCGTACTTCGACTTGAATGTACCACAAAATAGAACGACGGATACGACATGCCCAATTTGAAGAAATATTGGCATTAAGATTGACGTTCTCCTCGTTGTCACCTCTAATCGTAAGGCAAAGGAGGTGTGCAAGAAAGTGATAAAGGGCACATACTCAAAAAAATTAGGAAAAGACTGGAAAAAATAATTTGTTGGGTAAGTAGAATCCGATCTGCTAGGTGTGGACAGCTGTGCGTCAACAAACGTCACAGCGACCTAATTGACTAATGTAATAGTAACCGGTTCAGTTAGCGTAATGCAGTGCGAGAAATACCTACTACCATACGGAATATACATATATTTCTATTTATTTATTTATTTGTTTATTTGTTTATTTATTTATTTACTTATTTATTTATCTATTTATTTATTCATTTATTAATTTATTACACAAGTTTCCTGGGGTACAGTAAAGAACCAACAGGCGACAACAGTTACGAGAACGACTACGAACTCCTTTGACTATCATAGGACAGATCACCGAGATGAATCTGGAAAAGTTACAAACAGCAGAAAAATAAACCAAAACAGTCCAAAGTAACTAATAAGGCATATACCATAGGAATTGATCAAAGAGCGATAACGAAGGTAGTGAATGAAGAACATGGTGAAATAATCGGATTACTTCTAGGTATCAAGAACATTAGATATTGGTCCAGAGTTTTTTTTTCGAACGAGTCATAGCTAATAGGGACTTTGTGCTTTTTGCAAATAATCTCAAATGAATCGACGGTTCTATTCGTGTAAAAGAATCTAGGGCAATCCAGACTTGCTCTACCAGGGTCGTACTTAATATTTACTTAATATACTAGGGATTATCAACACTGACATCTCAAAGTTCTTTTCACTGCGTCCATCAAGAACTCGTGGCAGTCTCGAAAAAATTTCGTATGGAAAGCCTAAGTCAACTCTCAGATTGAATTATTTCACATGTAGGGCGTGCTCTAATTATCTTGCACTAAGGAATGACATTCCTCTTGTACCGTGTTCTTTTCGCTCTTTCAAACGTTTTGTTGAACTGAGACTTCTTGAGCACTGAAATACTTGTGTCGTGTTATTTGAATCGCATTTTTTTGCATTCTTCTGTTTCGGACGTGTGTTTTAAACATACGTAATAAATATCAATATCAATATCAATATTTGTTCATTCCAAACAATATTCGTACCACATCGACCTTTCAGGCAATTGATGACTTCAACTCGAGCTTCTTGCTAGGTAATCGTAAGATCAAAATTCCAGATGGTAAGCACATCTTACTTCTAACAATAAGGCTAGTGATGTGAAGGCTACTCATATCACCAAATGACTTTTCAGCTTTTGGACAAATAGCTGACAGAAAACCGCCTGAATTTGAACTTTTTTCGTGGTAAAGTTTCACTTCTGTATTGACTCTATTTATTTTACTGCTGACTTAGTGAATCTGTCGTATTGTACTCTTAACTCTTCAGTGTTCTATTTGATACATCTTGATCATTTTTCTCACGACTGTCTTCAGCATCTTCACAAATAAATAAATAAATGTGCCATAATAATAAACGTAATAAATATAAATGAAAAAATGAAAAAATGAAAATGTTCTACAATAATAATAAAATAAATGTGCTTGTCATTTAGTGTTCTACAGTGGTCCACAGGGTCAATCTGTAATGCTTATCGTTATCAGAAAGTTGTAGCATGTCCGTGGTAGGGTGTTATCTAAAACAGTCCATTTTTTTCAGCCGCAATCGGATGACTCATGAAGCTGATTCGGCCTCTATCAGCTGTGCTTTCCTTGCCAGTAACACTCTCTTCAAAATGCGATCGTCGTTATAGAATGATTCATTGTTGATTCACCATCGAAACAATCTTCAGCAGTCTTTAATGAATCAGCCGACAATTTTCATTAGGGATTAGAATTGAATACAATAAAAGTAATAAATGTAAATGTGCCGGCGTTGATCAGTCCCCTGAGGACGCGCCGCCGCAATCGTGTTCCATTCAAGTCGTAGAGGCATAGTGAATGCGTATTTGGCCTATACAATGACCTGCGGGGGCCAGCCGCTACACCAGGTCAGTGTCTTTACCTTCCCAGACGAGTCTGGTATCAATTTACCCGACCCCGGAGGGATGGAAGGCTTGGTTAGCCCGGGCCAGGATTGATCGCACGACCGTGCGGGTGACAGCAGCGCCTCTTACCACTGTACCACGCGGGTCCATTGAATAAAAATAATAAATGAATTGAATGCAATAAGCTTTGATAAAAAAGATAACGTTGACTGAATGATGTCCTTCTTACACCCGTCCCAAGTTTCTCAAACCTCAGCATAAAGGTAGGTTCGGAACGGACTTATATCTTTTACTAGTATTTGTTTACTTTACTATAACTATGTATTTATTAGTAATACTAATTTATACTTTTCAATTTGGTAGCGTTATTTATATTCCTTCTTACTATTATTCTCTTACTACCTTATTTTCCTATAATGTACTACTTATTACTTAGTGACATACTTACTAGAAACTTGATGGTATTTCTATTAATATTTTTTAGAGAATTTTCTTTTATTCCCTTTATTAATTAACATTTCTATTTCATTTATAATTCATTCTTCCATATTTACTTATTTCTCTCACTTTCCATTTTTTAACATTAGTTATTATACCCTTTGTTGTTTTGTTGATAATAAAGTTGGAAGGATTTTTCTGCCTTTGAGGTTGTTAAGCGGAATATGGAATACCTAACAACCTTAACAGACAGAAAAATTAAACTCAACAACTACCCACTCTTGGAATCAATTGTAGACAACATTGAAACACCTGATTCATTGATGAAGTTCTAGACGAGATGACAGGTGAGGTTGAGTGATTGATCTTCATTCACCTTACAGTTTGAACCGTGATTTCAGAATTTTTCTCAACTGCGCAACAAATATATATTTAAGGACACATGGAAGGTAAAATCACGATAGCGAGCAAGAGCAAAGACCGGGTGGTCTTTATGCTGTAAAGCAGCAACAACCATGAAGGTTACAACAAATTTGCGAACAGCTGTCTTCCAGCTTGACAGCCTCATTTTCTACAATTTTTTCGAACGATTTTTCATGTCATTGGCGTCACTCCACTGATTACGAGGCATTGTCATGGAAATGATAATGAACTAGTGAGTTCTGCAAATTGATGCAGCACTGAGATATTGACACCTTATCATGACAATTAAATCCCCAAATGCTTCAAGATGATGATAAATCGCCTAAAACACAAATGGAAAATAATAATAATATGCATATCGCCAAGGTAAAGGTACAGGTAAAAGTGTTGGCGTTGACAAGTCTCCTAAGAACGCGCCACGCATTCGTGTTCCATTCGGAATCGTAGAGGCTTGGTGAATACATATTCGGCCTATACAATAACCTGCCGAGGCCAGCCGCTATACCAAGTCAGTGTCTTTACCCTTCCAGACAAGTCTGGTACCAATTTACCCTACACCGGAGTAATAGAAGTCCTGGTTAGCCCGAGCGAGGATCGATGGCTTGATCGTGCGGGTGTCAGCAGCGCCTCTTACCACTGTATCACGCGCGCATTACCAATTATGTTTTAGATACATAAAAAATACATATAAATTATAGTAATGCAAGTGATGATAACATAAATATAAAATGATAATAAAAATATAAGCATCGTGTAGACTGTAAATCGTATGAACCTTATTGAATGAACTATTACTAAACCCCTACGAACACGTCAGGCACTTCTATAATACAAGACTTGGTGCTCAATTACTTAACGACTGAATCCAACAATTTCCCTATGAA